>JAJEJO010047294.1:0-127028 GCA_020662805.1 Glaucomys volans
GAATCCAGGGGCACTGAACCACTGAGCCACTCCCCAGCCCTTTTTATATTTTATTTTGAGACAGGGTCTCTTTGAGTTGCTTAGGGCCTGGCTGAGCTGCTGAGGCTGGCTTTGAACTTGCAATCCTCCTGCCTCAGCCTCCCCAGCCCTTGGGATTACAGGTATGTGCCACCACCCTTGCCCCTTTTGCCTGTTTTGCTGTAGCCCAGGACCTAGTGAATGCTAAATAGGTAAGGACTTCCATTGAGCTACAACCCCAGACAATTTTATTTTTATTTATTTATTGGTATTGAAGATTTAACCCAGGGATGACTTACTACTGAGTTACAACCCCAGTGCCCTTTTTTCCACATTTTTTATTGGTGCATTATAGTTGTACAGTGATGGGATTTGTTACATATTCGTACATGCAAATAACATTAACAATGAAATTTGGCCAGCAGCACTCCACAGTACTTCCTCTGTCCCTTCCTACCTCCCAACCCTTGGTCCCTTTCCTCTACTGATCTCACTTTGATTTTCATGAGACCCCACCCCTCCCACCTTTCCTTTTTCCTCTTTCTAGCTTCTATATAAGAGAAAACAAGACCCTGACCTTCTGAATTTGAGATATTTCACTTAACTTACTGGTCTCTGGTTCCTGCAAATGACATAATTTTATTTCTCTTAAATAAGAAAACTTCCTTGTGTATGTACACCACATTTTCTTTATCCACTGATGGACACCTAGGCTGGTTCCAGTTTGGCTGTTGTGAACTGTGCTGCCATAGACATGGTTATGCATGTGTCACTGTAGTATGATTTTAATTTTTTTTTTTTTATGGTGCTGGGTATTGAACCCAGGACCTGTGTGTTTGCAAGGTAAGCACTCTACCAACTGAGCTATATTCCCAGCCCCCTGATTTTAATTCTTTAGGTAAGTACCGAGGAGTGTTATAGCTGGGTCATATGGAGAAATCTCCATTCTGATTTTCCATAGTGGTTATACTAATTTACAATCACACCAGTTCTTTTTTTCTCCACATCCTCTCCAGCATTTATTATTATTTTTTGGTACCAGGGATTGAACCCAGAGGTGCCTGAGCTACACCCCCAGACCCCTTTTAAAAACATTCTTACTTTTGGCTCTAGGAATCAAACCCAGGGGCACTCAACCTCTAAGCTGCATCCCCAGCCCTTTTTCATTTTTAGACAGGGTCTTGCTAAATTATTAAGGCCTTGTTAAATTGCTGAGGCTGGCTTTGACTTGCTATCCTCCTGCCTCAGCTTCCTGAGCTGCTGAGATTACAGAGGTGTCACCATGCCTGGCCTATTTGTATTTTTCTTTTTTTTTTTGGTACTGGGAATTGAACCCAGAGGCACTCCACCACTGAGCCACATCCCCAGCCCCATTTTGTATTTTATTTAGAGACAGGGTCTCACTGAGTTGCTTAGGGCCTCGCTAAGTTGCTGAGGCTGGCTTTGAACCCATGATCTTCGTGCCTCAGCCTTCCACGTGCTGGGATTACAGGTGTGAACCACTGCGCCCAGCTATTATTTGTATTTTTGATGACTGCAGTTCTGATTGGTGGTGTGAGATGGAATCTGTGTAGTTTTGATTTGCATTTCCCTAATTGCTAATGATGTTGAACATTTCTTCATATATTTCTCAGCCATTTGTTATTTCTTCTTTTGAGAAGTGTCTGTTTAATTCATTTCCCCATTAACCGGGTTGATTTTTTTGGTATAGTTTTTTGAGTTCTCTATATTTTAGATATTAATCCTTTATCAGAAGAGTAGCTAGCAAGTATTTCTCTCCCATTCTGTAGGTTCTCTCTTCACATTCCTAATTGTTTCCTTTGCTGTGCAGAAGTTTTTAATTTGATGCCTTTCCATTTATTAACTCTTGGCATTATTTCCTGAGCTTTAGCATCCTCCTCCCCTATTTTTTGAGACAAGGTCTAAGTTGCTTGGGCCTAAATTGCTGAGGCTGGTCGTGAACCTGCAATCCTCCTATCTCCTGAGTTGCTGGGATTATAGGCCTGTGCCACTGTGCCTGGCCCAGGTATTTAGAAATTTCACCTTTTTGTTTGCTTTTTCAGGATCAAACCCAGGGCTTCACACATACTAGGCAAATGTTCTATCACTGAGTCTCATCCTCAGCCCTTTTTGAGACTTGGTCTTGCTATTGCTGAAGCTGGCCTTAAACTTTTAATCCTACGTCATCTTCCTAAGTAGCAGAGATTATAGGTGTGCACCCTGCCCCCAGTTTTTGCTTCTGCAGTGCTCGGGATAGAACTCAGGGCCTCACACATCCTAGGTAAGCATTGTGCCATCAAACTACATCCTCATCTTAGCCTCCTCTTCTTAAGCGCCAAGTTCTAAAAATTCTTTAAGGAAATTAACTCATGTTGTTACAAACATCCTCCCACCCTGTGTTTTTTCTGTAGTGTTCTTCCCACTATGTATTTTATTCTACATTTTCTTCTTATGGTTTTCTCTCATGGCTTCATTTTCTTCAACTGAAATCTTCCAGTTACCCAGAATTAATTTTTCTATAATAAAATAAGAAAACAATTCCATCTTTTTCTTCCAAGTGGCTACTCTAGGAAGAACTATCAAAATTTCTTCAAAAACTCACTTTTCTGAAGGAAAAAAAAAAAACAAACACTCATACACTCTAAGTTATCAACTCTGAAACTTGATAAGGGAGAATACAAATGAATCTTGGCTAAGTACGGGGTACTGCCACCAGAAGGTGCTTTCCTTTAATTCCAGTGACTCAGCAGGCTGAGACAGGAGTATCCCAAGTTGGAGGTCAACCTTAGCAACTGGGCAAGGCCTTTAGCAACTTAGAGAGATCCTGTCTCAAAATAAAAAAATAATCACTGGGGATGTGGCTCAGTGGTAAAGTAGTTCTGTTTGGTCCCCAGTACTCAAAAAAAAAAAAAAAGAAAGAAAAAAAAAAAGAAAAAAACTGCTTGAAGGTCGTGGAGGAAGATTTGACTGAATCTAGGAGTGCAAAGGGTCATGAACAAAGTCAAGAAGGTAATGAAATTATATTCATGATATTACTAAATTTAGTGAATAGGATGCATGCAAGCTTTAATTACCATGTTAAAGATAAATTCTGGAGAGAGGTATTTTAAAAGCTGACCAGAATCTGACTGATCTAACATTGTAGGGGGGTGGGTGGGGAAGAGGTGCTAATGATATAAAAAAAGATTACTACATTATCCATGCTTTACTATTAGAGCTGAAACCAGAATGTACCTAAGCCACTCAGGGATAAACAGAAAGAAAAAAAATCCATAGGGAATGACTAGCGTCCTCATAACCCCTCAGTATGAACAGTATTTTTTCATTCCTTTCTGGAGATACTGGAAATTGAACCCAGGGACTCATTCATGTGGCCACTGAGCCACATCCCCAATCCCTTATAAACAGTACTTAAGAACTGATTTGCCAACCTCTTAGAGAATTTATCTCACATCCCTCTGTAAGGACTTAAGGCTCTGAGGGAATGAGCACTGCAAGCAGAGACAGGATTTAGGGTTACTTCAGAGCCCTGTTTAAAAGTTGAGCGTTTTAGAGTGAGGCTGGAAGCTCAGGGATAGGTATAGGGTAGAAAGCATGTTCGTAAGTACTCTCACAGCCCTTTCCACCCAACACTTCAGTCTAGTCAGGATAGGAAACATGGCTTCTAGAGTTAAGACAGCCTACACACAAATTCCATTTCTGCCACTCAATAAGTTTTTTGACTCTTGGACAAATCACTTTACCTATACTTTATATTTTAGATTCCTCTCATAAAATGGAGGATATTACCTATCTTATAAGGTCTTTGTGAGGATTAGTTAACATACGCAGTGTCTAGAACAGTATCTATTAAACAGGACATATTATTGTTCCACTAAGTATTCAACTTAATATGACTCAGTCCTGTGGTCAGGGAAGAGAGGAACAAGACTGAATGTATGAATCATAAGGACAAAGGGGAAGGCAGAAGGTCCTGTTGCCAAGAGGAAGGACAAAGAAAAAAATCAAAGGGGAGCCCCACTTGTACACAGTACTCAGATTCCCCCGCTTGATAAAGATGTTACATGTCCTTTTGGGAAAAAGCCTAGGCCCTAGCACCTATTGGGTGTGGCTCTACACATATAACCACAGATGGGGAACACCCATGGTTAAGACAGGTCCTTCCTGTTCTTTGGGTAGTGAATACAAAGGGGTGCCTTTCCTCTCTCTTTTTTTTTTTCCCCCAGTGAGGCTAAGGATCAAAATCAGAGCCTCATGCATGCTAGGCAAGTCCCTGCCACTGGGCTATACCCTCAGCCATAAAGTGGTGCTTCTCAAGCTTTACCGTATCACCCTTTGAATTCCAAGTTTTCCCAACCAAGACTGAAGAATATCCTTTAAGAAGGCACATAAAGAGACTTAATGACCTTATTCCATCTCCTTTCTTCTCCAATAAGGTTTTCCATCTCTTCCCACTCTGCCAGGAGGTAGATGTGACCCAAGATTGAAAAACGCAACAACTATCTCAAATGACTTAGATTTAATCGTCGGAAGCAAACTAAATGGAAAGCTTACAATAGAGAAGAATTACATGTCAGTGCCTTCTGCAAACTGAGCTGGGACAGAAAGGGACTAGAGACTGCCCCTCAATTTGATCCGTTCCAAACAAAGATGTCCACAGTGTTCCTGGCACTCTGGCTCAGGAAAGGGGAGACCGCTGGTTCTGTGCATTGAAGTTGCTTTGCCCACCACTCACTCCTGGCCAGCATCAGGAGCTCCTCCTTGCCGGCTCTGGTCATCACCCTTCTTTTTGTGGCCTGAGACGATATCATCGATCCGCAGTAGCAGAACTGCCGTCTAGGAGAAAAATCACAGTTCCAAAGAAGTTGGCAGAGAAAGGAAAGAGGACACTGTCTTCTTTTTGACAGAACCTCCTAGCTCCTCCCACAGAATTACCATTTTATCTGAAATCTACCTTTTCAGAGTCCTAAATGTAATATGCAGTTTACCCTAAGCAAGAGATATAGCTTGTGCTGTTGCCTTTTTTTTTTTTTTTTTTGCAAACCAGGGACTGAAGCCAGGATGTGCCCTTAAACTTGTGATCCTCTTGCCTCAGTCTCCTAAGTCACTCAGATTACAGGCATGCACCACCAAGCCTGGTTGTTACCCTGCTTTTATATAAACTAAAGTTTTAAGTTAGGGAAATAGAATTCCTTGAGCAATCTGAATCTTCAGGAAATACTCTGCATTCTGCAGGCTGTCCCTTTAAGACTAGAACAAATACAATGGTTTCTGGTTATTTGGAAATAAATAACATGCACAAATCTGAGGGTGCTTTACCTCCACTGCTGTCTTGTATGTTTGCAGCTTCACAGCCAATGGCTCCCATATGCCTAGTTCTTTCATGTCCACCAAGGTTCCTGTCTCACCATTTACACCCCAGGTCTCACAGTTCTCCTGGGTATGCTTGGCCTACAGTTGGATCAAACAGAAGTTAAAGGAGAAATTACTCAGAATAAGCAAGTCAGCAGAGAACTTTAGGTAAAAAACTAAACCAAAAATACTGAAGCGGTACAGAATGGATATGGGGAAATGGTATTGACAGCAAACAAGTCAAAGATTAAGATTTTAAGTAACAAACTATAAGGGGAACTTGGATAGACATATGCAAACCATCCCCTTAGGCCAAAAACAGCTTTCCTACCCCAAGGTAACAGAATAGAAAGGAACTCACCCGAAGGGAAGTAAGTAGACGGATCGTGCTGGCCCCACAGTTCTGGATCAAGGTACGAGGGATGACTTCTAAAGCCTGGGCAACAGCCCTGTATGGCCATTGTTCCACACCAGTCATGGCCTTGGATTTTTCTGTCAAGGCATGGGCCACAGCCATTTCAGAGGCCCCACCCCCTGGCACCAGCTGAGGGTCCAGGAGAACATTGCGGCACACTTGCATGGCATCCTGGAGGTTGCGTTCTACTTCCTTGGGGAAGTAAAGAGATAGTATGAAGCCAGCTTGATGACTCATGAGAAATCAGAGGCACCAAAGGACTTTCTGACTGCGTGGGTTGGTAAGCCAGCAGGGGGGCAACTAGGAAAGCTCTTCAGAACCTCTACTTGTGAGGGCCACAGGTGTCATCTTAACACATATAATCCAAGACTGCAAGAGGGTAGGGGAGGCTGTCTGCAAAAGGACTGGGGGGTGTTACCTCAACTGGTAAGTTAGGTCTTTATTATGTTGAAGAACATTTCATTCCTTCCTAGTTGTGCTCTTTAGGAGACTGAATGGAGGAGTAGAAAACTATCTCCTATTTACCAGCTATGTGCCTCTGAGAAAGTTAGCCAAGTCTCACTGAGGGAAAAAAAAAAACAGTATTTATAATTTCAACTTAAAATAAAGAGGGCTGGGATACAACTCAGTGGTAGAGAGCTTGCCTAGCACAGTGAAGCCTCGGATTCTGGATTTGATCCCCAGCACCACAAAAAAAGGAGGGGGAAAGAAGTGATGGTGGGTGAAACTGTGGCTGCCAAGGAAGAGGGAAACGAGGAGTTGAAACATACTCTCAGTTGTATAGGATTAAAAAGTTGTGGGGGCTCAGTGGTAGAGCACTTGCCTAGCATGTGTGAGGCACTGGGTTTGCTCCTCAGAACCACATAAAAAATAAATAAAGGCATTGTGTTCATACGCAACTAAAAAAAAAAAAAAAAAGTTGTGAAGAATGTGAATGTACTTTTTGTACTGGGAATTGAACTCAGGGGCACTTTATCATTGAGTTTTATCCCCAGGCTTTTTAATTTTTAATTTTCAAGACAGGGTCTCACTAAGTTGTTGAGGGTAGCCTTGAATGTGTGATCCTCCCAATTTTAGCTTGAGTCACTAGGATTGCAGGTGTGTCTGTACTTTTAACTCGAATTTTAGCTCGAGTCACTAGGATTGCAGCACTTGTTTGTACTTTTAACACCATCAAACTGCACACGTTAAAAAAAAAACAGTTAAGATGGGCCCAGGGGTGATGCACACCTGGAATCTGGCAACTCAGGAGACTGAGAGAGGATCACTAAGTTTGAGGCTTGGGCAACTTAGTGAGACCAGGTCTCATAAAAAAAGGCTGAGATGTAGCTTGGTGGTAGAGCACCCCTGGGCTCAATCCCTACAATCTCTAGTACAGCAAAAAAAGTTAATATGGTAGGTAAATTTTGTGTTCTTTGCATAGTTAGACAAACTTTTTTTGCGATGCTGGGGATTGAACCCAGGGCCTTGTGCTTGAGAGGCAAGCACTCTACCAACTGAGCTATATCCCCAGCCCCACAAACTTCATTTTTAAACAGAAGCAGGAAAGATATTTGTGGCTGCAGGTCCAAATTAAATAGCTATAAGTAGGCAACAGGATTGCTATTAATTTGAATTGAAATGTGTTAGTGGGAATTCTTCAGATCACTGGGGGAGCACCCTCAAAGGGGACTATGGGATTCTAGTCTTTCTCTTCCTCTTTTTCACTTCCTAGCCATGAGGTGTGCAGTTTTACTCTGCCACAATAGTCCCAATCTGCAGACAAAGGTCCAAAGCAATGAGGCCACTCAGCAATGGACTGAAACCTCCAAAATGGAGATAAAATAAAACTTTTCTTTTAAAAACTTGATTACCTCAGATATTTCTTATAATAATGGAAAGCTGACTGACACAAAAATAATTTTAGACCTTCTGGGAACTTTTAAGAAGTAGAAGGATCTCCTCCAGCCAATCACACTTCTAAGGCTGACTCACCGAGAGAATTTCTTTGCTGGCCCCCCTGAGGAGAATGGTACAGGCCTTGGGGTCTTTGCACTCAGTGATGAATGTAAAGTACTCATCTCCAATTTTCTTGATTTCCAAGAGGCCTGCACCTGTTCCAACATCATCTTCTCTCAGTTCCTCTGGCCGGCTGACTATCCGGGCCCCACAGGCTCTGTTGGGTAAAGAGGTGGGAAGGATCAGATGATTTCAGACACTTTATGTGTATCCCTAGTCTAGAGTCTGTGGCTGAGGATTAGGGCTAGTGGATTACTAGAAATGTTACTTGAGAGGTCTTGACTGCCTGGTGAAAAAAATACCACATAATGACCATGGGTTTCAAGATATAACCTATGTTGTACTATCTAGTTGGATCTCAAGGTCATTAACAGGACTGGACCAGAAAAGATGCCAAGGAGGAAGGTAAATTAAGTACATTAGTATGTTTGACCCAATTTTAATTAATGCAGGACAGATTTCTTGTTTGTCACTCTTTTCCCTCAATGCATGAGTATGTCTAAGCATACACATGTATGCCCAGAGCCATCAGAAGCATCAAATTTGACCTGGATCTATAATATAGTAAATGATAGTAGGTACTATCATTTATATCTTAAGTGACCCCCATGGGTCCATGTGGTAAACGCTTGCTCCCAGAGTGGTGCTAATAGGGGTTATTGGAGCCTAAGGAAGTGGGACCCAGTGGGAGGTCACTGGGGGCATGCTCTGAAAGATGAAAACAGGATTCCAACCTTTTCCTCTTTCTCTTTTTGTTTCTTGGCCACGAAATGAGTGGGTCTATTCCACCCTGCATTCCCACCATGTGCTGCCTCACCACAGGACCAAAATCAACAGGGCCAACCAAACATGGATTGGAACCTCCAAATCTGAGTCAAAATAAACTTTCTTTATACATTCATCTCAGGTATTTGTTATAGTGACAAAAAAACTGACTAATGCAATGGGGTAGATTCATTAGCTTTTTAAAATAAATCAGTATTCAAAATGGAAGGTATGAGCACAGGTATCAGGGCAGAAACAGTGAATACAATCTAGAGGTGCATTAACAGCAGTTAAGGATCTAATCAAGGAAACAGATGGTTCTGCTATATTCTATATTCAGACTACTCTGGAAACGTTTATTTAGAATCATCATGATGACAATAAAGACCTTGACAAGTAGTTATTTCAAAATGTAATGGACACCTATCAAGGTAGCAATTACAGATGTCTAAGCACAAGCTGCTCACTAATGTTTAGGAACAGTAGAGAAGGGATTCATGCAGTGGATAATTGGTGTACTAGAAGACTTCTGAAGAGGGCAGACAGCTATACCCAGGTTATTTCTGTTACTATAGCCTGTAGTATATCTTTTCAGGTAATGACTATATTATGCAGCTACAAAAAGGGAAACACACAGGAAGGAAATATTATCTTTACTTGGCTACTCACCTAGCAATGCGATTATTGTCTGTCTTCCGGACTCTGCGGATGGCTGTTATATTGGCCCGCATGAGGTAGTGCTGAGCTAAATCTGCAAATTCAAGAGTAGAGGTGTCAAGCTAGATGCCAGAACTCTAGGGTTCTCAACTGATTTTATCCTCAAAGTACTCTAACTTTCATATTTACTATGACTACACAAACATGATGCAGGAGGTGGGCAGGGAATCACCTCACTTCTTCAATCATGAAGGTGGGATTAATAAGCCCTACCTGAGATGCCTTTTTCTGTGATAACCACATCAGGCTTCAGTTGGATAATGTCCTCACAGAGCTGCTGGATATACTCTTCTTCCATTTGGAGGATTCGGGTGAAGTCTTCCTCTCGGGTAATCTCAATGTCAGTCTGTGTGTTGAAAAACAAGTCACCTCATACCTTTCTATAAGTCATTTCAGACTTAGTTACCACCTAGTTTAATAAATTGACTTTGGCTTTTCTATGCTTTCTGACCACCCAATTCAATGTTGCATGCCCTCCCAGTATGCACAGGTATTCCAGGTCTACTTTGGTACCAGGGATTGAACCCAAGGGCACTTAACAACTGAGCCATTTCACAGCTCTTTTTTATTTTATGTATGTATGTATGCATGTATGTATGTACTGGATTGAACTCAGGGGCACCCAATCACTGAGTCACATCCCCAGCCCTATTTTGTATTTTATTTAAGGACAGGGTCTCACTGAGTTGCTTAGGGCCTCGCTAAGTTGCTGAGGCTGGCTTTGAACTCGTGATCCTCCTGCCTCAGCCTCCCAGGTGCTGGGATCACAGGCGTGCGCCACTGCGCCCGGCTCCTTTTTAATGTTTAAAACAGGATCTTGCTAAGTTGCTGAGGCTGGTCTCAAACTTGTGATCCTCCTGTCTCACAGTCTTCTGAACTCCCGGATTACTGGCATGTGCCATGGTGCCTGGCTATTCCAGGTCTTAATTCTTCCCATCAATTAGGTTGATTCTTTTTTTTTTTTGGAACCAGGGATTGAACTCAAGGACACTTGGTCACTGAGCCACATCCCCAGCCCTATTTTGTATTTTATTTAGAGACAGGGTCTCACTGAGTTGCTTAGGGCCTCGCTAAGTTGCTGAGGCTGGCTTTGAACTCGCGATCCTCCTGACTCAGCCTCCAAGTCGCTTGGATTACAGGCGTGCGCCACCGCGCCCGGCACAATTAGGTTGATTCTTATTCTCAATCCTTGTTTAGTAAGACTTTTAGAACCCTGTAAGCCTTCTGCCCTCTGAAAAATTCCCCTTCACCACTTCAAAGCTAAATTTAACTCCTACTCTATATCTTTTTAGTGCATTATGGAAGGTGTCATGGTTATGTAAAACTGAAGCCAAAAGAAGATGAGATCAAATCTTGATTTGGCCAATACTAGTTTTCCCCAGGCAGCTAACTTAACTAGTTAATTGGATTTCAAAAGCCAATAATAGCACTGTAGGGTCAAGCAAGGAGGAAGGTGAATAATTACTTAAGTCTATGTTTTTTGTTTTTTTTTTAAATGGTCACCACTCAATAGTTTACTTCAGATCATTCTGGGTTTTTTTTGAAGTTTTTTTTTTTTTTCCGGTACCGGGGATTGAACTCAGGGGCAGTCAATCACTGAGGCACATCCCCAGCCCTATTTTGTATTTACTTAGAGGTAGGGTCTCACTGAGTTGCTTAGCGCCTTGCTTTTGCTGAGGCTGGTTTTGAACTCATGGGTCCTCCTGCCTCAGCTTCCCAAGCCACTGAGATTACAGGCATATGCCAACTTGGCTTTTTAAAGTTTTTAAATTTGTTCTAATTAGCTATATATAACAATAGAATGCATTTATGCATTTTGATAAATCACACACAAATTAAGTATATGTCTGACCCAAATGCGCATATACTGAGCCATGTCCCCAGTCATTTTTAATATTTTATTTAGACAGAGTCTTGCTAAATTGCTGAGGCTGGCTTTGAACCTGGGATCCTCTTGCCTCAGTCTCCTGAGCCACTGGGATTACAGGCATGTGCCACTGGTGCCTGACTCTGTTTGACACATTTTTTTTTTCTTTCTTTTTCTTTTTTTGGTACTGAGAATTGAACCCAGGGGCACTCAACCACTGAGCCACATCTCCAGCCCTATTTTGTATTTTATTTAGAGACAGGGTCTCACTGAGTTGCTTAGGGCCTTGCTAAGTTGCTGAGGCTGGCTTTGAACTCACGATCCTCCTGCCTCAGGCTCCCGAGTGGCTGGGATTACAGGCGTGCACCACCGCGCCCAGCAACCCAATTTTAATATTTAGGACTACTTATTTGTTTGTCAGCAACCCACTAAACTTCAGGAACCTCATCTATAAAATGGAGTTAACACTATTTTTAAGGATTGCTATAAGATTCAATGACAACACATAAAAAGGAAAATAACTGGCATAGTAATCATGTAAAAAATACACCTTTTATTTCCCTTATCCATTTTGGCAGTCAGATTCCACTTTAAGGAACAGGGCCAGGAACTTACCTGGCTTTCTCCTTTCTTGTATTCCAGAGAAGAATCCAGCAGCACAATACGAGGGTTCTTGATGTAACGCCGCATTCGAGGATGGGTCACATCTTTGTTAATCATGACTCCACGTAACACACATGAGTCTTCAATGATGCCCCCAGGGATCTGAGCAAAAAGAAGACCCACTTTAATCTACAACCAAGAGGGGACTCAACTTCATTCCCAGATGTTCCTGTTTCCCAAATGGCTACTACTTCCAATTCCTAACATATCTTTTTTTCCATGTTTTGATTAAAAACAAAACATGGCAGCAAACACATTTTTTCCCTCTAAGAAGCATATCAATTTTAGACCATGACACTCAATCTGAAGGTTGGTTGACATTCACAGAAAGTCAGTGATCTGATAGATTTAAAAAGACTCAGGTCTCTTTTACTTCCTTAAAGATATTCCTGTAGAATTCTAGGCTTGAGCTCCATCTACTGGCCATAAAATATTACCTTTTTAAAAAAAAAATTTTTTAGTCGTTGATGGACCTTCATTTTATTAATGTATTTATATGTGGTGCTAAGAATCGAACCCAGTGCCTCACACATGCCAGGCACATGTTCTATCACTGAGCCATAATCCCAACCCACTTACTTTTATTTTTAAAATCTTAAATTTAGTAGAGATGGTAGAAAGCTTTCTAGGGCTTATTAACATTATACTATAGAGACCTTCTAAAGTTTATATTGTGACCAAGTGACTAACACATACCCAAATATTCAAATGTATAGACACGGAGATATCAAACCCTTCCCTATCCTTATAAATTTTGTCCTTTCCTATTATAAACCTTGTGAAGGAACAGCAGTGAAGGTAACAACATTTTTCATTTTTTAAAAAAATTTAGTTATAGGTGGACACAATGCCTTTATTTTTTTTATTTTTATGCGGTGCTGAGGATCGAATCCAGTGCCTCACACGTGCTAGGCACGTGCACTACCACTGAGCCACAACCCAGCCCAGGAGTTTTTTTTTTGAGTCTCTTTAGGTTTCTGTTTTCCAGGCTTCAAGTTCTTCCTAGTACTAATTAAAGATATCTTGCTCTGATTTAACTATTTACTCCAGAATTGGGATTATTCATGCCAAGAAATAATTATTCCCAAAGTACATACTGAAAGAGCTCACCTTTTCCACTCTTGCATATTTCTTGATGTCAATTTCCTTTCGACCATTTTCCTCAAACTGTACAGTCTTGACAGCATCCAGGGCAATGTTGCAAGCCAAAGAGGACCACCGACTAATTACTTTGGTGGTAATGGAACTATTGATGATGTTCAGCATCATGTCACGGTTATTGACGTCAACAGGGATACTGTAGAAAACAAAGCCAGGCAACTTAAGATATATTTCTTTTTTTTTTTTTTTTTTTGGACCAGGGGATTGAACTCAGGGACACTCGGCCACTGAGCCACATCCCCAGCCCGATTTTGTATTTTATTTAGAGACAGGGTCTCACTGAGTTGCTTAGGGCCTCGCTAAATTGCTGAGGCTGGCTTTGAACTCATGATCCTCCTGACTCAGCCTCCCAAGTCGCTTGGATTACAGGCGTGCGCCACCACGCCCGGCCAACTTAAGATATTTGAAGAAGTCCTTTATATACCTCAGAGACTAAAAGGGAGGGCCAAAAGGCAGGATGAGGGGCTCTGAGCAAGATTACAACTTAACTTATCCCTGAAAGGTCCCATCATTTTCTGGGCAATCCATTCCAGTGCCTGATAACTCTCCTCACACACATATATTGTTTATAGCAAAACAATTTGTTCCTTACCTCTTCTTTGACCAAATAAACCCTTCAACTTTTATAACTCAGATCAATACATTTTGTCTATGAAATCTTATTCTATAAAGAGCCAATTTTGAGTTCATTTTGATATCAAGTCACTAGTTTTACTATTCTGAATGCTGGATTCTTTTCTATCTAGCACCTTAATTCATGGCATGCCACATTATATTTGCTATTTTTATGTATTAGTCTGATCTCCTTTGACAGGATTATAAATTTGTGCATGGTGGAACTATTCAAAACAATAAAATAAAGCTCTAAGAACTCTTGGACAACAAACATCTAAATTTTCACATACTGCTAAAATTCCTTTCATGATAGTTTAACGCATACTATACACAATTATCAAATAGTTGTTAATTATGGATTTTAAGTAAGAGGCAACTGCTTCAAAAGCATTATCTAAGATAAAAGTAAAGCATTCTAGATTTGGTAAGGAGGGGAATGCTGGGCGTTGAATCCAGAGGAACTTTACCACTGAGCTACATCCTCAGCCCTTTTTATTAATTTTTTGAGACCGGATTTTTGCTAAATTGCTGATTCTGGTCTTGAATTTGGTGATCCTTCTGGCTCAGCCTCCAGAGTTGTTGGGATTATAGTCATGTGCCACCATGTTTGGCTAAAAGCAAGGTACTCTAGATAAGCAGATATTGCTGAATAAGAAGTTGTTTCTGCAGCTGTGGGTATAGCTCAGTGGCAAGAGTATTTGCCTAGCATGTGCAAGGCCTTAGGTTTGATCCCTACCACCACAAAATCAAAACATCAAAAACTAAACAAAAAAACAACACAAAAGTTTCCAATATTTCAGGTTCCACATATTCAACATATTACAGAGCATATAAAAATAACTAAATCATACATTGAATTCCCCAAAGTATGCTAAACAGATATTAATGCACACTTTCAGTTTAACAGCAGGGCACTTTAACACAAAGTTCACAAAATTACTACTTATACACCTAATGACTCAACCGTATACAGAAGAGTAGATCATTATTTTATTTTTTGATTCTCCTGTCTCAGCCTTTAGACTGGCTACGATTACAGGTGTGCATAAAGTGCCTGTTGTACAAAAATCTTTTTACTAATAATACTGCTCTTTGTGACTCCATGTTATGCCACAACTTACCTAAAATTCCCTAGTTAGAAGTCATGCATTTTAATACTCCCTTCATTATCATATTAGCACTAAGCAAACATAAACTAATAGCAAGCTCTCCAATTACTAAACTCCAATAGGATTTTCAGTCTTGGCTCTTTCCATTTTAATGGAAAACTGCTAGTTTCATTCTCACAGCATTTCATCCAAGTACTAAATTAGCTACAATCATACATGATAGTAGGACATTTTAATACTAAGACCAACTGGGTACCATGGTGCATGCCTGGGAGAGACTAGGGAGGCTGAAATAGCGAGGCTCTCAGTAACTTAATGAGACCTTGCTTCAAAATGAAACATAAAAGGGGCTGGAGATTTAGCTCAGTGGTAAAGCACCCCTGGCTTCAATCCCCAGTTGCAAACAAAGTCTTGGAAGGTAGGCCTATTTTACTCAGAACATGTTTCTCATGGCAGGGCTTAACATGAAAACTTGCAGATAGCATCTACCCTGAAAACATTTTGAAGAACTAATCCTAGTAGCTCCTTTTCTATTTTTCTATTTTGAATTCTTAAACTTTTACTTCCCTTATCCTCTTTCTCACAAAATAATATCAGGGTATAACCATCTTAAGTTTCTAAGATGTGTTTGGCCTTCTTTTACTATCTAAGAAAAGATTAGAAAGTCTTCTAGGCCTCCCATACTTTCTAGTACCCTGGCCCATCCTCTCATACCTGATTTTCTTTAGAGTGCTGATCATATCATCCAGTGCCTTGCGGTAAGCACTGATTACCACTGTTGGGTGCATCTGCTGCTCAAGGAAGTGCTCAGCCACAGACAGCATTTCTCCAGCTGAAAAAAGAATACAAGCATCCATAGCAATGTTTTAAAAAGTACCAGGGTATCAAGACAACTTTATTATGCTTCTAAAAAATAGTCTCTTTTGGGCTGGGGATATAGCTCAGTTGGTAGAGTGCCTGCCTTGCAAGCACAAGGCCCTGGGTTCAAACCCCAGCACCGCAAAAAAAAAAAAAAAAAAAAAAAAAAAAAAAAAAAAAAAAAAAAAAAGTCTCTTTTTCTGAAAACAGACTCTTTCAAAAGATATGCCATCTGGTTGTTAATATTACTCGAAATTTTACACTTTGTGTAATTCAATTCAAAAAGAACACATTATGGTGGGCATGGTGGTGCACACCTGTAATCTCAGCAACTGGGGAGGCTGAAGCAGGAGGATCATGAATTTAAAACTAGCCTCAACAACTTGGTGAGGCCCTGTGAAACTTAGTGAGACCCTGTCTCAAAATAAAAAAAAAAAATAAAAAGGGTTGGGGATGTGGCATTAATGGCAAAGCGCCCCTGGATTAAATCCCCAGTACTCCCAAACAAACAAAAAATCAAAAAGTATAGTGGTGTTTACCTATGATCTCAGTGGCTTAGGAGGCGGAGGCAGGAGGATTGTAAAATAAGGCCAGCCTCAGCAATTTAGCAAGGCCCTAAGCTACTTAGTGAGTCCTTGTCCCAAAATAAAAAGCTAAAAAACTAAACCTTCTAATCAATAAACACACACCCAACGATCCACACATAGATACACATAAAACTAGTTTCTAAAAAAGTTTAAAAGAGTCTGCATTGCTGGGTGTGGCACACACCTGTAATCCCAGCAGCTTGGGAGGGTGAGGCAAGAGAATCACAAGTTCAGAGCTAGCCTCAGCAACTTAGTGAGGTCTTGAGCAACTTGGTGAGAACCTATCTCAAAATAAAATACAAAAATGAATGGAGATGGGGCTGTAGCTCAGTGGCAGAGCGCTTGCCTAACGTGTGAGACCCTGGGTTCAATTTTTAGGCATCACATTAAGAAAAGAAAAAAAAAAAAAAAAAAAAAAAAAGGGCATTCTGTTCATCTACTACACAAAAAAAAAAAAAAAAAAGGGGGCGGGGGCAGGGTAGAGTGGGGATGTGGCTCAGTGGTTAAACACCCGCCCCCGCCAAAAGGTGTGCACGCACCCAAATGCTTGAATACTTTATTTAAATTCTTAGCAATCTATCATATATTTTTCTAAAAAGATAATAAACACTTCACAAGATGCCAGCATAAGAGAACTTAGAAAAAGGATATGTCCTGTTAAGTAAGAAACAGAGTTATCTCCAGGGACAGAGATATAAAGTTCTGTGGCAGAGCGTGTACTTTCTATGTGCAAGGTCCTGGGTTTGATCCCCAGCATCACACACACACACACATACCCCTCAGCTGGAACAACATAATAAAGTAAGCAATAAAACCGACTTCCTCATTTTCTAAAATCATTATTGAAATATTGAAAAAAATGAATGCTTCCATTAAAAAATCCCACCATCAATTTGAATTATACAACAAAAGCAACAAATCATTTTTGGAAATGATCCTAAGAAGTGAAAAGATTAGGCTGGGTGTGGTGGCACATGCTTGTAATCCCAGTGTCTTGGGAGGCTTGAGGCAGGAGGATCAAAAGTTTGAGGCCAGTCTCAGCAACTTAAGTGAGATCTTGTCCCCTTTCCCCAAAAGACTAAGGTTGTGGCTCAACAGTAAAGTACCCAGGGTTTAATCCCCAATCCAAACAAAACAAAATAAAGCCCAAACGAGATTATTTTAAACTTATAAACCAAGGTTCACTATTTTCAAGATTTTGTATCTGTCCTTCACTTTAGACTTCCCAGCCTCTACAACTGAGATGTTGTTTAAGCTCTTCCCACCAAAATATTTATCTCTGAATGTATCCACTTGCTGAAATTTACTCGTAAACTCAAAATCAGCATTCATGGCACTTTCACGGTCATTCACTGACATGTTTAGAATGACAAAAAATTTGAGCTACCCAATAGCATTCTTATTTATTCATTTATTTATTTTTTTGCGGTGCTGGGGATTGAACCCAGGGCCTTGTGCTTGCAAGGCAAGTACTTTACCAACTGAGCTATATCCCCAGCCCCCAAAAGCATTCTTGATGAGGTCGAACATTGTGTTGCGTTAGCTCTCATACTGTAAACAGTATCCTTAACGTAGTATATTTAAAGTTATGTTTTTCACAATTTTGTGTTTTTTTGGGGGTGATTTCATGATTCTACCACTGAGCTACACCTCTGGTCCCATAATTTCCTTCTTAAAATGCGACACAGACATTATTTCCAATTTTTCTTTTCCATTCTCTTACCAAGAATAATTACTGATGTGGTTCCATCTCCAACCTCTTCATCCTGGGTCCTGCTAATTTCAATCATGGACTTGGCAGCTGGATGTTGGACCTGAATCTAAAAAATTCAATTAAAAATGTAGATCACCCCTTAACCAACTCTACTCAAAGACTTTTAACCCATTCCACTTCATCCTCACTCCTGAGTTTCTTGCTTCCATACATATTCCCTCCCCTTTACTGTTTGCCACGTCTTGAAAATTACAATGGCCTTCCAAATCACTGGAGAGGTTTGAGAAAAAAATGCATCATAAGAACTCAACTATTATAGGTTCTTGAGGATAGCATGGTACCATACAGGTTACATATTGCAAGGTCTACTGAGTGTGAACTGTGTCCTGTGAATGTGACTTGGAAATAAAGTCTTTTTATTCTCCCAGTACTGAGGACTGAACCCAGGACTTTGTGCTTGCTAGCCAAGTACTCCAGCTAGAAGGAACAAAGAATTCTTCCCTAGATCTTTCAGGAATAAGGCCCTCATGATACCCTGATTTCAGACTTCCCACTTCTGTTTATTTTACTGTTATTTTTGGGTACCAGAGATTGAACCCAGGGGTGCTTAACCAGTCCCCCCCTTTTTAATTTTGAGACAGGGTCTCACTAAGTTGCTCAGGGCTTTGCTAGCTGCCTCAAACTTGCAATCCTCCTCCCTTAGCCTCCTGAGTTACAGGCATGCACCATCATGACTAGCTTCTAGCCTCAGTTTATAAGAGAGTAAATTTGTTTTTCTAGTGCTGGGAACTAAACCCAGGGCCTTGAACATGCTAAGTATGTGCTCTACCACTGAGCTACAACCCCAGCCCCTACATATATTTTAATGGGTTCTTTGTATTTATAAAACTATGAGGAAGCAAACGCAAAAGAAAAAAGAAAAAAAACCACACCTCTCGAAGAATGGCATTGCCATCATTGGTCATCACGATGCCTCCCATTGGGTCCAAAAGCATCTAAGACAAAAGCAAAGTAAGTGTCCTAGATAACATAAAGGATATATACTCTGCAGTCTATGAATTTCCATAAGAGGTAAGATTACCTTCATCATAGACTTGGGTCCCAAACATGTTCGGATGATATCTGCAATAGTCTAATGGAAAGGAAACATAAGACATGGAAGCACAAATCAGAGGACAGCATGAATGAGTTGGAGAACAACCAGGAAAGCCAGTGTTTTAACAATGATACCTCTAAAGTAGAGCTGGCAACAATTTCAGATACAGGAAAAAAATGACTTTTCACAGAAAAAAGGGGAAATATGCCTTTCAGAGCTTTAGTCTCCCAGCAGCCCAAATCTCAGTATGTTTCTCCACAACAATGGCCTACACACCACCCTAAGTCAAGTCTTAGGTCACTTCACTATTCCCTTCAAAAGATTAACACCTATGCAGGTTCTATGATGGGAACTAGGAATATAAAAGAGAATCAATACAGTCCTTCCCTTCAAGTAGCTCAGTCTAATAAGGGAGACAAATACAAGTAGAATGTTATATACAGCAATGCAATTATGCACAGGTTAATATAAGAAGATTATAAGGCCTTAATATTATAGACTTAAATTGTAAGGGAATATATAATTCCTTACCAGTACTACTATTAGGGAAATGTCCCAAAAGAAGGTAAGTCAACTTCTTCTCTGCCTAATTGCACATTCTAAAGCCTAGATATATAGGAAGCTTACTGCTAAGAACAAATACAGAAATACTAGAGCTGACAACTGGAGGCAAACTACTATAAATATTTGGGGGTATAAATACCTTAGCAGCATTGATGTTTCCAGACTGAACTTTTCTTCCCGATTCACGCTTTGTATTCTGGCCTAAAATGAATAAAAACAACAGTCAACAGCCCAGGATTGCTCCGTTGTACACAAGCAATTTATTCCACAATCTTTGTGGAAATAAAAACAAACACAGAATTCACAGTACATACATAGATTAAAATTTTTCAAATGACATACTTTAAATATGTGCAGATTATATGTCAATTATACTTCAAAAATCTGCTAAATAATAAACAAACTTGCAGCTATTTACTTTGTGTGTGGGGCAAGGGGTACTGGAGACTGAACTAAGGGGCAATTCTATACCACTGAGCTACATCCCCAACCCTTTATTTATTTATTTTTATTTTAGACAGAATCTTTCTCAGTTGCAGAGGCTGGCCTCCAACTTGCAATCCTTCTGCCTCAATCTCCTGAGTAGCTGTGATTATAGATGTGCACCACCACGCCTGGCCTATTTGTTTATCTCAATCCCTAGTGTACTAAGAAATAACCCATAATGATCCAACTTCAAAATCTTGGACAACACTTTCCCTATAACCATTCACACAGTTACAGCAGGGATTCATAACCTGAGCTCCATGAATGGGCCTCGGCAAGATAGTGAGGCCCCAAGATTACAGGAGAAAAGGAAGATACATTCCCCCCCACCCTGTGCCCCAGAAGAGGATTCTAAGCTATCATCACATTCTCAGGGCTAGTGACCTTAGGAAAATCAGAGCTTTATTTAAAGAGGGTAAGAATTTAGGGGTTATTTTCCTGCTTGACTAAGAGGATAATACTCTAGTAGTCCAAGCACAAATACTGATAGAGCCCCTACTGCATGCTGTGGAATAAGAATGCACGCTCTTCCAAAGTGTCCCAGTTTATAAATTATATAAAGCCACCCCATACTCGGATGTAATAAGAATGCCTCAGTAACCCATTTACCATGGTTCTGATCTGGTTATGTAGTTTAATAGGGAGTATAATCAAATACAGCCATTAATACCAGACTTTAATGCAGACCTGAAAAGAGCTTTACAAACGCACCACTCACCCCAGGGCCCATTCAGTGGAGCCAAATCAGTGGTTATAACCAAACCAATATAATGCTGATTTCCCTCCATGCTCCTATTATACATTCATCTACAATTTAATTCCCTAAATCTTTCATTCCACTCCCATCAAATCTAAATACCTATCATAACCACCTATCATTTTTATCTCAGGTAGAGGTAACCAAAAATATATATGGACCCATAATTCATCAGAATGAATGAATGGGTTCTTCCCCAGGCATAGATAAAACTAATAAAAACTCTCATCAGCATTATGTATTCAGAAGATCTCCTCTTCTAAGAGGGGAAATGGCTCGTTGAGCGTCCTAGGTACAGAAATTACACACAGAGTGAAAACACACCAAGGGAAGACAATGTAGACAATGTCCATTTCTTAGAAATATGGGATATTCCAAAAGGGAAAAGAAAAGTATTGGAGAATTTGTGAAAACTCAATTGGTTAGTGGGAAAGATTACATCTAAGTCCAATGAGGGAAGCTGCTGAACGACTGCTACTGATGATAAAATGCAGAAGCCAAGGATGCCACCGCTATGTGGCAGGCCCTCTTTTAAGTAGTTTTTAATCGACTTACCTCGCAACTCTATGAAGAAATATTACCAACCTCTTAATGCAGATGGAAAAAACTTAATTTGCCCGAGGTCACATCGAGACTAAGAGATGGGCCAAGAATACAAAACCAGGCTTGATTTTGAAAACCATTATTCATTCAACTATACGCCGGAAGTCATGTTGGAAAGGGCGCAGGGGCGTGGAGGAAGGTGGCGGCTGAGACACTCAATGAGGGGTCTACAAGGACTTTCCAAGACAAGCAGAGGTAAATATGAGGGACTCGGCGAGGAATAAGTCAGTTTGCGTTTGTTAAGGGAGGATGGAGAAAATAGAGGAATGCGAGAAAGAGCTTCCAAAAGGAGATGATGACTGGAAGGCTCTCGGGTCAGGTCATGGCGGGATGAAGCTGGGACAACACTAAGTAGCGTGGAGAGGTATACGAAGAGGCGGTCCCTTCCCCAGCTTCCCCAGAACTCACTGAGCACGAGCACAGGACGGTGGCCCATCATGGCGGCGCGATGCAAAGCTGGGTACCCAGTGCTGGAAGAACCGGCAGAACCTTCTGGAGGGAGAGAAGCTGGGAGAAGACCAGAAAATGCTGCCTCCTCGGCGCTGACACCTAAACCCGCTACCTTCCAAGTCGTCGCCAATCACCGCAGCCACCTCATTGACTGGCACGAAAACAGGCCAATCGACAGTATTAGCCCCGCCCCTACGCAAAAAAACGGCAGGGCAAGGTAGATAGAGAGCGCGCGATGGTGGAAACCCGAGAGCACAAGCGCTTGCGCAATAGGGTGGCCGCTCCCGGCCGCGTGCGGCGCGATCGTCTGCGCAAGCGCTGAGGCTCGGGCAGTTGACCGTACGCTATTGCGCATGCGTATCAACTACAGGGGTGGGTGCTGGGTGTGAGGCTTTCGATTAATACCGCAGGTGAGGTCACGAAACAGTGTTGTCCCTCAGCATCTATGGTACCGTGAAGGTCAAGAGATCTGTGACAGTTTTCATTCTTTTATCCCAGCCGTAGTAACGGGGGGGCGGGGAGTAGAAGGGCGGGACTTCAGCGGCCGGTCTGATGAAGGGTGAAGTGGTAGTTGTAGTTCCTTGGAGCAGGGCCGTGAGGCAATGATTTTTTTTTTTTTTCCTTTTTCCGGGCATGCTGGGAGTTGTGGTTTATAACTTCTGGACTCGCTGTGTGTGGATTTTTCCCTTCTTTGGCAAATACTTTCTACCGAGGGTGAGAGCGGTTTTGGAGGGTGATGGTTTACGTTCCCCCCGAGTTGTCCTTTCTAAATATCTTCTCAAGTATTCCCCGTAGTGGTATTTTCTTTCCTCACATCCATCCCTCTCCTGCCCTCCTCACTCAACCCCAAGTCCGTTAGAGATGATCGGGAGCCAGAGTTTTTAAATTACCGCACTATCTGATAAGAGAGACTGCAAAAATTAAACATGTAGAACAAGAATAAATGCCCGTTAGAAGAAGGCTCTTAAGGCTTGGAATTGGTCTTATTTCGTCCAGGAAAAGAAAAAAAAGGGAAGTAATACTAACAGAAGTTGGGCTGGGGTTGTGGCTCAGTGGTGGAGTGCTCACCGAGTACGTGTGAGGCACTGGGTTCGATCCTCAGCACCACGTTAAATAAATAAATAATAAAGGTATTGGGTCCATCTAAACTAAATATATTTTAAAAAATAATAGAATAACTTTTCCAAACGAATGAAGGGAACATGAAAAGAATGAGCAGTTCAAGAATAGTCACTTAGAATTAGCCATGAAACAATACACATATTTCTTTCTCTCCAAATTGGAACAGTTTGAGATCTGCTCGAGAAAACTTATGAAATTGTCAGTGGTAAAAATAATAGCATGGACCGGGTGTGGTGGCGCACGCCTGTAATCCAAGCGACTCGGGAGGGTGAGTCAGGAGGATCGCGAGTTCAAAGCCAGCCTCAGCAACTTAGCGAGGCCCTCAGCAACTTAGCGAGGCCTCAACTTAGTGAGACCCTGTCTCTAAATAAAATACAAAATAGGGCTGGGGATGTGGCTCAGTGGCCGAGTGAGTGTCCCTGAGTTCAATCCCTGGTTCCAAAAAAAAAAAAAAAAAAAAAAATAATAATAATAATAATAATAATAGCATGGGTTGTTTGATCATGTGATGCCGTGATTCTTACCCTAATGGCATTCAGATGGAGCAGCACCACTAATCATCCGACTAACAAAGAAGGTGTGTGTAGAGGCCCTGCAAAAGCCAGACCTCCCTAATCACTTAGCATTTGGGAAAATGATTCTTGTTGTTGTTGTTGTTTTGTTACTTGGTTAATTGGAAAGTATTTGTGTTTTCTGCATTCCCTACTAAAGAGAACAGTGCTGTGCCTGGTGCCTTCAACTGGATCTATTAAATAGTAGATGCTCAATTGAGTGAATTTATACCTATGTATCTTCCTCTTAATATTTAGAACAAGACTGTATACAGGGATCTCAGAATTCTTGATGTTATCTAGAGTGAATGGGAACTCAGTTTGAGTGGGACAGTCCTGCTGGCTGGCAGGGAGGTGGTTGGGGCTGTCTAAGTCCAGAGCCTATCCATTTAACTGCAGGTGGAGTAGATTATTTTATCTGGGAGACCTACTATGCCTTAGCTTGGATGTAAATTAACTAGCTCTTTTCACAGAATGTAAAGAGCAATGGTAAAGAACATGATTTTTGGAGTCTGCAAGTCCAGATTTAATTCCAGCAGTGCCACATGCTAATTGTGGAATCCTGGGAAACTTACCTAACTTAAGTTTCATCAAATAAAACGTTGTCAATGCTGCCTACTTCAGAGGATCATTTTAAAAACTATATAAGAGAATACATTGTATGTAAACTACCTTTTACTATTTTTTGTTCTTATCTACCTCCTTTTGTTGCTCCCCTGTATATTATGTATTCTCTAGTCAGAAATATGGTTCTTTCAGCCAGGCATGGTGGCACACGCGGCACACCTATAATCCCAGCAGCTCCAGAGGCTGAGGAGGAGGGTCACAGGTTCAAAGCCAGCCTCAGCAACTTAGTGTTACCCTAAGCGACTCAGTGAAACCCTGTCTTTATGTAAAAAAAAAAAAAAAAAAAGAAAAAAAGAAAAGAAAAAAGCTGGGGGTGTGGCTCAGTGGTTAACTGTCCCTGGGTTCAATCCCAGGTACCCCTGCCCCCAAAAGAAATATGGTTCTTTCAGTATAAATTGTGGGTAAAATATATTCTTCAAGCCTTGCAGTCTTGTAGGAAACACATCTTTGAATGTCCATGAAGGATTTATATGACCGAGAAGTGCATTTGCATGGAAATTAACACATTTTTCAACTGGTGAGAAGAATCTTGAGATCTGAGTTTGAGTGTCTGTCTTCTTACCACTGCATGAGCCATCAAATGACATGACTCTGGAGTAGGAGGGAAGGGAAGATGGAGGACCTACAGTAGCACTTGGAAAACTCATTGTGGGGAAACAAAACAAAACAAAACAAAACAACAGATTTCCTTCACCAAGAATAACTGACAGGGAATGTAGCAAATTTCCATTTTCATAGGTTGAGTGACTGTCTAGACAGAAAGCACCTCAATGTGGCACACAGGTGTGAAGAGGCCATTCCTTCTGTGGTGCTCTGAGTGAGGGAAAAGGATAAGACTTATTCCTTCATACAATCTACTTGTCACACTCTGCTCCCAGGCTTATTTTTCATGAAGAGGCCCCCTCTTTATCCTTCAGATCCCAGCTGACCTATCACTTCCTCAGGACATAATTCCCAGCTCCACAGATTGTCAAGTGTTCTCATAGCACTTATTGGGGTGGAATAATGTGTGCTTCATCTCTTAAGAACATCTATACGGCAAGACTGTCGGATCCATGAGAGTAGTGACCATATCTGTTCATTCTTTTTTTTGGAACCAAGGATTGAACTCAAGGACACTCGGCCACTGAGTGAAATCCCAGTCCTATTTTGTATTTTATTTAGAGACAGGGTCTCACTGAGTTGCTTAGGGCCTTGCTAAGTTGCTGAGGCTGGCTTTGAACTCGTGATCCTCCTGACTCAGCCTCCCAAGTCGCTTGGATTACAGACGTGCGCCACCGCGCCCAGCACACATCTGTTCATTCTATTGTGGTGTCTTTAGGAAGTACTTACATATCTCTCATATATATGTATGAATGAATGAATTTGGTTTTTTTTTTTTGTTTGTTTGTTTGTTTGTTTTTTTGGTGCTGGAGATGGGACCCAGGGCTTTGAGCATGCTAGGCAAGTGCTCTACCACTGAACTATACCCCAACCCTTTCCTTTCTTGATGTCAGTTGGTCTTTCTTGATGACAGTGGTTTATTGACTCCCCACTGTTCTGGGCACTTTGATTCTTTCCTGATCCCAGCTGTTCTGCCTTTCCATTTATTGTTCTGTCTACTTTGCCACCTTTTCATCTTCCACACTTCTGAGGAGGAATTACTAAAGGTCCAGTTTTCTGTTTTGTGTAGTTATTGTTTTGCCATGAAGAGCTAGTTTATTTTGTAGCTTCTTCATCCCCTATTTTGTGGCTGGCCTGGCAGTTTGACCCTTCACACAAACTCAGTGCCATTTCTTGCCTTCTAGACATTTCTAGAATTCGGTCTATCCCAAGTGTGATTATATTAATATAACAGAACCCCAACTCAAACTACTTTGAGTAAAAAAGGTAACTTAGTGTCTTACACAGTTGAGAAAGACACTGGGTAGCTCACAGAAGATGAAGAAGAGATGTAAAACAAGGGTGTCAGGAACTGGAATTGGGAATTCAGTTCCCACTGGTATCTATCCATCTGGCTCTGTCCTTTTTTTTTTTTTTGTGGAAACATCAATAATTTATTCTCTTTTATTATTTGTTCTATTTAGTTATACATGATAGCAAACTGCATTTTGATTCATTGTACACAAATGGAGTACAACTTTTCATTTCTCTGGTTGTACACGATGTAGAGTCACCATTCATGTAATCATGCATTTACATAGGGTAATGATGTCTGTCTCATTCTACCATCTTTCCCACCCCTTGCCCCCTACCCATTTCCTTCTGCACAATCCAAAGATCCTTCATTCTTCTCTTACCCCCTCCACCCTACCCCCTATATGTATCAGCATCCACTTTTCAGAAAACATTTGACCTTTGGTTTTTTGGGACTGGGATGTCTCACTTAGCATGATATTCTTCAGCTTCATCCATTTACCTCTAAATGCCATAATTCTATTCTTCTTTATGGTGGAGTAATATTCCATTGTGTATATATACCACAGTTGCTTTATGCATTTATCTGTTGAAGGGCATCAAGGTTGGTACCACAATTTAGCTATTGTGAATTAAGCTACTATATAGCATTTTTTTTTTGTGGTGCTGGGGATTGAACCCAGGGCCTTGTGCTTGACAGGCAAGCACTTTACCAACTGAGCTATATCCCCAGCCCCTACTATATAGCATTGATGTGGCTGCGTCACTGTAGTATGTTGATTTTAAGTCTTTTGAGTATAGGCCAACAAAGTGGGATAGCTGGGTCAAAAGGTGGTTCCATTCCAGGTTTTCTAGGGAATCTCCATACTGCATTCCAGAGTGGTTGCACCAATTTGCAATCTCACCAGCAATATATGAGCAAACCTTTTTCACCACATCCTCACCAACATTGATTGTTGCTTTTATTCTTGATAATTTCCATTATAATTGGAATGAGATGAAATCTTTAGGGTAGTTTTGATTTGAATTTCTCTCATTACTAGAGATGTTGAACATTTTTTCATATATTTGTTGATTGATTGTATATCTTTTTCTGTGAAGTGTCTGCTCTGTTCCTTAGCCCATTTATTGATTGGGTTATTTGTGTTTTTGGTGTTAAGCCTTTTGAGTTCTTTATAAATTCTGGAGATTAGTGCTCTATCCAAAGTGCATGTGTTAAAGATTTTCTCCAACCCTGTAGGTCTCTTTTCACATTATTGATTGTTTCCTTTGCTGAGAAAAAGCTTTTTAGTTTGAATCCATCACATGATTGATTCTTGCTTTTATTTCTTGCGCTTTGGGAATCTTCCTAAGGAAGTCTGGTCCTAAGCCAACATGATGAAGATTCAGGCCTACATTTTCTTCTATTTGGTGCAGGGTCTCTGGTCTAATTCCTAGGTCCTTGATCCATTTTGAGTTGAGTTTTGTGCAGGGTGAGAGATAGGGGTTTCATTTTGCTGTGCTCTGTCCTTTTTTGTCTCTGATCTTGCTTGTATCCACTTCTCATGATATGCTGGCCAAATTCAACAGCTTCCATGGGCTGAACTTTATGTCTTCTCAGAATAGCAAATCAGAAGAATGTTTCTTTGACACAGAATCCATACGTTGATCTCAGAAAATGACTGGCTCAGCCTGCCTCCTATGCTTACCATCTTGGATCAGTGACAGTTACCAAGGGGAATGGGATACTATGATTGACTGGTATTGGGTCACATGCCCATCCTTGATGAGAAGAGGGGCTTGATTGCAGTCTCATCAATATGAACTGGAAACTGGGGAAAGAATAATTTCCAGAGGACAGGCTGCTTTGTAGACAAAAATAACAGATGTCTTTGGTAGGGTTCCTCATGTCCTATAAATTGGTTTTTCTAACTGTACTTTTTTCTTTTGCCAAATATAACTTATTTACCTATTTAAGAATTTTTTCCATGTCCAGCTCATTGTGTTTAATATATATGTAGATTAATCAAAATATTTTAATCCTATTTTCTAATCCTAAAAGGCTAAGTGTCTTTCCATTATGCTCAGGAGAAAGCCTAGACATCTCAGATTTGCTAATGTAAAGCAGCCTCCATGGCCCATCCTGTCTTCTCACTCCTAATTCTGGCCTGTTTCCCAGGGCTTCTCACCTTTTCAGTCATAGTATTCCTTCCTTGCCTTTGTCATGCTATTCTGTTTGTCTCCCACTTGAAATATCTTTTCTGTTCATGAAGTTTCCCAGGTGTTCAAGGTCCAATAAATGACCTCTACCTGTATGGAGCTTTCTTTGACTATTGTACTCACATTAATCTTTTCCCCTTTTTGAAAACACTTGTTTTTACATTTAATCATGTACTTAGTGTAACAGGTAAAAAGCCTTCTGTTCCTCTCAGACTATCAGGCTTTTTTTTTTTTTTTTTTTGGTACCAGGGATTGAACCAAGGGGTGCTTAACCACTGAACCACATCCCAGCCCTTTTTTTTGGGGGGGGGGGGAGTACTGGGGATTGAACCCAGGGGCACTCCACCACTGAGTCACATCCCCAGCCCTATTTTGTATTGTATTTAGAGACAGGGTCTCACTGAGTTGCTTAGGGCCTCGCTAAGTTGCTGAGGCTGGCTTTGAACTCCCGATCCTCCTGCCTCAGCCTCCCAAGTACTGGGATTACAGGCATGCGCCACCACGCCCGGCCATCCCAGCCGTTTTTGTATTTTATTTAGAGATAGGGTCTTGCTGAGTTGCTTAGGCCCTCACTAAGTTGCTGAGGCTGGCTTTGAACTCAAGATCCTCCTGTCTCAGCCTCCCGAGCCTCTGGGATTATAGGCACACACCACTGCATCCTGGCATCAGGCTCATTCTTTATGTTCTTGTGTTATATCACTGTTTCACCTGCTTCTGACTTGTCTTCCTAAATAGATAATAAGCACGTAAGAAACCACATCTTACTCCTCGTGTGCATGCCCTAGCACCTAGTACAGTGGTAAGCATGTGATGCATATCAAGAACTTCACAATGTAAGCAAATTAGATTTTAGCTTATCGCATCCCTGCTTGGTTTTTCTTGATCCCACTATGATTTCTTTATTCTCTCTCTCTCTATATATATATCTTTTTCTAGAATGTAAGGTAGTCAGGGAGGGCCTGGTACCTGCCTTCATAGACCAGGTGCAGGGATTTAATAAAAAGCCTATCCCCTATTAGAATAAGCTTTGATTTAGTTACCTCAATTTTGTTCCAGCAAAAGAGGAAGGTAATGCTATGCCTCTCTGTCGAGCAAAACCGTCCCCCAGTTATATTAATCTTCAAGCAAGTTCCCCACCAGCCACTTTCTTGAACATCCAGACGACAAAGCTGCCCTCAGGTAAGAATGTAGGGAAGGTTTCCCTAGTAGACTCAGCATGGGGAGGGGTTGCATGACGAGGTGGCTTGAGCTTTCTGCTGCTGACCCAGTGCCAACTTTGTGTCAAAGCACCTATACATTTTTCATTGTTAATTGTTTTTACATTCACTGTAACTTACTGATTTTTCAGTTATATTGATTTCATTTTCTTCCGAATTCTACCAAGTTGTATTGTTTCCTTGCTTACCACCTTTGCTATGCTAGGCAGGAATGAAATGAAAATCTTACTACTTGCTATGCATGTTAATTAAAAGGTGGCCATGGAGAGAAATAATAACTATTATCTCAATCTGTGTTTCACTGAATTTCTGTTATTCATCTTTCCTTGGGAAAGCATTGAATATTTGAAATACCTATAGGGAACCCAATGCTAGATAGTCATAACCCCTGTTTTTGAGGACCTCAGAGACTAAGAAGTCAAGGAAACACACAAACCACAATAATATAATTACCACAGTTAATTAAGAGCTGCCTGTATATTTGAAAAATAAATTGATGTACCAAGAGTAGTTGAAGTTAGACAACAGGAAGAACCTCAGGTCATTACTAATGGTGCCATGCCACTAAAGAGAGGCTGAGATATTTCTGAGCTCATCAAATATTTGTTGAACATTTCTGTGAAGGCACTATTCTTGGTGCTAGGGATATACCAGTGAATAAATCAGCCAAAAATTGTTGCCTCCCAAAGTTTACATTATAGAAGGGGAACTTATACAAAAATTAAATAAGTATTTACAAAACATACCATATGTCCATAAATACTTTGAGAAAAATAAAGTAAGGGAGAGGAGGATGAGTTCAAGTTATATTCTATTTTAATTTGGTTTTAAATTTGAAACCAAATTAAAATAGAATATAACCAGGAAAGTCTTACTGAGAAGGTGATAGCTGAGCCAGGGGTTGTGCCTGGGAAGATTAGAGAGAGCATCTTACTGGAGTCATTCCATCCCTAATACAATTACAAAATCTTTCTGTTTTTGTTTTTGTTTTTTTCCACCTTCAGGAGTTCATCACAAGCCCAAAGAATGTCTAGGACTCCTGGAATGTATGTACGCCAACCTCCAACTTCAGACCCAGCTTGCCCAACAACAGATGGCTATTTTGGAAAACTTACAAGCATCGATGTCACAACTGGTTCCTGGGAGGGAAAGCAAGAACTCTTCTCTCCCAATTTTATCTCGTAATCTGTTGTTAAATCACCTGCCCCAGTTCCGTAAATGAATTGTAGAACAAAGTTGTTGTGTATGTTTTTCCCCTCTCTTTTCCCAATAAGCCTGAGGTAGAAATCAGTCATATATAGTCTTCTTCCTCCTCTTACTCATCCTTCTTCTGTTTTTTTGTTTTTAGCATTTTTAAATGCTAGGGATTGAACCTAAGGCCTTGTGCATACTAAGAACACACTTTACCACTGAGCTACACCTCCAGCAGCTCCTGGGCATGTATATTTACATATGGTTAATTTGTTTACAAATTCATAATAAGTCTTCATGGAGTAGATCACTGTGCAAGGCCCTTGGGAGGAATACATGTTATAAGGGAGATAATTTGGTGGGGGAGGGTTATTACCTTACAGATAAGACAGATAATTCACTGCAGAATTGAGTGGTGCTCTGAGTTGAGGGGGATGGAGGTTAAGAGATAACATTGGGTGTTTCTCGGATACAACTGAACCAGTCTCGGACTCTTACTGCAGAAACTAACCATGATGCAGGGAGGGAAGAGAGGAAGGATTGAATGGCATGGCAGACCAACTCAGGTAGTTTTCTTTCAGTTGGGAATCTTGGACAAAGACCTGGAGGTAGGAGAATAACTTATCAGAAATAAGAAGAGTTTCCTCCAGGAATGTAGGGTGTGAAGTAGAATACAGAGGAACTGAGGCAGTTTGCTTTCTTTTTTAAAAAATATCTTTAGTTGTCAGTGGATCTTTTATTTATTTATATGTGGTGCTAAGTATCAAACCTGAGGCCTCACACATGCCAGGCAAGCGCTCTACCACTGAGCCACAACTCCAGCCCTGACACGGCAGCTTTCTCTGTGGGATTATTCTCATAATTCTTAGAAGCTCTAGAGAGCCATTGGTAGCTTTCAGGCAGCGCTGAGGCACACATAATCTAGTAGAAACACTAGATTAGTGGGCAAAGCACTTTGGTGTGGAGGGAGAATGGAAGTTGAGAGAGATGCATACAGTAGTACTAGTAATCTAATGTGACACTACCATGGTCTGGATAAAAGGCTTAGAAGTGAAGAAAGACATGGGTAAATCAGCTATTTTGCAGAGAAGGATTAGTCTTGACATTAAAGCACCAAGAGACAACATCCTGAAATTTCTCAGCTAGGAAGCCAAAAGTTTTCAGTATTTGAAAAGGAAACAACTGAGGTGAGCTTAATCATTTCAGGACACCACTTTCCTTTATAGGTTTGTTGATGTTACTCTTGAAACTGGGTCCTTTTTTCACAGAGATCATATTTTCCTGTGGAATGTGGAGAACATGAAAGGTTTACTAAGTTTGGATACAGATGAGAAGAAGAAGGGAGAAAGTAGTGATTGAGAAGAGGACTTCAAATTGGTCTGCAAGTCTGAAGCATTTTCCAGAGAAACCTCTTTATTCTATACCATTAAAGAGAACAGAGTGGGTGGGGAATGTAGCCCAGTGGTATAGTACTTGCCTATCATGCATAAGATTCTGGGTTCAATCTCTAGTACCACCACCACCAAAAAAAAGGAAAGCTGAACAAGAATAGGATTGACAGTGACATTTAAGGAATTATAATTTGGCATTAAGGAAGAAATTCTGATCACTTAGGTTATTATCCATGGAGAAAGAGAAAAAAGTAATTTTTGAATGGAAGATCCCCCCCCCCATAACTGCAGATGAATATGTACCTAACTGGACAGAAGAGGAAGGGCAAATTATGTCTAGAAGTTTCTTTTAGTCCCACCATCCCATTATTGTCAAGATGTAGTTTAGGGTGGGGTACTGGAAAGTGAAGCAAGGGGTGCTTTACCACTGAGTTACATCCCCAGACTTTTTTTTTTTTTTTTTTTTTGAGATATCTCACTAAGCTGCTGAGGCTGGCCTTGAACTTGTGATCCTCCTGCCTTGGCTTCCTGAGTTGCTGATATTACAGTTATGTTGTGCCATCATGTCAGGCCAAAGTGCAGTTTTTAAATAAAATCTTAGCTGGATCCCCACTTCCCTTGACCAGTGATCTCTCCATTTATACTTAAGTTTTAAAAGTCATGCTCAATGGAAAGATATTCCATATTCATAGACAGAAAGACTCAGTATTGTCAGTATTTTATTTCTTCCCAACTTTATCTATAGATGCAATGCAATTCCAAAAAAATCCTGGTGAATTATATGTGAATATCAACAAACTGCTTCTAAAGTTTATATGGAAAGGCAAAAGATTCAGGATAGCCAACATCACATTGAGGGAGTAAAGTCACAGGACTCAAACTACCCAACTTCAGACTTAGTACAAAACTACACTAATCAAGACGGTATGGTCTCGGTAAAAGAAGAGAGATAGGTCAATGAACAAAATAACCTGGAAAAAGACTCATACAAATACAGTCAACCAATTTCTGACAAAGGAACAAAGGTAATCCAATGGGGAGAGGATATTTTTTCAACAAATCAGTGTTAGAACAACTGGACACCACATTTAAAAGAATCTGGACATGAACCTTATACCTTTCTCAAAACGTCATGTTCACGGAAAGGGTCTTGAATCAGTGATCAACCTGGTAGTAAATGCCCTTAGCACCCAGAATATAGTCTCTAAGTAGCACTTTTTTTTTTTTTTTTGTAAGAAAGGAAGCTATGATTGTTTCCAGGTTTCAGGCAGGAAAAAATACAAGATAAGCCCAGAATATCTTATCCTATTAGGTAGCAAGAAGCTGTAAACGTCTGCTAGGTTGTATCAAAAAACCAATCTAGGACTTCGTGCTCATGCTCGCTGCAGGATCGGAGCGGTCGTCTCGCCGGCCGAAGTAGGAAGAAGGCGGTGGAATCACGAAGCCAATTGATCGTGAGAAGACATGCCCGCTGCTGCTGAGAGTCTTCACCACCAATCACAGCCCCACCACCGAATGGAGTTCACCGAATGAGTTCTCCCGCGGAAACGTACCCTCCAGTGAGCTGCAGATTTATGCTTGGATGGATGCAACTTTGAAAGAACTGACTAGTTTAGTAAAAGAAGTCTACCCAGAAGCTAGAAAGAAGGGAACACACTTCAATTTTGCAATTGTTTTTATGGATCTTAAAAGACCTGGCTATCGAGTTAAGGAGATTGGCAGCACCATGTCTGGCAGAAAGGAGACTGATGATTCCAAGACCTTGCAGTCGCAGAAGTTCCAAATAGGCGATTATTTGGACATAGCGATTACTCCTCCAAATCAGGCACCACCTCCTTCAGAGCGTATGAGGCCATATTAAATTTTATTTACTATCTCTTGAATTTATTTTTCAGCCAGTTATGTAAAATAAACTTACATACTCTTTCCTCCCGTGATTTTTGCCATTAAGCCTTTAAATTCTAAGCAAATTGTAATGCATCTATTTAGGAGTTAGATTTGGATGTACTGAGTATGAATATTAATAGAAAGTCTGTATGTTTCACGCCTCTGTAAAATATGAAGAAAAGTGCTCTTAGCGTTCTGTGTAAAACTTGTTAAATGTATGTATACAATCAAAACAAACAAACAAACAACAACAACAACAAAAAACAATCTAGGGCTGGGGATATAGCTCAGTTGGTAGAGTGCTTGCCTTGCATGCACAAGGCCCTGGGTTCAATCCCCAGCACTGAAAAATAAAAGTCTAATTAGTACTTTCTTTTTCTAATCAATTTTTTTGGTACTGGGAATTGAACCCAGGGTGCTTAATTACTGAGCCACATCTCTAGCCCTTTTTATTTTTTGTCAAAAAAACAAAATATCCCAGGCCTTCTCCCCAAAGAAAACCATTATTTACCATTTCCTGTGTATTCTAGAAATCAATACCTATATATCTCAGGATATAGAATAGATTTGAACTGAATATATGTATATATCTACATTTTTAATCTTCTTCTAATGTGTACAATGGTAGTATATTAGTTTCCTATCACTGCTGTAATAAATTACTTTAGCTGGGCATGGTGGTGCACGCCTATAATCCAAGCGACTTGGGAGGCTGAGTCAGGAGGATCGCAAGTTCAAAGCCAGCCTCAGCAACTTAGCGAGGCCCTAAGCAACTCAGTGAGACCCTGTCTCTAAATAAAAATACAAAATAGGGCTGGGGATGTGGCTCAGTGGTGGAGTGCCCCTGGGTTCAACCCCCAGTACCTAAATAAATAAATAAATAAATAAAATCAAGGTGTCCTTCTTGGATGTTCTAGAGGGGAACCTGTTTTATCCTGGTATGTTCCAGTTTCTTGGGTTCCTCCTTCTTCCCTCTTCAAAGCCAACAACATTACACCTTTGTCCATTCTCTGTTTTCCCACTATCCATTCTCCTAAAGTCATATCTTCCTCCAGCCCGCCTGCCTCTCTCTTCCACTCTTTTTGTGGTTGTTTGGCACTGGGGAGTGAACCTAGGAGCCCTTTACCACTGAGCCACATCCCCAGCCCTTCTTATTTTTTATTTTGAGTCAGGGTCTCACTAAATTGTCAAGGGTGTCCCTAAGTTGTTGAAGCTGGCCTCAAACTTGTGATTCTCCTGTCTCAACCTCCTGAGTCTCTGGGATTACAGTGTGCCATGGTGCCTGGCTCCTCTTATACTTTTAAAGACCCTTGTAATTATTTTGGACACATGGTGGTAATCCAGGATAATTTCCTCTTGTTAAATTAGTTGAATAGCCTCCTGAATTCTATATGAAACCTTAATTACCCTTTGCCATGTAATTTTTAGTTGATAGATTCTGGGTATTAGAATATGAGCTCTTTGGTGGGTGGGGAGGAGACATCATTCTCCTTACTGCAAATGGCGGTATACTATACCCATTATTCTGCACCTTTCTTTTTTCCCCCACTTAATGTAACTTGGTAAGCATTAAAAATCCACACTTGTAGGTTTACCACATTCTTTTATGCTGTTGCAGAGTATTTCACTGCATAACATCCCAGAATTTATTTAACTAGTTCCTTATCAATGGAAATATTGTTTTTCCATGACTAATATTTTTAATACTGCAATAAATATCCTTGATTTGTAGGAAGAGGCATTTGTGACTAGAGGCTAAATTCAGCAGTGAAACTGTTTATTTTAAAAACCAGCTAGAGGCATTACAACACCTCATCTCAAAAAGTCCTCCAGGCAGCACAATTCACAATAGCTAAGCTACAGAACCAGCCTAGATGCCCATCAACAGATGAATGATTTTAAAAAGTGGTATATATACACAATGGACTATTACTAAGCCATAAAAAGAATGACTTTATGCTATTTACCAGTAAATGGATGAATCTGGAGATTCTCATGCTAAGTGAAATAAGTCAATCCCCAAAACCCAAAGGTTTTTGTTTTTGCCAATATGTGGAATCTAAACCACAATAAGGTGGGGGGAGTTCAGTAGATTAGAAAAAGGGGAATGGGGGGCTGGGGATATGACTTGGGGGCTGGGGATATAGCTCAGTTGGTAGAGTGCTTGCCTCACAAGCACAAGGCCTTGGGTTCAATCCCCAGCACTGCCAAAAAAAAAAAAAAAAAAAAAATGAAAGGAAGGGAGGGGGGGATAAGAATAGGAAAGAAAGTAGAATAAATCTAACATAAGTTTCCTATGTACACATATTCACTTAGATAAAGTGAATTCCACCATCATGCCCACTCACAAGAATGGGATCCTAATTAGAACAAGATACATCCCATGCTTGTAATTTTATCAAAATGGATTCTACTGTCATGTGTAACTAAGAAGAACCAATAAAAAAGTAAACACTAACTCTGAAAAACATGTCCTACAAAGCTATAGTAACCCAAACAGCATAGTATTGGTGTAAAAACCAACACATATACCAAATGAACCGAATAGAGAACCCAGAAATAAACCTGTGCTTCTATAGTCAAGTGATCGTTGAGAAAGACCTCCGAATCAGATTTTAGAAAAAGAATAGTCTCTTCAGTAAGTGGTGTTGGTAAAACTGTGTATCCATGGGAAAATGAAAGCAGAGCTCTATCTTACCATACACAAAAATAAACTCAAAGTGGATCAAGAGTCTAATTGTGAGGCTTGAAACTATGAAACTACTAGGAGAAAACAGGAGAAACACTTCAAGACATCACTATAGACATTGATGTGTTAAACAAGACCCCGAAAGCACAAGCAACAAAGCAAAAACAGACAAATGGAATTACATCAAACTGAGAAGCTTCTCCACAGCAAAGGAAACGGAGTGATAAGACAACCCACAGAAGGAGAGAAATAATCTGAAACTACGCATCTGACAAGGTAGTAATATCCAGAACATACAGAGAAATTTTTAAAAATCACAAACAAGGGCTGGGGATATAGCTCAGTTGGTAGAGTGCTTGCTTTACAAGCACAAGGCCCTGGGTTCAATCCCCAGCACTGCAAAAAAAAAAAAAAAAAAAAAAAAATCACAAACAAAACCCCTCCCCCAATTGATCCAATTAAAATTGGGCAAATGATCTGATTGGACATTTCTCAAAAGAAGACATACAAATAGCCAAAAAGTATATAAAGACATGCTCAACATCACTAATCATCCAGGAAATGCAAATCAAGATCACAATATATTTTCTCTAAAAATAGTAGCCATTCTTCCTGGAGTGAGACAGACACCCCAGTAAGAATGACTATTGTGAAAAGAGAAAATAGCAAATGCTGGCGAAGATGCAGAGAAAGGAGAACTGTTATACACTGTTAATGGGAATGTGAATTAGTGCAGCTGTTTGGGAGAACAGCACAAAGTTTCCTCCAAAAATTAAAATAGAACTACCATATGATCCAGTTATCGCTCTACTGGGTTGTATTATGTATCCCAAGGAAATGAAATAATTGTATCAAACAAATACCTACACTCCACACTCCATGATTATTGTAGTGCCAATCCCAATAGCCAAAATACAGAATCAACTGAGATGTCTATCAGATGAATGGATAAAGAAAATGTGATATATATGCACAATGAAATATAATTCAGGGCTGGGGATACAGCTCAGTTGGTAGAGTGCTTGCCTCACAAGCACAAGGTCCTGGGTTCAATTGCCAGCACCTCAAAAAAAATATATAATACAACCATAAGAAAGAATGAAGGGTCGGGGATATAGCTCAGTTGGTAGAGTGCTTGCCTTGCAAGCACAAGGCCCTGGGTTCAATCCCCAGCACTGCAAAAAAAGAAAAAAAGAAAAAAGAAAAAGAAAAGAATGAAATTCTGTCATTTGAAGTAACATGGGTGGAACCAGAGGACATTAGGCAAAATAAGTCAGACAAATATCACATATTTTCATTCATGTGGAAGCTAAAACCATTGATTTCATATAAATAGTTGTATAGTGATCACTAGAAATTAAAGAGGGAGGGAAAACAGAGGTTGGATGATGGGTACCAAAGGACAGTTACATAGGAGGAATAAGTCCTAGTGTTGTATAGCAGAGTAGAGAGACTATAATTTCCATCAATTTATTATATATTTTATAAAGAACTAGAAGAGAGGAATTAGAAGTTTCCTGATACAAAGAAATGGTCAATGTGGAAATGTTAATTACCCTGACTTATTACACAGTGTATGCATGCATCAAATTATCACACTGGACTCCAGAGATACGTGCAATCACTATGTCAAAAATAATTTCTTGAAAAAATAAAATAAAAACGAAATTTTTAAAACATCAGTGCTTTCCTTATGATTAATCTTTAAAATTAATATTTGTTGTTCCTTTTTCTTCATTCATTCAACTTATATTTATTAGGGGCCTCTTAGGTGCTAGACACTGATCCTGGAGCTGGCGATGGAGCAGAGGACAAAACAAATTCTCTGTCTTGTGGAGTTTTCATTTTAGCACAAGAAAACTGACCGTGAGGAAACTAGTATTTATGTAAGTATAGCCGGTGGCAGTAAGATCAATTCAAGTCAGGCACTGTGGCCCATTCCTATAATCCCAGACATGGGAAGGCTGAAGGAGGAAGAGCACAAGTTTGAGGCCAGCCTGGGCAATTTAGTGAGATCCTGTCTCAAAAATTTTATTTTACCTTTTTTTTTTTTTTGAACCAGAGATTGAACCCAGGGGCACTCTGCCACTGAGCCACATCCCCAGCCCTATTTTGTATTTTATTTAGAGACAGGGTCTCACTGAGTTGCTTAGGGCCTCGCTAAGTTGCTGAGGCTGGCTTTGAACTTGCGATCCTCCTGCCTCAGCCTCCCAAGTCCCTTGGATTACAGGTGTGCACCACCACGCCCGGCATGTCTCAAAAATTTAAAAAAGTACAATAAAAAGGGCTGGGGATGTAGCTCTGTGGTAGAGCACGCCTGGGTTCAATCCCCAGTACCTACAAACAAACTATTTAGAAAGTAGTGCCATACGTTAGTTCTCAAAATTGCACCAAGGATTCCCAGGTGTTCCTAAAATCTTTTTAGAAGATTCAAGATATTAAAACCATTTTCATAATACTAAGACATTATTTGCTTTCATTCTCACTGTATCACATATATATGGTAGAGTTTCCAGAGGCTGCATGGCATGTGATATCACAAGGAATTGGAAGCAGATGCAAAAATCCAGTATTTTCTAATAAGCCAGACATTAAAATGATTTGTGAAAATGTAAAGTTGTGTTCTCACAAATTGCATTTAGTTTTAGATAATATAGTTAATTTTATTTAAACTATTTTGCATTAACATGCCATGTGTTTATTTTTAAAAATTTTTTATTTTATATTATAGTTTTGAAATTAAAATATAAATATATTATTTATAGTAATACAAATATGTTTATTATATTAATGAAATATAATAATATATTAAATAAATATATCAAAATAAATATATTAAATAAAATATAACTTAATGATATATAATACATAATTATATATAATATAGAATGATGTATTTTAATACTACGTATTATTCAATATAATTATATTAATATATTTATTACTTATATTCAATATACATTCATTTAATATTCCAATTTCTAAGAGACATGTACATACATATATTTATATATATGTATATATTTATCTAAGACATTTATATATATATGCATATATGTATATATGTTTTTTTAGTACCGGGATTGAACCTAGGGATGCTTAATCACTGAGCCACCTCCCTAGCCCTTTCTTATTTTTTATTTTGAGACTGGGTTTCCCTGAGTTACTCAGAACCTTGCTAAGTTGCTGAGACTGGCTTTGAACTCCCAATCCTTCAACCTTAGCCTCCTGAGCCACTGGGATTACAGTGCCCAGCAAAGGCATATATTGGTAGGCATAATCCACATAGACAAGAGCTCTTTGGGATCCTAAATAATTTTGGGGAGGGGAGGGTAACCGGGAATTGAACTCTGGGGCACTCAACCACTGAGCCACATCCCCAGCCCTATTTTGTATTTTATTTAGAGACAGGGTCTCACTGAGTTGCTTAGGGTCTTGCTGAATTGCTGAGGCTGGCTTTGAACTCGCGATCCTTCTGCCAAGTGGCTGGGATTACAGGTGTGCACCACCGCGCCCAGCTCTTCAATAATTTTTAAGATTGTAAAGAGATCAAAACCTTGAGAAGAATTGGTGTAGTACAGTGAGAGGAGGGAGGAGATTGTGAGAGGAGGGAAAGTCTTCCTGATAAGGTAACATTTAAGCAGACACCTGAAAGAAGACAAGGAATAGGTCATATAAATTTCCAGCCGTAGAGCTGGGGATATAGCTCAGTTGGTAGAGTGCTTGCTTCGCAAATACAAGGCCCTGAGTTCAATCCCCAGCACCACAAAAAAAATAAAAATAAATAAATTTCCAGGTGTAGAACATTCTAAATCAAGGGAGTAGTGAGTACAAAAGCCAGGAGGTAGAAAAGCACCTGAAATTCTGAAAGAAAAAGAGGTCAATACGGTTGAAAGATGTGACTGTGAGAAAGAGTAGGAGATAAGATCAGAGAAGTGGTGAGAAGGTCAGATAATGTGTAGGGTACTGTAGGATATTTTAAGAACTTTGGCTTTCACTGAGTGAAGTGGGAAGGTATTGGAAGGTTGGAAGATTATAAGGAAGAGTGTTGTTATCAGAAATACCTTTTATTAGTATGATTCTAGCTGCTGTGTCGCAATAGATTGCACAGAGGCAATGGAAGGAGGAGGAAACTAGTGGGGTGACTTTTTTTTCCCTTTGGTAATGGGACTTGAACTCAGAGACACTTTACCACTGAGCTGTATCCCCAGCCCTTTTTTAGTTTTCATCTTAAGACAGGGTCTCACTAAGTTGCTGCAGCTGGCTGGCCTCAAACTTGTGATCCTCCTGCCTCAGCCTCCCAAGTCACTGGGATTACAGGTGTGCACCACTGGCTGTGGGGTACCTATTTCATTCATCTAGGCAATAGATGATGGAGGCTTGGAACATCTGGCAGCTTCAGAGTAGTACAAAATATTTGGCCTACTTATATTTAGAAGGTATAGCTCTGAAGATTTGGTGATGACTGGATATAATATGTGAGAGAAAAAGAAATCAAGGATGACCAGAACACCTGGAATGATGGAGGTTTCACTTACTACCAATTCGGGGGTCATGTAGTAAATACCAGAAGATGGCCAGTAAAGATGCCACATTTAGGCCAAATTATATTGTCATATGATGTGCATGTATGACTATATAACAACAAATCCCACCATTATGTGCAACTATAATGCACCAATAAAAAATGTGGAAAAAAAAGATGCCACATTTGTTATTGGGACTACTGTGTGGTTCAATTGTTGATAATCCATTGTGGTCTATTACAATAATCTGGCTTCTGTTCAGGTTAGACAGGTAAATTTAATAGTGTACAAACCATTATATATCCATCATTAGTCCCAACAAAACTACCATCCTTGTATTCTATGGTGGTGCTAATCCCTGCAGTTTTTATCAGGACAGGTACTGTTTTTGACAAATTAAAGATGGAACTTCTTGGCCCTTCCCCCATAATGGTTCTTAGTGTAGTTATTAAGTGTATTTAAGTAAGCCCTCAGCAATGGGTGAAAAACCACAGGGTGGATCCATGAGTCCATCAGACCCACTGTAAAACAGAATTGGGTTGAAATTTCACTTTCACTTATCACCTGGAATACATATGTTACCATTGGAATCAGACAACCAAAAGATATTTTACATCCTATGGTATCAGCGTTAGCTCAGACTTCATATATAATAAATCTCAAAAGGTTTGGGCATTTCCCCCTTTTCAGTTATCCTACTAAATGAATAAATGTCCCTTTGGGAAGGATCAAGGAAAATTTGTCAGAAATACTTGTGATAGCCAGGCACAGTGGTGATGCCTGTAATCTCTTGGGAGGCTGAGGCAAGAGGATGCAAAATTCAAGGCCATCCTCAACAATTTATTGAGATTCTGTCTCTAAATGAAAGAGAAAAAGGACTGGGCATGGTGGTGCATAATCCTAGTGCTGGGGAGTGTGAGGCAGGAGGATCACGAGTTCAAAAGCAGCCTCAGCAACTTAGAGAGACCCTGTCTCTAAATAAAATATACATTTTAAAATAGGGCTGGGGGTGTTGCTCAGTGATTAAGCACCCCTGGGTTCAATTCCTGCTATCGAAAAAGAAAAAAGAAAAAAAAAGAAATACTTATGAAGGTATTGCTGGCTTTTTTCTCAGGGAACTATGTCTCTCTTTCATTTGATGGACTGGATCTATAAAATGACTTAGATATAGAAATAAGGTTGAGGGATCATAATTTTCCATCATAGAGACTTCTGCTTACAGTTTGTGATTAAAAAAATTCTACAAGTAACATCTGTTTATTGATCTTGTCCCTTTAAACTTTCTTATAGGGCTGGGGATATAGCTCAGTTGGTAGAGTGCCTGCCTTGCAAGCACAAGGCCTTGGGTTCAATCCCCAGCACCACAAAAAACAACAACAAAAAAACTTTTCTTACATATTATCCTTCATCGCAGATCCCTGTACACTAAAGCACCCTGTTTGTTATTCTGGCTTAGTTGTCCATTATGATAATTCTGTTTATTTTGCCTCTGATGGTTAAGGACCCTGCCTGGATTCTGTCTTTCTGTAATTTCATCATCCCAATTGATACTAAGAATTCTAGTTTCATGGAAATATATCCTACTATTAATCCTGGCATATAGATGATAGCAGCCATTGAGTTTCTCAGAAACACTGGTGTCCCCTTAACTAAGTACATTTCTTATTGCATTAGCAAAGGGCATACTGGGCCTTTAGGAGAATAGTCAGGTGGTGAGTCCTCTGGGTCTCACATAATAAATCCATTCTAAAATTCACAAATCTTTTGCTTTTCCCTTCAATACCATGTCAAGACAATTTGAGTATTTCTGCCTCACTAACTGTTATTGAGTTCAGGCTTCAAAGACCCATCTTCTTGATGAGTACTAGTTCCAAATGTCCTTGCCAGGACATTGAACCTCAAAACATAGATGAGTACTGCCAGTCAATAAAGTCCCCTCTATCCATCCTTAGGTTCCACAGTTTCCTCCCATCCAGATTCACTCCATGTGTTCTCCCAGTTCTAACTGGTTCACATTAGCCCGGTCATGCAATTCTTTTGATTACATACCTATTTCTTCCTAGAGCAGGAACTTTGTATCTCTAATTTATTGAAGACTAACCCTGGAGAAAAAGAGGTGGCAGGGTGGTATTTGGTAAAGACAAGTAACATTTTTTTAGACATCTTTCTCATGTGAGATCTTTGCAGGGCCTCTATACAAGGGGAGGCTGCTTTTCTCTAGTGAGGAAAAGGGTTGCTTTTGCTGACCTGGAGTCTTAAGAAGAAGATAAAATTTCAAGATTGGGTTCATGCACTCAAATGTCCCATTCCAGGTCTTTGAGTCTTACTCTTTCTGAAGGTCTTGATATAGGAGAACTGTTGAAACTGTTCAGTTTCCTTAAATAGATCCCGTCTTTGATTTTCAGCATGATCCGCCCTACTACTGCAATAAATCTTCTTTATTTTTTGGTACTGGGGATTGAACTCAGGCGTGCGTTAGCCACATTCCCAGACCCCTATTTTTTTTTGAGACAGGATCTCACTAAGTTGCTGAGGGTCTTGTTAAGTTCCTGAGACTGGTCTCAAACTTGCAATCCTCCTGCCTCCCAAGTTGCTGGGATTATAGTTGTGCACCACCATGCCTGAAGAGAAGCTTTTTAAACATTGCTTTAGAGACTATTCGGCTTTCACAGCATTCCTTGAGTTTAGAGTTGGCTGACCTGACCTTATAATTTTTTTCAAGGCCTTCAAAGCAATTAACAAAAGCCAGTCAATCCCGTTATTGCCTCCATATCATTTAAGGATCATAGCTATTGTATATGCCTATACTTAACCTTCTCCCTCATTCCAATCCACTGCAGGTGAGTTAAGTTATTTGATGTTATCATATACCAAGAATTATCAAAATCCCCATTCCCTTTCTTTGGCATCTAAGTAAAGAGTGATTCAGTTCCAAAATCCCATCTTGAGAGTCTCCATTGTAGTTTGGAAACTAATTGTTTTAGCCAGATCCTTCCAAAAGCAAAACCTTAATCAAAGGTTTGCATATAGCAGCCTATTTAGGAAGGGGATCCAGAAAGCATATATGCAGAACAAGGGGAGTGGAACAGAGAATAAGGAAAAGGTGATGTAAAGATATGTCAGTGAGTCAACCACACTATAGGTGTGCTCTGTCCCACAGAAACTTTTGGGGAGTCAATATGAAATGCATTCCAGAACTCCCAACCAAGGGGAACAAAAAGGGGAAAATTTATCTTTTGGCTTCTGACCCCCATTGGTCAAGAGTGGCTCCACTATTATTAATTCCTCTGTGCTCCCAGGTTGCACATGCGAAGTCCCAGGGTAGGAAGTAGTACATAAAGCAGATTCTAAGGGGAGGCACTGTCGGGTTATGCTGGTTGAAGTCTATAAAATTGTCACCACAGCATAAAGGAAGAGGTAGGGTTCAGAGAATTTATAGAATTAGGTGGCTGTTGTAAAAATACATGATGGTTAGCTGGGCATGGGGGCACAGCTACTCAGGAGGTTGAGGAAGGAGGATCAAAAGTTCAAGATCAGCCTGCTCAACTTAGTGAGATCTTGTCTCAAAATAAAGTTTAAAAAGGATCGAGGATGTAGCTCAGTGGCGGAGCACCCTTGGATTCAATCTCTAATAGCAGACTGGGTTGTGATGAGGCCTAACCCTAGTTATCTCCCTTTAGATAATAAAAAGATGGCCGGGGGTACTTGATGAAGACAAGTGAGATCTTTGCAGGGTCTCCATGCAAGGGAAGGCTGTTTTCCTTCAGCAAGGGAGGAGGGTACCTGGAAATGGGAAAATGGGTCCTACCAATCTCCTTTTTTTTTTTTTTTTTTTGGTACTGGGAATTGAACTCAGGGGCGCTTGACCACTGAGCCACATCCCCAGAGCCGCTGAGATTACAGGTGTGCAATCTCCGTTTTTACAAGCCCTCTGGGTTATTCTGATGAACACTGAAGTTGGAGATCCATGGATCTAGGGGTTCAAAAAAAAAAAAAAGAGTGCCTTTGGAACATCCTCATGACACTGTCTCAGAGGGAACTGTAAAGAGAGTTCAGGACAAGGGAGTGTTGAGGCAGGATTCCTGGCTGTGCTCCCTTCCTGGACTTCTCCTCAGTGAGACTGAGATTGCATTAATCACTGTTTCTCTTCCTTCTTATGTGAATAAGTTGTCCTCAAGGCTACAGTTTTGCCACTTCTTTCTCTCCAGGCTCTGACTCTTTTTTTAGTTCTAAGGGCTTCTAGTTGCTCTGAGGCTGAGAGAAAGGCTTAGAGAAAACTCTAAGAGAATCTTGGGTCCCTCCTTCTCTACTCTGTCTCCTGGAACTGACAGTTGGAAACCCTGGGATCCTCCCGGCCTTCTAGCTTCAGTCAGAGCCCTCAGCGCCACGTTCTACAGTACTGCCCTCCCCAATGAGTCCTTTGCTTTGGCCTTTCTCTGACACAAAGCTCACTCAGCCACTATTTTCTTCCCTAGTGAGCCAAGCCAACTCTCCTCTTGGGCAGATCCTTCCCTCCTTACACTGAAACTCAAATCTTCATGATTGGATGAGAACCAAGGGGTTATCAAGGCATCAAACGTGAGGCCCTCCTAAACCAGACAATAGGAAACACAGGAACTAAGCAGTAGATTTTCTGAGACAGCCAGGTGAGAGGTACCACCAACTCAAGGGCTGCTAAACTGCCAAACCAACACCTACTAAAAGTCTGAAGATGGGTAGTTTTATTTTGCTTTTTAAAAGTGATGTGTGATGCTAGGCGTGGTGGTGCATGCCTGTAATTCCAGCAACAGGGAAGGCTGAGACAGGAGAATCACAAGTTCAAGGCCTGCACTCAGCAACTTAGTACAACCCTAGCAACTTATTGAGACCCTGTCTAAAAATAAAAAAGAAAAAGAACTGGGATGTAGCTCAGTGGCAAAGCCCCTCTGGGTTCAATATCCAGTACAAAAAAAAAAAAAAAGATATGCGGCACTGTAATAAAGTGAAACCATTCTGTGATCTCAGGTTCGACAGGTTTGTCCTGTTGGCAGGTTGAGCCATGAACACACATCCTGGGCTAACTGGGTAGGAAAGTTCAGACCTTCATTTCACAGAGGTTCCAAGACTCAGTACTCTACGGGCCCCAGAGTTCCACGAGATCCATGGCTGTCCAACTCTGGTGTTCATCAGAATCACTCAGAGGTCTTGTTGAAAAGCAGACCACTGGGCTCATTCCCAGAGTCTCAGATTCAATAGAGCTGGGGCAAAACCTGAGATCTCTCTTTTCTCACAAGCTCCCAAGTACGAGGGCTGCTGCTGCTGCTGCTGCTGTTTAAAATTCATGAGCCACAACTCTGGCTACCTGCTGAAATTATCTGGACAGCTTTAAAAACATTCTGGTGAAACCCCTGAAATCCATATCTCTGGGGGTGGGGCCAAGCATTGGAATTTTTTCAAAGTTCTCTTCCCCCAGCTCAGGTGAATCTGATGTACAGTCAGGGTTAAGGACACTGATATACAGTCCACCAGGCCAGGATGGTTCACTGCGGGGAGTGGGGGGTCCATTGGAATCATCTGCTAAGCCTTTTCAACATTGCCCTGGTGGCAAGAGTGATTTAGTCCCATTACCCCTTTGGGTCCATGACTCTCCTTGCCAGGACTCACCCAGCTTCCAGCCTAGCCTCAGGAGGGCTGGCCCCCTCCAGGAAAGTAGTTTTGCGTCAAAAGGCTCTTCCTGGACCTGGACCCAGGTCTGACTCCCACAGCCTTCTCCAAGTCCTTAATGAGCAGATTCCATGGTAAAGTCAGGGAAGTTGTAATCCTGCTTCCCAGTCAAGGCCTCCCTTGCCCAGGTTCCTTTAATATCCTCCTGCAGTTTCCACCCCAACCCGCCTCCCTGTTCATTACCCATCTCAGTTGTGGCACTGCTAACTGAACTCAGAACTGTGGGTGTGTTCAGAGCTGAGAAGAAATGGCATTTGGAAAGGGAGAGTCAGAACCTGGAGGGGTTTTCCGGACATGCTCAAGGGAGCAGACATGCTTGTTCCCCAAGATATTCTGTCTTGCATCCTTCCTGTTCCCAGCCCACCTTCTCCATTCCCCCAAAACAGGATCTTCTGGGATTTTTCATCGTTGACATTTGCAAACAAGTTGGCAGGAGTTTGGTGCATAGTTAGATTGCCAGTTTCCAGTATTGACACATTTTTAAACAATACTATTTATACAAATTTTTATAAGTTTCACATCAGCATGGTTTTTTTTTTTTGGGGGGGGGCAGTATTGGGGATTGAACCCTGTGGTGCTCTACCACTGACCTACATCCCTAGCCCTGTTTATTTTTTTATTGGTACCAGGGATTGAACCCAGGGGCACTTAACTCCTGAGCCACATCCCCAGCCCTTTTATTTTTTATATTGAGACAGGGTCTCACTAAGTTGCTTAGGTCCTCCCTAAGGTGCTGAGGTTGGCTTTGAACTTGCAATCCTCCTGCTCAGCCTTCTGAGCCACTGTGCATGACAGTCATGTGCCACAGCGTCCAGCTGCCCTTTTTATTTTTTGAGACAGTGTCTCACTAAGTTGACACTTGAACTTACTGGCTGGCCTTGAACTGGCCACTTACCACTCACTGGCTGGCCTTGAACTTGTGCTCCTCTTGCCTCAGCCTCTCAAGTAGCTCTTTTCTCCTGTTCCTGATGGTTTTTCCACTACTGTATATCCAGTGCATAGAACAGTATCTGGCACACAGCTGGTGCTCAATAAATATTTGCTGCATATTTAAATGACTAATAAAGTAAATATTTAAAGTGAGAAGGATATTATCTACAAACTTATCTGAGAAGAAAAGATGACAAAGGCAAGACAACTAACCAGAGAGCCCTGCACAGCCAAGGGTGTGAGATGCACTTCTTTCCCTTCAGCCTCCATCCCTGTCCCACACTCACCTACTCTGGCCTGGGCTGCAGTTGTTGGACCTCAAGCCTAGGATGAAGGTGGTAGGGGAAAGAGTGGAGAAGTGACTTTGTTCACTGCAGACAGCAGGTTGCCTCAGTGTGGCTGGGCCTGGAAGAGGAAACAAGAGGAAATGGAACCCAGTAGAAAGGGCAGGTGAGACCTTCCAGCTCTGAACACACCCAGAGCTCTGGGTTCAGTTAGCAGCACCACAACTGAGATGGGCAACGAGAATAGGGAGGTGGGTTGGATGGACACTGCAGGAGGGTGTTAAATCCCCCGGATCTAGATAGGGCTCTCCTCAGCACCTGGGGCTGCTTTGCCTGGATGGAGTCCAGGTTGCATGCCTCATGTCAGGAGCTGCACATCTGCTGGCCCTCTGCCTGGGATGCCCTATCCCATAAGTCCCTATGATCCCTTCTCTCACTTCTTCCTGTCTCTTCTGAAGCCTTCCCTTTAATGCATCTAATGGCACTGTGGTCGCTCCATCCTCTGGCCCAGGTTGTTTCCTTCGTCTTCTATATCGGTGTTTGTCATGTGGCTCCCCTGCTAGAATATCAGCTCCATGAGAGCAAAGACAATGTCGACTGTCCATTGCTGTGTCCTCAGGGTCTGCCTGACCTTCTACATAGAGCTCAAAAGCTATTAAAGCGGAACTGGGTAGAGTACTTGCTTTGCATGTGCGAGACACTGGGTCCCATTCTCGGCACCATATAAAAATAAATAAATTAATTAATTAATTAATTAAATAAAGAAATTGTGTCCATCTACAACTAAAAAAGTTTTTTTTTTAAAGCTATTAAAGGAGAAACTGAATGGTTATGGTTTTGCTGAGTGGCAGTAAGATCTACAGCTCTCATATTCACCTGCCTCTTGGTACCCAGGTACCAGGGCTGTAGAAGGAAAACCCCAGAGCAGCCAGCCCTGTCCCTGGATGTGCACTAGAGGGGGCTAAGTTCTCCTGTGTGTCCCGCTCATTCTGATCCCTCTTTGGCAGCCACAAGCTGTTCAGAAGGAGCAGCTCTTGGCAGACCTTAAGGAACAGCCAGGCACAGTGGTGCATGCCTATAATTGCAGCAACTCTGGAGGCTGAGGTAGGAGAATGACAAGCTGAAGGTCATCCTGGGCAACTTAGCAAGACCCTGTATTAAAATGAAAAATAAAAAAGGGGCATGGGGGTACATGCATTCTTGGAATCAATTCCTAGTCTCTCTCTCACACACACACACACACACACACACACACACACACACACTTCAAGGAATCATCTCACCCACAGCATTTTGGCTCCTTCTGCCCTGCTGGGCCAGGGTCCCTCACCAGATCTGGGGCAGAGAAGTTTTGCAACTGTTATGGTTTAGATATGAGGCGTCCCCCAAAAGCTTGTGTGCAAGATAATGCAAGAAAATTTAGAGTGAAGTACTAATACCCCATAGGGATTACCTGGGTGGTAACTGTAGACAAGGAAGTAGGGTGTGGCTGGAGGAGGTGGGTTATTAGGTGTGACTTTGGGGTATATATTTTGTCCTGGAGAGTGGAGCTCTCTCTCTGCTTCCTGGTGCCATGTGCCCAGCTGCTTTCCTCCACCACACACTTCCTCCATGACGTTCTACCTCATCTCATGCTACTAGGACTGGAGCCGGCCATCTATGGACTGAGACCTCTGAAACCATGAGCCCCGAGATAAACTTTTCCTCCTCTAATTTTTCTTGTAAGTCTTTTGGTCATGGTGGTGATAAAGCTGACTAAAACAACCTTCATAATTTTTCTATTCCTTACCATATGTGAAGAACATTTTTACTCAACATTTCCTTTTCTAGACAAGAGAGGTGTTCATGAAAAAGTGCCACTCATGTTTGGGGAAGGGAGAGAAGGGAGGATGAGGCTGGCCTAGGAGAGGGAGTGAGGCCTAACCACAGAATGACCGGGCACAGCAGTGTCTAGCAGACAGAAGGGGTAACATGGGAGCCGTATTTCCTTGTTCGTTCATGGTGGAGTGTGGTTTTAGTTGATTTGGTGGTGGTAGAATCCCTGGGAGAACTGGAGAAGAGGACCTGGTGTGGGGAGGGGTCCTCTCATGCCTGGCTCCCCTTTTTGGCTGCAGTTACATCCATGCAGTCCATTCCTAGAAGTCTCCTCCCCGTGCTGATGCTCCCTCCCGCTTTTCCTCTGATGGGGGCCCCAGTTAGGCACTTGAGAACTAATTGAACATGCGGCCTTTCATGTTCAAAACTGAAGACTGGGGCTGGAGTTGTAGCTCAGTGGTAGAGCGCTTGCCTAGCACATGTGAGGCACTGGGTTCGACTCTCAGCACCACACAAAAATAAACAAATAAAATAAAGGTATTGTGTCCGCCTACAACTAAAAAAAATTATGTATATACATATATAAAGGGGGGGATGGTTGTGCTTTGTTTGGTAGTGACTGAGAGTGGAGAACATTACCCTGGAATTTAACCCCACACCTGTCACATAGCAAGTTTTCAAATGGAATATGCTAAATGAATAAATGAATGAAAAAAATTTGGTTTGCAATAATTGCCTTCTTACAAACTTTCTTCGCAAGGTACTGTCATTTTTATTTTATAGATGAAAGAAAACGAAAACTTTTTCTTTTCTCTGAACCAGGGATTGAACTCAGGGGCACTCGGCCACTGAGCCACATCCCCAGCCCTATTTTGTATTTTATTTAGAGACAGGGTCTCACTGAGGTGCTTAGTGCCTTGCCCATGCTGAGGCTGGCTTTGAACTCATGATCCTCCTGCCTTAGCCTCCCGAGCCCCTGGGATTACAGGCGTGTGCCACCACACCCAACTAAACTTTTTCCTTTTTGATCTGGAGATTTAACACAGGGGTGCTCTACTTCTGAGCTACATCCCCAGTCCTTTTAATTTTTTTTTTTTTTGAGACAGTCTCATTAAGTTGCTACGGTGTGACTAAGTTGCCCAGGCTGACCCTCAAACTTGCTATCTTCCTGCCTCAGCCTCCTGAGTCTCTGATTACAGTTGTGCACCACTGTGCCTGGACAGATGGAGGGAAATTTAACAAGTGTAAGTAATCTGATTCTGAGAAACTTTCACAGAGAGGCTAATGTGGAGTCCCTCTGGAGAGAAAAGGCCATATTTAATTTTTAAGGTGCCATGTATGTAAATGCAACCGTATTTTTTACAGTGGCAGTTGTTTTGTGGGGGGATTGAGGTCTGGGGTTTGTTCTCCCCCCAAAAAAGGTGAGCACTCTAGTATAGCCTTTTTTTCTATTTTCATATCAGAGTGTTCAGATAAAAAGGAATTCGCCTCATCTACTCTAGTTGTGAAATTAGGCTGGGTATCAAGATAGCATCTCTTCCCCTGGAAAGCCTTCTGACCACCCCCATCAAGGTAGGAACTGCTCCTTAGTGTCCCCATGGGCCTCTCTGTGCCATTGCAGCCCTCTGCAGTCTGACCTGCCTACTCATTTTTATCCCCTGCAGACGGAACCCCAACCCAGGGCAGGAGCTCTATCTTGTTCCATGGAATCCCCAGTGCCTAGCATGGTGTCTGGCACACAGTATGTGCTCAACATAGATGTGTCAAATGAAAGAAAGCTCTGCCTTTTCCCAGGTCTTCTCTGTGTAAGAGTTATGTCACTGGAGCTTTGTCTGATGACCCTTCCCAAAAGGGCCCATCTTAGGTCTCCAGCTCCTGCTGTCCATTCCCCTCCAGCCAATGACAGAAGAATGCATCAGGACTGTGCCTGCTCCCTCCATCTGTTCCTTTCCTCAGAGACACCCTGTGTCCCAGAGTGTGTCGGAGTCAGCGACCCATTTGCTCGCCCTGCTCAGCCAATCAGAATAATAATAATCACCACATCTGTTGAAAGTTTGCAAAAAATGCCTGCAATGGACATACTTTATTTGGAATCCTCATAGGAAATAGTACTGCCCCCACAGATAAGGAAACTGAGACTCAAAGAAGGCTCAGTAACTTGCCCAAGTTCACACAGTAAAGATATGATGGAGGGAGGAGAAAGGACCAAATCAACGAAGCAACAGCAAATGCTTTAGTGACTCAGGTGTTCTGCAATTTCTCTTTTCTCCTCCCATAAATGCTGGGGATGGGTCAATGAAACTAAAGCGGCCAAGGCTTTGGGGATTCCTGAGCTAAGAGAGTCAGGAAGAGGAAAGAGGTGACCCTGGTAAAAGCAGCTCTGAGCCACCTCAAGTTACTCAGTAACCTCAGCTACTTGGTCTCAGGGGCAGCCTGGCCAGGCTGGGCAGCAAACACTGGTTCCCTTTGGCTACCCTTCAGGCACTGGGCTGGTCACAGCTGGAAACCAGAGAAAGAAGGTCAAAGATTGGGCAGACCACAGATCAGCGAGAATGGGAGCTGGCAGTGCAGTCAAGCAGTCACCCTGAAGCCAGGGATAGAGGAGAGGTGAAGGGAGAAGCCCCTTACCATGATGCTAGAGCTACCAAGGCCATAGAAGGCAGGAAGGGAGGACCAAGGGTCTGACACAGGTTGGTGATCCAAAAGAAAATGTGGATTGATCCTCTCTGCAGCATTTAGTGGTAGGTGGTCCAGGGTAGCCCTCCCAGGTGGTGGTGTCAGGGGGTAGGGGTAGGGGAAGAGTGGGTCATGGATATCCTCAGAACTGGTTCTTGCTCTTTGCTGGACTAGGGCTGATACTAGTTGGTACCCATGGATTGTTAAAATAACAAGATCAAGCTGGGCATAATCCCAGTGATTGGGAGACTGAGGCAGGAGGATGGCAAGTTTGAGGCCAGCCTCAGCAACTTAGAGAGACCTTGTCTCAAATAAAATAAAATGGGCTGTGGAGGCTTTTCATGGGTAGGGTGTTTCTGGGTTCAATCCACAGTTCAGGGGTGGGGGTGGGGAGACAAAGGGAGACAGCAGGTGTGAAATGGAGGAGGCTAGAATCAGAGAGGGAGAACCCAAGTGCTGGGAAGGCCACCCCACTTCTCCTTGTTCTTTGGTTCTGCAGGTTTTCAAGACTCCTCCTGTCCTACCTAGGTCTTGGCTAGAACCTGCTGGGACAGCCCAGGGCAAGCCTGCTTCCAAACGGGGCTCAGGACATTTCTGGGGCAGAAGGTTAGGCCTGGGAGGAGCCCCCAAATGCTGAATCATGCTCCAAAGGCTGATGACCAGACATCTCCCCTGATTCCCCAAGGGGACCGGAAAACGGCCTTCCTGCTGACCAAGTAGTGATAGAAAGTCTCTGGACAGGGGCCACCGAGGACCAGAGAGACTGTTGAGCCAGCTGGAAGACCAGCTACCGAGGTTGACCCCTGCTCCTTCATGTGCCCTGATTGGGCACTTAGGTGAGGAACACAGATCAAGACTCCAATTCTCCCCCAACGTCCAAGCTAGACTGGAGGCTTCAGTCCCTGAGGGGAGGAGGAGAGAGGGAGGAGGAAAACTGGGGGAAGGGCAAAGGAGAAAAAAGGAAGTGCGTACAGAACTCCACTGTGCCATTACCCCTGCCCATTCCTGAGAGGGGACAAGGACATTCCTGAGGGGGGCAAGGCTCTTAAGGTCAGGGTTCCCCAACTACTTAGAGCCCTTTAGTAGCCCAGCACCAATGGCCTAGCAGTCATGTGCTTTATAAAGCAGAGCGTTTGAGGCCTGTCTAGACTCCCTCACCCCAGCCTCAGTTCCTGAACACACTGGGCACTTACACTGCCAGACTTCTGTATGTGCTGCTCCCACTTCTTGAAATGTCTCCTCTTCCTTCTTCCTTTTCCCAACTTCTAGGCTGTCCTTCCAGACTGCCTTCAAACATCACCTCTCCAGCAAGCAATTCTCCATCTCCATTTCTCCTGTTACTCCATTCCTATGGGCTCTGCAGCCCTTCCTCCTAGACCCCCACAGCCTTTGCACTTCTCTGGGTCACACACTTACCCCAGTGGTAATTAAATTCCCTCCTGGCTAGGCATGGTGCTGGCCTATAGTCCCCAGAAACTCAGGAGGCTGAGGCAAGAGAATCAAAGTTCAAGGTCAGCCTGGGCAACTCAGCAAGACCTTGTCTCAAAATAAAAAATAAAAGGGTTCCGGGTGTAGCTCAATGGTAGAGCACCCTGGGTTCAATCCCCAGTAACACATCCACATACACAGCTTCCTAAGTGTCTGTGTCGGGCTGGACAGTGGCTCCTGGAGGGAGGAGCCACCTGGTTCATCTCCAAAGCCTGTCAAAGTAAGCACTGTGTCTGTCACCTCACTGTCTGCCTACCAAAACCCCTTGGATGCAAATTTTGCTTATGAAATGAGAGACCCAACTCCTAATGAGAAGACCCTCTTCCATCTTGCCTCCCTCCTCTCCTGCACAAGCAGCCCAGGAACTCTCACATCACGCTGGGTGGAGCAGCCAGCCAGGTGCCGGTGTGCCACCCCAACCTCAGCCTGCTGCCCTGGGAGGTGTTCAGATTGGGGATAGGGAGGCACGGAGGCTTGGAATAGGGTAAGAGACTCTTCTTGCTGAGTCTCAGAATCCCCAGCCTGGTAAATCGTCCTGCCTGGAGAGCCTGTTTATCTTCTTTCTCAAGCTTTGTTTTTTTCAGTAAGGAAAAGATTGACCACCACCAGGTCAGCACAGCTGTACCCCAACAGGGCAGAACACCGAGAGCCTTTACAGGGTCACTTGCAAGGACCTGTCCTAGCTGGGATAACGGCAGGGTCAACTGGGCCAAGGGAGACAGGACCTGGAAGCCCGAACACCGATCTCTCCGAGTCCTTGCCCACCTCAAGCGGTGGGCCCACGCCCGGGCTGCAGGATCCTCACGCCCCGGCTGCACCTGCACGATCCTCACGCCCCCGGCTCCCACCCGGAGTAGCGGAGGGCGGGCCTCCAAAGGGCGGGGCCTCCGGGGGCGGGGCTTCTGCAGGGCGAAACCTGCCAGGCTCGCCCCGGGAGAGTCCGCCCTGTAGCGCGCTGCCAGTCCTAGCCAGAGCCCGCGATTTCACGGTGCCTGTCCCATGGCCGGGTCTCCGCGCCGCACCGCGAGCCGGCGACTGCAGCTGCCCCTGCTGTGCCTCCTCTTCCAGGGTGCCACCACCATCCTCTTTGCCATCTTTGTCCGCTACAACCATGAAACCGACGCTGCCCTTTGGCACTGGGGCAACCACAGTAACTGGAACAATGAATTTTACTTTCGCTACCCAAGTGAGTGCGGGTGAGGGCGCGCGGGAAGTGAAGACCCTCCACTAGGTTTCTTGGGAGGGAGCTCTTTGGTGCTCAGATCTGTCTCTAGGTAGACAACCCTCTCGCTGAGATGAAGGGCCCCGAATTTGAAATAACACCCTTTCTCTAGTGCCTTCCAGGTTCCGGGTACTGTGCTAAGGATGGCATATGCCTTCTCATTTAGTCTATGAGACAGACAAAAGTGAGGTTCAGAGAGGTGTAAGTGGCTGATTCAGAGTCACACAGGAAGAAGGAGGGGAGCTAGGTTTTGAATCCAGATCTCATGCTCCCATGTTTAGCCTTTCTCTTGCCCCACCTTCCTTCTGACCTAATTGGGCTTTGCTAGGCTGTTCCAGAGATTTTGCTTTTCTAGGGGCTCTGCCCTAGAAAAGGAAAGAGAATCTTGCTGGGCAGGAGGTGTGTGTGTTGGGGGTGTCAGGGGTGCGGTGGGGGGGAATGCTACCGGGCAGTAATGGCAGGTATTTTATAAGAAACCTCCCCCCCTGTAGGCATCTAAGAGTGGTTTGGACTTAGGTGTTTCTCCCACGGGACCCCCAGACTGGCCCTTCTAGAGCCAGAGAGAAAATGACCTAAGCAGCTACCAGCTAACCACAGAGCAGTAGCCCCCAGACTTCAGCGGAAGACATGGAAGGGCATTAGCGCATCACTCTCCATGTGAGTGGCAGAGCAGGAAGTAGGACTTAGGCATCCTAAACTACTTGCAGCACAGGCCACTTGCCTACTGCAAGGTGCAGAGGGGGTAGGTTAACCCCCCCACCCAGCCTGAATGGGGACAGAGCCTCTCCCTTAAGGTTGAGGGCTCTGCTTTATACCTCAAGCCCTCAGCCACTTGGAACCAAGAACACTAGGCCTGCTGTACTTCATCACAAATGCTTGAGCAGTTCTTTAAGTCTCAGTTTGTCCCATCTGAGCAATGGGAAGAAGGATTCCTTAGTTTCGAAAGATATACATTCAAACAAGGCCTGGAGTGTGAGAGTCTCCTATAAAAACATCCCAGGCTGTTATTACCCTACTTTCTGTATGCGGTGCTGGTGGCAGACTGTCCCCACCTCACCCTGACCCAGTCCCAGTAAAATGAAGTTCACAATGCTGAGGACAGAGAGGGTGAGGTAGAGACTTAGACTTGGGCATGAAGCAACAGAGCCCCAGCCATCCTAGGCAGAAGGGGCTACAGCTCCTCACTCTTCACATTTTGTCCCTAGCCCTGGCTGGAAAAGATGAGCCACGGAAGCTGGGATCAAAAGCAGGGACACAGCTGGGCACAGTGACACACACCTTTAATCCCAGGAATTCGGGAGAATGAAGCAGGAGGATCGCAAGTTCAAGGCCAGATTGGAGAACTTAGTGAGATCCTGTCTCAAGATAAAGGTTGTGGTGTAGTTCAGAGGTAGAGCACCCCTGGGTTCAATCCTCAATACTGGGGGGAGAAAAGCAATAAAGAATACAAGGTAGACTGTTGGGCCATTCATTTGTCCAGAAAGACAGGGAGTTGGTGGGAGGGAGCAGCTTAGAGGCAGGGAGAAGTAAGTTCTCACCCGAGGGCTGACCTGGCTGTCTGCCACGGACCCTCCACTCACTTCTCCCATAGATGTCACACAAGCCTCAAAGCCCTACCTGTTCCAAAGTTCTGCCTGGACTCCATCCTTGCCCCCTGCTGCAGAGGGGTAGCAGTGGGATTCCTGCCTCTTTTTTCTGTCCTAGGTTTCCATCACAGTGGACTTCGACCCTGCTGTGGGGGAAGGTTGGGCAGGAGGGAGGTGTGAAATCCCTAGAGCCTGAGGCTTTGATGAGCCGGTTCTCAGATGTCCCTGTGTCCAGGGGAAGGGGTCAGGGTCAGGGGGAGGTATAACCACGGTGCTTTGATGAAAGGAGATGAAAGGGAGTCCTGAGTTGTTGGTGAGCTCCAGGACTGCCAATATCGAAGGCATGGCCACTCCGAGGGGTCTCTTTGGGTTCTGTAATCTGAGCCCTCAGAGCCTATCTGGTCTACCCCTCTCAGAAGTGGGAAGAGAGCCAGAGAGGTCATGTGACCTGCCTGAAGTCACATAGCAAGCTACAGAAGGAGTCAGTCTGGAACCCGTTCTCTGGATTCCCCAAATAGAGCCTTTCCCCAAAACTGCAAGCCTCTTAGTCCACAAGGCAAGTGATAGAAAATAAGAAAGGAGTCCAGGGTGGCACAGGCCACAGAGCAAACGTAAGCAAGAAAACAATATGGATGATCTGTTTTATAACTTCATATTATTTGTGAACTTTATTTTTTAAAAATTTTTTTTAGTTATCGATGAACCTTTATTTTATTTATTTATTCATTTATATGCAGTACTGAGAATTGAACCCACATGCTAGAAAAGTGCTTACCACTGAGCCAGAACCCCAGCCCCATTTGTGAATTTTAGGCAGTATTACTTAAGACACATCAGAGGTCCTCCCAATGGGGAGAGGCATTGAGGATAGGTGGAAGCAAGCAGGGCACCATGATGCATGCCTATAATCCAAGCTACTAGGGAGGCTGAGGCAGGAGAATTTCAAGTTCAAGGCCAGCCTGGGCAGTTTAGAAAGAACTTCAGTAACTTAGCAAGACCCTGTGTCAAAATAAAAAATAAAAGGGATGGGGATGTGGCTCAGAGGTGGAGCACCACTGGGTTCCAACAGTACCCACTCCCCCAAAAAGGAGGGGGGAATAGGGTAATGTGATGAAGACCAGAGTGCCTTGTGACCTCTTCTGGAAGAATACAGCTCATTGTCCTCCTGGAGGAAGGTGTGGTGGAGTGGAAGTGGGAGAAGTTGACCTCCTGGGTACTCCCTCTCTTCTCTCCACCCCCTCACATATATTTTTTTTTAATCCACACTTTATAGACAAGGTAAGGGAGGCTTAAGAGAGGCTGAACGTTTTGTCCAAAGTCATGAGGTCAGAAGGTAGAAGTGAGTGGGGGTGCTGGGATTTAAGTCTGACTTTGTCAGATGCTGAAGGCCCAGTTTCAACTGTCACCTTGTCCCATCTTCATGTCAGGAGTCACCTAGCTGGGTTGGGAACAGGCAATAAGGGAAGGATGGAGAGCAACAAGTGGCTCTAGAGGGCTCTTACCTTCTCCAACCAAAGATTGCTTGCGCCCCAGCATGGTGGCGCATGCCTGTAATCCCAGTGACTTGGGAGGTTGAGGCAGGAGGATGGAAGGTTTAAGGCCAGCTTCAGCAACTTAGGGAGGCCCTAAATAGCTTAGGAAGATCCTGTCTCAAAATAGAAAATAAAGGAGGCTGGGGATGTGGCTCAGTGGTTGAGTGCCCCTGGGTTCCATTCCTGGTACAAAAAAATAAAAAGTGTTGCTTGGGTTAGGGAGGAGTAAGCTCCATCCCACCCTACACGGAAGGGAATGTTGAGAGGCCTTATCCATCTTCCTGCCTTCAACTACAATAGCCCTTCACCCATCAGAGCCCAAGGAGAAACTCGGTGTGGAACGGCCCCCAGGGAGGGAGACTGTGATGTTTAGACTACAGTTGAAAGACCAAGGGTTGAGTTTTGATTCCAAACAAGCCTGGCTAAGGAGTTCTAAACATTGTCACCATTCAAGACAAGTTCTGGAGTGGTTTCTGTATATAAATGAAGCCCTGCCACCCTGCCCCTCATTGTCTTGTTGTCTTTGGGCACAAGAACAGAACAGACATGACATCCTCCATACTGTTTGTACAACGAGAAAAGAAATCAGACAGCGAGGCTTCGGAAAACTTAGGCTGAAGGCTGAGATCTAAGTGTTGCCTCTTCCTTTCTATTGGGTTGGAGAAGCAGTGCAGGGTTGGGGACTTAGTGAGGCCAGGAGGCCTCCAGCCCCTCACTCCCCTTGGCCACTGGCACCAGCAGGTAAGCTGCGACTCCAATTCCAGCTCACACTCAACCTCTGTTTACCAACTTATTTCTTATGCAGCATTAAATACATCACTTTAAGCCGGGCGTGGTGGCGCACGCCTGTAATCCCAGCGGCTTGGGAGGCTGAGGCAGGAGGATCGAGAGTTCAAAGTCAGCCTCAGCAACTTAGCGAGGCTCTAAGCAACTCAGTGAGACCCTGTCTCTAAATAAAATACAAAATAGGGCTGGGGATGTGGCTCAGTGGTGGAGTGCCCCTGAGTTCAATCCCCAGTACCCCCCCCCAAAAAAAAGGTTATTGATTGAATTCCAAAATTCAATAATGATTTTCAAGCTGTGGATGTCTCTCCAGATTAAACAAAAAAAAAATGACCATGATTTTTTTCTTTATAATCTGCTTTTTCAATAAAACATTTAAGGTCACTTACAACAAAAATGTGTACAAGTTGAATATCACTTATCTGAAATGTTTTGGACTTTAATATACCTTTGGAACAGGAGAGAGAGCCTTGGGACCCAAGGCTAAAGAAATTCCTTTGTTTCTTAAAAATCTTATACCCATAGCCTGAAAGTAATTTCATACAGTATATTTGTATAGTATATTTAGTGTACCTGCATTTTTTTGAAACCAGGGATTGAGCCCAGGGGTGCTTAACCACTGAGCCCCATCCCCAGCCCTTTTTATTTTTTATTTTGAGACAGGGTCTTGCTAAGTTGCTTAGGGCCTTGCTAAGTTGCTGAGGCTGGCTTTCAACTTGCCATCCTCCTGCCTCAGGAGCTCAGCCTCCTGCCTGAGCCACTGGGATTATAGGCCTGTGCCACCAAGCCCAGCTTGAGCTTGTATTTTGACTGCAACCCATCAGATGAGGTCACGGTGGAATTTTCCAAAAGCATATTTAAAGCAAATGAAATGATAGCACTTATGATGCTCTTTCTTTAGTGTTTTAAAAAAACTGTTTTTGTACCTTGTAGGTGGACAGAATGCCTGTATTTATTTATTTTTATTTTTTAAATTATTATTATTATTTTGATTCATTGTGCACAAATGGGGTACAACTTTCATTTCTCTGGTTGTACATGAATTAGAGTCACACCATTTGTGTAGTCATACATGTACACAGGGTGATGATGTTTGTGTCATTCTATTATCTATCCTTCTCCCCTGCTCATTCCCCACCCCTCGTTTTCCTCTGCGCAATCCATTGTACTTGTTTTTATGTGGTGCTGAGGCTCGAACCCAGTGCCTCACACATGCCAGGCAAGTGCTCTACCACTGAGCACAACCCCAACGCCCCCATTGGTACTCTTTTTTTTTTTTTTTTGGTACTGGGGATTGAACCCAGGGGCACTCCACCACTGAGCCACATCCCCAGCCCTATTTTGTATTTTATTTAGAGACAGGGTCTCACTGAGTTGCTTAGGGCCTCACTAAGTTGCTGAGGCTGGCTTTGAACTTGCGATCCTCCTGCCTCAGCCTCCCAAGTGCTGGGATTACAGGTGTGCACCACGACGCCCGGCCCCCATTGGTACTCTTTAAGCTCAAGTCATTCATCTATAAAGTTAAAATATCCAAACTATACAAAGAAACTACCAAAAAAGTAAAACTGTGGTTTGGCTGGGCACAGTGGCAAGTGCCTGTAATCTCAACCTCCTGGGAGGCTGAGGCAGGAGGATCGCAAGATTGAGACCAGCCTGGGCAACTTAGTGAGATCTTGTCTCAAAAGAAAAAGAAAAAGGGCTGAAGATGTAGCTCAGTGGTAGAGCACCCCTGGGTTCCATCCCTAGTTTAAATTTTAAAAAAGTAAGATCTTTCTTCCTCGGGGATCTATATTGCACAGCTCCAGGGATAATTTTTGTTGAAGTTGTACAATACAGCAGCCCGCCCCTCCCTCAATTCCTTTTCCCGACAGAGGTAATCTGTGTTAACAATTTAAAGCTATTCACCAAATTATTTGTTTATTTATTTATTTTGGTACTGGGGATTGAACCCAGGGGCACTCCACCACTGAGCCACATCCCCAGCCCAATTTTGCATTTTATTTAGAGACAGGGTCTCACTGAGTTGCTTAGGGCCTCACTGAGTTGCTGAGACTGGCTTCGAACTTGCAATCCTCCTGCCTCAGCCTCCCAAGTGCTGGGATTACAGGCGTGTGCCACCACGCCCAGTCACCAAATTATTTTTTTAGTTGTAGACTCTGAGGAAACAGGGCTGGCAGTTGGACATCAAGAAGGACTTACCAACAGAGTTGAAAAGAAACCTAAAGGGGAAGAGAATTTAGAGCATTGGAGGGGCAGGGACTGCTGCGGGAAAGACCAGAGCACAGGCTGGACTTTCACTAGTTAGCTATAAAAGTTCAAATGAGTAGGGGCAGAGAATGAGAAAATTATTAGAGCAGAAGGCTCTGGTCCCTTGCTCTGACATGTGGACAGCAGGGATGGTCTGGGTCCTACTGCTCCAAGCTGGCCTGCTCTGGGCAGGTAGTTCAGGGCTGGATGGCCCTGCCATGCCTGGCGAGTTTTATAGGCATGGCCTACTTCAAGGCAGCCTGGGCTGGTGAGAGCCAGGGGCACTGGCAGGGTGGCTGATTGGTTTATGGGTCGTGGTCAATGCTTCATGTGCCCGGCCCATTGCAGGCTTCCAGGATGTGCACGCCATGGTCTTCGTGGGCTTCGGCTTCCTCATGGTCTTCCTGCAGCGTTACGGCTTCAGCAGTGTGGGCTTCACCTTCCTCCTGGCCGCCTTTGCCCTGCAGTGGTCCACACTGGTCCAGGGCTTCCTCCATTCCTTCCATGGTGGCCACATCCACATTGGCATCGAGAGGTGGGCAGCAGTGACCTCCCCAGTTCTCCTGAGACCACCCAGGAGGCTCCTGCGAGAGAGACACAGCTTAAGCCCTTGTCCTCTGAGTTGGCTCCCTGATCCCTGTTTCTGACCCATCAATTGATTTCCCTAGGTGCCCTGCCTGCTTTCCCCCCATCCTTGATCCACCTTCCAGTCCCACCTCACTTCTGGGGGCTGCTATTTCCCAAGCACTCTTAGGAGGAGAGATGGCATAGAGAGGGGCGGGGTATAGAGACACTCTTGGCTCATGTTCTGGTTCTTCCACCTATTGTGGGCTTTGTTCGCCAAGTGTCTGACTCGGTTTCCTCATCTACAAGAAGGAGCGAGGTAATCCCTTTGACCCCCACGGAAGAGATGCCTCTTCCCTCCTTTGCCCTCCCCTGCCTGTATCGTGCTGCCTTCCTCTGTGCCTGGCAGAAGCCCAGAAGCCCCTCTTCCCTGCCCCTCTCCCATTCCATGCTCACCCAGCATGATCAACGCTGACTTCTGCGCGGGGGCTGTGCTCATCTCCTTCGGTGCCATTCTGGGCAAGACCGGGCCCCCACAACTGCTGCTCATGACCCTGCTGGAGGTGGCACTGTTTGGAATCAATGAGTTTGTGCTCCTCAGTCTCCTGGGGGTGAGTCTGGACCGGGATGGGATGAGGGTGTGGGGGATGGTCAAGGCCAGGCTCTGAACTGGAAGAGCTTCTTGGCAGGGGCGGTGGGCTGCCTCTCCACCTCCACTTTATCTTCCCAGGTGAGGGATGCTGGTGGCTCCATGACTATCCACACATTTGGTGCCTACTTCGGGCTGTTCCTATCAAGGATCCTTTACAGGTCCCGGTGGGAGAAAAGCAAGCACCGCCAGAGCTCCATCTACCATTCGGACCTCTTTGCCATGATTGGTGAGGCCTTCCCTGATGGGTTGACATGGGGAGCTGGTTCCAGATGCCTCTGATCTGGGATGGAGGGGACCATCTCCAGGCAAAGTCTTAGGGTGCTGCCTACAGCCCTTGGTTTTCTAGCTGGGAACTCTCTTCCTATTTGGAATCTGCTCTGAGAGCCTAATCTTTTTATTTCAGTACTGGGGATTGAACCCAGGGCTGCCCTACTGTTGAGCTACATTCCCGACTCTTTTTATGTTTTGAGACAGGGTTTCTCTAAGTTGCTGACCTTGAACTTGTGGTCCTCCTGCCTCAACCTCCCGAGTAGCTGGGATTGCAGACATGCACCACTGTGCCTGGTTTTGCTTATCATTCTTCTTCTTCTTCTTTTTTTTATTTTTTGGTGCCAGGAATTGAACCCGGGGTGGTTAACCACTGAGCCACATCCCTAAGCCTTTTTATGTTTTATTTTGAGCAGGGTCTCACTTAGTTCCTTAGGCCCTTACTACATCGCTGAGGCTGGCCTCCAACTTGCAATCCTCCTGCATCAGCCCCTGGAATTGCTGGGATTACAGGCATGATTTATGACATATTCTTAGAACTCAGTCATGGGGTACCCCCATGGCCCAGGTTCATTCCCAAGGGCCCCCCTTTTATGTCTTTTTTTTTTTTAGTACTGGAAATTGAACCTAAGGTTGCTCTACCACTGAGCTACACCCCCAGTTCCATTTAATTATTTATATTGGGAATTGAAACCAGGCATGCTTTACCACTGAGTTACATCCCCAGTCTTTTTAAATTTTTTTTTTATTTTAAGACAGGGTCTCATTAAATTGCTGAGGCTGGTCTAGAATTTGGGATCCTTCTTTCCCAGCCTCTGAGTTGCTGGGATTACAGGCATGTACCACCATGGCCAGTTTTCCAGGGGCCTTTCTTAATCTACCCCCATCTTGCTTCAAATCTTCCAGGGCCCCTGAAACCACACATTAGAAACAGAACCCTCATCCTGGGATACAGCCCCCGCCCCTGCTCATTCACCCTCCCCTGTACTTGGCTCCAGCCACACTGCATCTTCGGGAGTTCGGTTTCCTATAAACCTCCAGCCTCTGTCTGCCCCTGGTGCTGCCTTCCACTCGCTAAGGATCCTCCTAAGATTCCTGGAAGCCCCTGCACTCTCAGGAGGGGTAGGAGGAATCTTTGCTCATCCCAGGGAGAAGTAGGGCTGGCCTGGGAACCTTGTGCCCTCATGGTGGCCTCTGCTCCTTCTCTGCATTTACAAACTGCAGTCAGCAAAGGACATCATGTTATTTTTCATAGTAGGTATTGAAGAGGGACTGTAGTGCCTATTTTTGCATTAAAAAAGAGACTGGTGGCGCACGCCTGTAATCCCAGCTGCTTGGGAGGCTGAGGCAGGAGGATCGAGAGTTCAAAGCCAGCCTCAGCAACTTAGCGAGGCCCTAAGCAACTCAGTGAGACCCTGTCTCTAAATAAAATACAAAATAGGGCTGGGGATGTGGCTCAGTGGCCGAGTGTCCCTGAGTTCAATCCCTGGTTCCAAAAAAAAAAAAAAGAGAGACTAGAGCGCTGAGCAGGGTGGCACATGTCTGTAATCCCAGTGGCTCAGGAGGCTGAGGCAGAAGGATTCCTAGTTCAAAGCCAGTCACAGCAACTTAGTGAGATCCTGAGCAACTAAGTGAGACCCTGTCTCTAAGTAAATAACAAAGCAGGCTGGGGATATGGTTCAGTGATTAAGCATCCCGGGTTCAATTTCTATACAAAATAACCCCCAAAAAACAAAAACCAGACTGATTTTGAGTGGCACATGCCTGTAATCCCAGTGATTTAGGAAACAGGTAGGAGGATGGCAAGTTCAAGGATAGCATGGGCAGTATAACAAGACCCTGTCTCAAAACAGAAAAAGAAAAAGGGCTGAGGACGTAGCTCAGTGGTAAAGCACCCTTGGGTTCAATCCCTAGTACTGAAAAAAATAAAGATTTATTTTCTATTTCTTGCCCACCTCTCAGGTTGATTTTTGAATTTTTTGTGTTGGTTTATTTTTTGACACTGGGGATTGAACCCAGGGCCTCGTGCATGGGAGGCAAGCACTCTACCAACTGAGCTCTGCCCACAGCCCCATCTCTTGTTTTGTTGTGAGATAGACAGCTGCAGTCTCCTTGACCTTTGAGACCCAGGTAAGCTTGACTGGAAGTCCAAAGGCTGCCCCAAGATTTTCATGCATTCTCAGATCTCTGCCTCCCAGCTCCTGTTTTAGTTGTAGATCACTGAGGCAGGAACATGACCCCTTCCTCTACTGTCCCCTGCTCTCCATTACAGACAGCCTATGTGACTGTGGCCCATTTTACTCCAGACTGTGGGGTTGCAGGGAGAAGTTCCACCCAGCAGGCTACTCAAAACTAAGGGACAATCCGTCAGCCTCCCACCTGGCTGGCCCAGCCTGCAGGGGCCTCAGCCTCCTGCCTCACCTTGGCCTGTGGCTCTTTCTCCCTCTTCCTAGAGGACTGGCCCATGAACCTCACACACATAGGCAGGATTCTTACCCCCAAATGTGCAGGTCCAGGACCTCATTACTGAGCAAACAGGCCATGCTGGGTCTACCCTCTCTAGGAGGTGGCTGAGGTTATAAAACAAATTGTTTTCCTGATATCAAGTACCCAGAATAATGCTAATATGCAGTGACCTTTGTATTTTTTCCTCTCTCCCTTTTTTTTTTTTTTTTTTTTTTTTACCAGTGATTAAACCCAGGGGGGTTTAACCACTAAGCCACATCCCCAACCTTTTTTTGTGTGTGTGCTGCTGGGGATTGAACCCCTGACCTTGTGCTTTTGAGGCAAGCACTCTACCAACTGAGCTACATCCCCAGCCCCCAACCTTTTTTTTAAGTTCTATGTTGTTGTTGTAGATCAACACAATACCTTTATTTTATTTGTTTTTTATTTTCATGTGGTGCTGAGGATTGAACCTAGTGCCTCACACGTGCTAGGCAAGTGCTCTACCTCTGAGCTACAACTCCAGCGCCATCCCCAGTCTTTTTAATATTTTATTTAGAGACAGCGTCTCGTTGAGTTGCACAGAACCTCACTAAGTTGCTGAGGCTGGCTTTGAGTTTGCAATCCCCCTGCCGCAGCCGGGAGAGTCACTAGGATTACAGGTGTGCACCACCATGCCCAGCTCCTCTCCTTTGTTACTTAAAAAATAAAACAAAACAAAACACTCAGATGGGCAACACCTGTAATCCCAGCTACTCAGGAGGCTGAGGAAGAAGAATCACAAGTTCAAGGCCAGCCTGGGCAGTTTAGAGAGACCCTGTCTCAAAATGAAAATCAGAAGGGCTGGGAATGTACCAACAAGGCAAAACAAAACAAAACAAAGCACAACTACAAAAACTCAATGCTCTATGGCTTTCAATCAAGTAGTTACCTTTTTTTGCCGTTACCCTTTAATAGATACCATTTTTTAGTTCTTTTTTCTTTCTTTCTTTTTTTTTTCCCCTCAGGGTTGGGAGTGCAGATGGTACTAGGGATTGAACCCAGGGGCCTTGTACATGCTAGGCAAGAGCTCTACCAGTGTACTTCACTCCCAGCCCTTGTCAAGCACTTAGTACCTACTAGGACATAGGCTATGCATTTATCTGCATAATCTCCTTGAGTCCTCACTTTATATGATGGTAGGCTCAATCCCACCTTGCCCAAGAAACAGGCTGCAGAGTAGACTTGTCTGCAGTTACCATCTCCAACCATGTGGGGGAGCCACTTATTTCCGCTCACTCTGCCTGGCTGCCCATCATTTAGGAACCATCTTCCTGTGGATCTTCTGGCCTAGCTTCAACTCTGCACCCACTTCGCTGGGGGACACGCAGCATCGGACAGCCCTGAATACGTACTACTCCCTAACGGCGAGCACCCTCAGCACATTTGCTTTGTCTGCCCTCGTCAGTGGAGATGGGCGGCTGGACATGGTATGGGGAGGAGGCCTTGGGGGAGGCAGAGGGACAGCCTAGCAAGGGAAGGAGAGACCCTGCAGGGAAGTCTCCATGGAAACAAGCATGAGACAATATGAAAGCAGGAGAGTTAAAGGTTAGAAGACACAGGGACTTCCAGAAGCAGTAGATGTCTTGTGGAGGGGGTTGTGTTGAGTGTGGGTGGATGATATGAAAGGGTCTTCAATGCCTTGCCCTTCCCTGTTGCCTTAGGTCCACATTCAGAATGCAGCACTGGCCGGAGGGGTTGTGGTGGGGACCTCTGGTGAAATGATGCTGACACCCTTTGGGGCTCTAGCAGCTGGCTTCTTGGCAGGGACTGTCTCCACGCTGGGGTACAAATTTTTGACGGTAAAGCTGCCTCTCTGGCCCTGGGCAGAGCAGGGAGTCACTTTCCTCCCACCTCCCCAACAGGCCCAGAGTGGAGGTGGGAGAAGACAGGAGTCTGATTATTCATCCTGTCCTCCTTCCAGCCCATTCTCGAATCAAAATTCAAAATCCAAGACACATGTGGTGTTCACAACCTCCATGGAATGCCAGGGGTCCTGGGGGCCCTCCTGGGGGTCCTTGTGGCTGGACTGGCCACCCATGATGCTTATGGAGATGGGTGAGTTTTCCCCAATCCACACAGTTGTCATTATCCCTCTGGAATGCCCTCTGTTACTCTTCTTCTCTGTGTCTATTTTCATCTTTCCATCCTCCTACCCATTCAACCATCCACCCACCCATCCACCCACCCATCTACCCAAACCATCCACCCATCCATCCATCCACCCAAACCATCCACCCACCCATCCATCCATTCACCCACCCATCCATCCATCCACCCACCCATTCACCCATCCACCCACCCACCCACCCACCCATCCATCCATCCATCCATCCACCCATTCACCCACCCACCCATTCATCCATTCACCCATCCAAACATCCACTCACCCATCCAACCATCCACCCTCCCATCCACCCACCCATCCATTCACAATATGCGAGCCAAGGAAACTGGAATGGACAAGACCAATCCTATCCTTCTGGTCAAGTGCAACAGGAGGTCATTAAACAAATGATTTCAAGAGTATGGATTATTACTAAAGGGTCAGTAAGACATAATTACCTTTGGGATCTATTTTTGCACATCAAGACTCAGAGGAGAAGGTGGGCAAAAATGACCCTTGAACTGAGTCTTGAAAGGTGTGTGTCTGTCTGCTGGCATGTGTGGGGGAGGGTGTTCCAGGCTGTGGCCTGGCTTAACCAACATCTGCCTGGCAGGCTTCCTGGAAGCTCTTTGACTGTTTGGTTGTCCACTGGTGTGACCAGCCCTGTATCCATGATCCGACCTTGTCCCCCACCCCTGCCCCTTCACAACCTGGTCTCCCTGCAGCCTGGAGAGTGTGTTTCCACTCATAGCCAAGGGCCAGCGCAGCGCCACGTCTCAGGCCATACATCAGCTCTTTGGGCTGTTTGTCACACTCGTGTTGGCCACTGTGGGCGGGAGCCTTGGAGGTGAGTGGCTTTGGATGGCAGTGGGGGATTGGCAGGAGCTCTAAGGAGGGGAGAACACATACAAGAGGGAGTCTCTGGAGGAAGGGCCATTGAGTCCTATGCCCCTGGCGTTTGATTCATTTGCTCACAGGTACTTATTGAGTGCCTAACTTATTCCAGAGGTCAGGTGAAGGGGTCAGGGTAACCTCCTTGGAGCGGGGAGGTACCAATGGTCTTGCTCCCTCCTGGTGCCAGGGAGGCTGGGAAGCTGGGGTGGGGTGCCTCTTCTCCTAGCTGGCTCCCCTGTGCTGCTCCATGGAGCCACTAGAGGGCAGCCCAACCTCAGGCTGAGGCCTAGAAGGGGCAGGCTCATCTATCCCAGGCAGAGACCTGGAGGGAAGGAGATCTGGCTCACCATTAAATGGGAGGTTTCACAAAAACCTTGAGATAGATGCACACTGCCCTTGCTCCCAGGTCAGGCAGTTCTTCCTGATGTCTGGCCTTAAAAATAAATCCTGATTAAGGATCCTCATCCTCCTGCTCTCACCCAAGATTTTCATTCTCTATGGTTCAGTTCATTCATTTAATAACTTATTTACATAATACACCTTTTCTATGCTCCTCATAAGATGTGGGAGGCCACAGAAAACTCAGTGGCTCATGACAGAATAAAAATTTGGTCAGTCCCTTATCAACTGCAAACTTGAGCATGTTATTTAACTTCTCTGAACCTCAGTCACTTTGTCTGAAATATTATCACTTTGAGGGATAATATCCACCTCACAGGGTTGTGGTGATTTCTTGGGAAGGCAATGCTTGTTAAGCTCTTGGCACATAGTAGGTACTCAAAAAATACAGCTGTGCTTTGCCTGTTCCAAGTGCCAAGCTGACCTTGTGCCTCCCTGCCTCTTTGTGCCCTTGGGCACTGAGTGGCAACCTCTGCTGGGGGGTCGGGGGTAGAGAAACCTCACATGTCCTTCTCTACCATCACCAGGGCTCCTGCTGAAACTGCCCTGCCTGGATGCCCCCCCAGACTCCCAGTGCTACGAGGATCAGATTTACTGGGAGGTGAGGCAATTACAGCCCTCATACCAAGGGCCTTCATGCCCTTTGACCCTCCCTTCCCTGCCTCACCTCCTGTGCCCCAAACTGCCTCCTTGCTCCATTGCCTGCCTTTCTCCACTGGCCAACAGCCCTAAGCTGTGGCCTGCAGCTCCCTAGAGCTTCCCCTTGGTCCCCTTCCTGCCTTCCAGGTGCCTGGGGAGTATGAAAATGAAGCCCAGGGACCCCTGAGTGTGGAGGAACCAGAAACTCGGGCCTAACCAGCTGCCAACCTGAGAGGATATTCTCCTTTTAGAAGATGGGAGGGACTGGGGATGTAGCTCAGTGGTAAAGCACTTGCTTAGCATGTGCAAACCCCTGGGTTCAGTCCCCAGCACCACACACACACACTCAAGATGATGAACACTGGCTCTCTTTCAGCTCCTGTCCTATAGAAGGCCTGGAGAGCGGGGAGGGACGGGACTGTAACTTGGTGGGAGGAAGGCTGGCCAGCTGCCCCACCCCACTGCCCCACCAGCTTGCTTGCACATGGGGTGGAAGGGGCTGAAGTGAGGCACCCAAATGCCTGCCAATCCTTTGGACCAATGTCACACAGTTACAGTGAAGCCCAGGCCAAGCTCAGTTCCCTGGGGGTAATAAACACACCCTCACCAAGGATTCTGACTCCTTTGATTTGTGTCCTGGGAACATGGGAAGTTCCTCTTCCCTCTAACTGACAGCATTGCAACCTGGAAGAAGGGAAGGATCCTCGTGGTAAGAACATCCTTCTTGGGTCCATGGATCTCTTTCTAGGAGGTCACATCTGATGAGACAGGGCCCCTCTTGGGCTCGCTGTACCCAGGGACGGAGAGCCTGTGCCTATTCTAGCACACTCTGCTGCCAGGGTTCTTGGCCCCCATTTGCTGCCCCTCTCACCCTCAACTGGGGTGGCCTCTGAGCAGAGCAGGACGAGGGCCCCCACAGGGCCTAAGGGGGCATAAGGAGCTGTCTGCTACCAACCCTCAGAAGGCAGGGGCAGCCATCACCTAGGTGCCACCTTATGTCTCTGTCCTGAAACTGAGTAGTGAGGATAGGAAGGGCCTTGAATAGCACTGGTCTGTGGACACTGGACCAGAACCTGAGCCAGGGCCTGTTAGCCTGAAGTTATGTGACCACCAGAGGGCGCTCCAGACCCAGCAGAGGAAGAAGCAGTCTTCATGGCTCTGTCATTCTTGCTTCTCTACCAAGAATGAAAGTCCTTTCTTCAGCCTAACCCCCTTCCTGTCTGCTTCAGTTCTGTCTTCATACCAGGCATTCCTACCACAGCCTTTTTTGAGTTCCCATCCTCTACATGTCAGGCAGGTGCCAGGGATTTCAGATCTCTCATCCCATAGAGAATCCATCCTTCCAGTACACTGACATCCCCTTCCCACCACTGAATGCAGGATCTTGACTCCTTTCTCCACAACCTCCCCTGACCCTTGATGGCCTAGATAGGTATTTTGGGGGTGAAGATCCCTGTATTAAGGCAGAAGACTGACGACTGAGATTGCAAAGTTCTCCTGTCACTGGGAGAAGAGGAAGTTTGGGAGAGCTGAAGCCTCATTCATTCCACCCTGATCCCAAATCTGCATAGAGGTCCAGCATGTTCATCCATCCTGGCCCCAAATCTCCAACAGATATCTAAAAGAAGACTTTCCAGGGTGATTGAAGTATAGGATGAGGCCCTCCCTTGCCCAACCTGTTCTGGGTAGGGAATGAGATGAATATTTATTCATTCATAGCATCAATATTTTATAGCCTCACCTTCTCCCTTAACTGATGTTTCTTTCTTTCTTTTTTTTTTTTTGGAACCAGGGATTGAACTCAGGGACACTCAGCCACTGAGTCACATCCCCAGCCCTATTTTGTATTTTATTTAGAGACAGGGTCTCACTGAGTTGCTTAGGGCCTCGCTAAGTTGCTGAGGCTGGCTTTGAACTCGCAATCCTCCTGACTCAGCCTTCCAAGTCGCTTGGATTACAGGCGTGCGCCACCACGCCCGGCTTCTTTCATTTTTTAAAAAATATTTTATTTATAGGTGGACACAATACTTCTATTTTATTTATTTATTTATTTATTTATTTATTTTATGTGGTCTGAGGATCAAACCCAGTGCCTCAAGTGCTAGACAAGTGCTGTACCACTGAGCCACAACCCCAGCCTTGATGGTTTCTCCTTGGTTACAACCAAGTCTTTTCTTTCAGGCACCTCCAACTAAGGATGGCCCTGGTTTGGGGGAACCGCTCATCTTGATCCAGGAAGTCTTCCTGGAGAAGGGACAACTGAGCCCTCTAGGAGAAAACAATTGCCAAACCAGTTTTCAAGGGACAAAAGGCTGAGTCCCAGGATGGCCTGCCAAGAGGTCCTAGATAGGAGGGAGAGTGTGAGCTGTCCCATGAGAGGTGGCCCTATCTGTCCTATAGGCAGGTAGTTCCAAGCTCCATCACACCCATGAAGTCCCCCATGGTTCCAGCAATGCCACCACAAGCCCCTGCACCGTGTTCCCATTGTTCAGGGGACTCTGCCCCAGGTCAAACTCTCCTAAGTCACACGCTTGGTTTTTCACTTTATTTCCTCCTTTCCTTCCCCTACTTGCCTTAAATGTGGAGGTCCATGGTGGGTAGATTGTCCCACTTCATCTACTTGAGCCATTGTTTGAGATCCGGGTGAGGGGTCATCATCCCATCACTGATTCAGTCAGGGAATTCAGAGGGCAGGAAGCACAGGTAAGCTTAGAGTCCCCTGATGTACAAGAGCTCGCCCCTGCTGACTCTTGCCTGTAGCTCTTGCTTCAGCACTATTGGTCCCCCACATGGTGGCCCATCCATTCAGGCTGGGTCAACAGGGTGACAATAAGCAGGTCAAGGGGATGCCGGGGACGGGGGTTAAGGGGGCTCCTTCTTCACCCATTCAGGACAATGAGGCTTTGCCCCTCAAGGACAGCCCCTCTGATCACCACCATTATTAGTCTCAATACAGGACAATCGGACACTTGCCCGCTCATGAACTCTGTCTGTCTGGCCCAATGCCTCAGCTCTGGGGATAATGATGGACGAGGACACTCCAGGGACGGGGAGTGATCCGCCGTGCTGGGGTCAGGATGAGAGCCATTGCAGCAAGGCTATCTGGAAGCAGCCACTGTTATGGCCTTGGAACAAGTGTGTAGGGCTGACAACAGGGTTTCCTATCCAACTGGGTAGGAGGCCCAGGGGCTTCAGGGTGCCTCTGTGCTTGTGCAACCAGAGCCTCCTGGGCGCGGAGTTGGGAGCTGCCCCTCTGACCTCTGGAGGACCCTGCGCTCGGAACCCGCACAGCCTGGGAAAGGCCTGAGCTCCCCCCTATTGGGATTCACATCACGGCGCGCAGCGGCCCCAGCTCCAGCAGGAATTAGACACGGCGTGAGTGTCCACAGTGCGGGGCGGTGGCCGTCGGGGGCAGACAAACTCGGCAGCCGCGTCCCCCCACCTCGCCCCGATATTGCTCTCGGGCTCTCCCCGCCCGCGCCCGGCTCCGCGCGCCCGGTCCCCTTTGTCTGGGCCGCCCGCCGCTCCCAGCCGGTCCACCGCGCCGGCCCGAGCGCCCCGGCCGGGCACCCTCCACCGCCGCCGCGGCCCGGGAACAATGCCGGCCAATGTCTCCGGGCGGGCGGGCGGGAGGGCGAGCCGGCTATGCAAATGCCCAACGGCCTGTGAGAATCCCTCTCCGCCGCCGCCCGGGTTTCCACCGCCTGAAAGAGGCTGGCGGCCCGGCCTGGGTGGGGGAGGCGGTCACTGCATTCGGGATGAGCTGTCGTCCCGTCCCGGAGCGCCCCGGACAGAGCACCATTGTCTGTGTCCCCGCCGTCTGATCGCCGGTGGAGTCTGCCAGCTCACGGAGGAAGGCGAGGGTGGCCGGAACAGGCATTGAGGCCAGGAGAAGTGGTCACCTGTCTGTCCCCTTCATACCTATTCCTCATTCCAGCTGGCTTTGACTTGGGGCCCAGATCGCTGTGGGCTCCCGTTGTGGCTCTCCTACCCATTAACCGTGGCCTTAACAAGTTCGTTCTGGGAGCTTTTGTGGCGTGGGGCTTAAACACGGCTGGTAGCTGATGAGCTTCCCACTTTACCCCACCTGTTAGCCACTTCCCCCTCCCAACCTCCATCCATTTTTTTTTCTTTTCTTTCCCATATCATAATGACAAGGGACTCTGACAAGTGTCTCTGGGGTCAATTGTTTTCCTGAGAAAAAGTCTTGGCGCCCTGAAAACAGCAAGTTACTAAGCAGAGTTGCCCTCAAGGGATCCTCTGACTTGTGAGCCCCAAGCCAGGCCAGGACTTTGTCCTTGCCTCCCTCTGCTGTCCACTACCTGTTAAGGAGCCACCTTAAGTGGGAGAAAGGGCAGCCACATCGGGACTAAAATAAACTTCTCCCATGATACGGAGGTAGTGGTTGCCACATGAAGGCCCTCTCACAAGTGGAAGAGGGTGTCCCTCTGCCCCAGCTCATGAGCCTGTGTCCATCTAACAGAGGGCAGTGGTGCAACACTGGAGGATGCCTGTGGACAGCGAGGAAGGAGTTCTGTGCTAAGAGCAGAGCCCATTCTGACTGGGAACTTGGCCCCTGTACCTGAACGTTTACAAGCTGACCTCCAGGATCTGCACTTGAGAGTCAGCAAGCATGCAGGACAGCCAGGGTGAGGTGGCCCACACCTGTAATCCCAGAGGTTTGGAAGGCTGAGGCAGGAGGATCGCGAGTTCAAAGCCAGCCTCAGCAATTTAGTGAGGCCCTAAGCAACTCAGCAAGACCCTGTCTCTAAATAAAAAAGAAAAAAGGGCTGGGGATGCGGCTCAGAGACTAAGTGCCCCTGGGTTCAATCCCCCATACACACACACAAAAAAAAGAATGCAGGACAGGAACCCACCTTCTCTAAGCTGCCATCAAGATTCATGAGGTTGGGGGTGCAGCTCAGTAGCAATCTACAAGGCCTTGGGTTCCATTCTCGACTCTGTAACACCACCACCAACAAAAAATACTCATGGATAAGGGTGCATTCTACTCTTATCAGGAACCATTTTGGAGATTTTGGGGTTTTTGAAGCAGTGATGCAAAATCAATCAGGGCCAAATGAGAACTGTCCAGGGTTTCAGTCATGGTAAGGCAGGAGAGGCTGGATGAGGGGAGGAAGGAGAAGGTTCTGGTAGGGCGTGTGGTCTTCTGGTAGGTGGGGCTCAGTAGTAGCCTCAGGGGCCTGTTCCCCCTGAACCACACACACACACCGGGGACTGAACCCAGAGGCACTGCACCACTGAGTCAGCCCTTTTTATTTTTTATTTTGGGACAGGGTCTCATTAAGTTGCTCAGCCTGGTGTGGAACTTGTGATCCTCCTGTTCCAGCCTCTTGAGCAGTTGGGATTGCACATCTGCACCCAACTAGGGCCCTGATCCTTTGTGCTTTGGCCCAACCTTCCACAGGAGCTGGAGCTCTCTCCCTCTCCCTCTGTCTTCTTGACCTGTGGGGATCCAGGTGCAAAGTGCATGTCAGCCCATCCTGAGGTGGAGGCAGCCTTTGGGAGACTATTAGATGAAAGGGAAGTTGAGGACAGGGGACCAGGGCTGGGAGCTGGGGCAATTCAGGTGCCAAAGAAGCAGGCAGAGTTCTCCTCACCCAGCCACTCTTGTCCAGGTCTCTGGATCAACCTGGAACCCCTCCAAACATTCTGACCTGGGGCTGCCTAGCTTCATGAAAACTTCTCCAGAGACCCCAAAAGCCACTTCTGAATGAAGCTGAACCAGCTGTCTCTCCCTGGGTTTTCCAGAGCCCCCGGAATATACTTCTCCCTCTGGTGGCCCTCCCTCTCCGAGAGGCATTTACAGAATCAGCCTTGCTTTGGGCATCCCTGAGAAGAGGGCTGACCAGAGCTCCACCCTGATGGCGACCCTCTCCCTTTCGCCTGCAGTTCCTAGACTCTCTGGGCCTGCTCTGGGCCTGTCTTTGGGACGCCAGGCAGGACCCAGGCAGGCTCCACTTGGCTCAGAGGCTGAGAGAGGAAGTGGGCTTTGTCCTGTAGTGTAGGCATCCTCTGGATTCTTAAGCTTCATTTTCCCACCCTTCTCTTCTTGGCAGGAGAGCTCTCAGCTGAAGCCCCCCACCCTGCCCGAGTGTCCCCTCCTTCCCTGTTTAGCACCATCCATCTCCGTCTCCCCAGAGCAAGGAATGTGACTCCAGGACACTGTGGGGCTTGTTCCCAATCCCCTTCTAGCTCATTTCACTCAGGCTTTTACAGACTCGCCCCCATCTCCCAGGCTGCTGTCTGGGTTCTGGCTCTAAAGGCATAGACAGAAGCCCCCCTCCTCCCCGCAATTCCTCACGCTTCATTTTGTCCCAACACCATAGAGGAGGCTGCACTGTGGGGGGTCAAGGAACCCTGGTGTGGGAGCCCGTGGGGGCGGGGGTTCCCTTTCTCCCAGCTCTCCAGCCACCCAGGCCGGCCTCTGCGACTCTGTGGACCCAGCGCAATCCACGGTGTTCTCATTATTACCCAAGCTGCAAACCATCCATCCCCTCTCCCGCCCTTCCTGTCCATGCCCCACAAGCCTCGATTATTGGTGGAATTAGCACCAGGCTTCTTGTTGGCAGTTGCTAATTAAGACCATTAATAAACGTAATTATTAATGCTGTACCAGGCGGCAGCTGCCAGCATCTATCACCAGCACCGCTGGCAAGGTGCTGGGCCCAGGACCTTGGCTTCTGCCCACCTCCATCTTGGACTGCTCCATTTCACTTCCTGTTTCCCTTCCTGCAGGCCCTGTCAGGTGAGGGTTGGGGGGTACAGAGGTTTGGAGAGTGTTTGGCTGAGCTTTGCAGAGAAATGGAGTTATAACTACCCTCCAGGGAGCCCCAAAACTGGAGTGAGGGAGGCCAGCATGTGTGTGAGACGGACTGCATCTGATGCCAGTAACTTTCTTCCCTAGAATGGCAGGTGGGTCAGGGAGCAAGACTCTAGGGAAACCTGGCACAGTGGCGCGTGCTTGTAATCCCAGTGGTTCAGGAGGCTGAGGCAGGAGGACTGAAAGTTCTAGGTCAGCGTGGACAACTTAGCAAGACTCTGTCTCAAAATAAAAAATAGAAAAGGCTGGGGATGTGTCTCAGTGGTAGAGCACCCCTGGGTTCAATCCCCAGTACTGGAAAAAAAAAAAAAAAAAAAGACTAGGGAAAGCTGTGTGGACCCTAAAGTGCCCCTCTGCTCCCAGCCAGCGATCACAGCCTTCTGTGCCCTCCTGGCCTGCTGCCTTCCACCAGGTGATATTTGAACTTTCCTAGTTGGTTTTTCTTACCCTATGGGCTAGGCGATCACCTCGGTGAGACAATGAGTCACTCTCTGTAACGGGGCTTGGAGATGCATCTGACTGGAACAGTTACTGAGCACCTACTATGTGCCATGTGGGAAGGAGACTCCCCCCACCCTTTTTCTTTTTTGTACCAGGCATTGAACCCAGGGGTACTTAACTACTGAGCCACATCCCCAGCTCTTTTTTATATTTTATTTGAAGTCAGACTCTCACTGAGTTGCTTGGGGCCTTGTTAAGTTGCTGAGGCTGGCTTTGAACTCGAGATCCCCCTGCCTGAACTTCCCAAGCTGCTGGGATTACAGGTGTGTCCCACCATGCCCAACGGGAAGGAGACTGTTGTCAATGAACCACAGACATCTCTTCCAGGGAACTGTCTCTGCTCTCCATAAACTGGATGAGGTCCACCCCTCCATCCATCTCTCAGTTTCATTTATGTAACACTCCCATGTGTGTTAGACTAAGCTGTACATTTATCTATTCACCCCACCAGACTGTGCTCTGCTCAAGGACAGTGGCTGTGTGCCACTTACTACAAACAGCAGAAGCCCAGGCTGGCTTTGTCAATGGGGCCTTTCCTGCCTTCTTTCCTGCCTTTCCTTCTTTCCTGCCTTTCCTGCCTTCACCTGTCTTCTGGTGATCCCATCTTCCCTTCCCTTCCCTGCTCCATTCTCTCCTCCCTGACCTCCAGCCTCAGGCTACCAAAACAGGATGGGCAGCAAGGAACCTCTGACCCAGTTGGCCTCAGTCACAAGAGCAAGGGAACCTTAGGACTTTAAGAAGGTGGCACGTGCTGCCTGGCAGGGTTGAGCTTCGGGGTGCTTTTGAGGAGCTGCCTGCTGGCCTGAGCTTCCCCTCAGATCCAGACCAGCCTCCGCACCCCCTTGCACCATCCACTCCTGCCCCAGAGTGATCCCGGGCAGCCCAGAAGAGCTTGGGAAGGGACCCTCCGCCCCTGACAGTGGCTCTCCCCATTCTCTTCCACCCTCTCCACCCCCCTACCACGTCCATGTCTTGACTTTTCCTGCAGCATTTGAAGGGAGGGTCTACCAAGACTTTAGTCTTCCCCAACTCAGGGAAAAGAAAAGAAGAGAAAAGAAAAGGAAAGAAAAGAAAAGAAAAGAAAAGAAAAGAAAAGAAAAGAAAAGAAAAAGAAAAAGAAGTCTTGGAAACAAAACCCCTACAACAACCTTAAAGTAGGAGAGATCAGTTGGAAGGCTTTTAATCCCTTAATCCCTCTCAGATGGGCCTTGAGACGCTAATGATTTTCCTAATTATTCCCTCCCATTTTCCCATCGCTCTATAAGGACTTTGGAGAGGAGCAAAATTCTGAGTGAGCGGGTGTGGGATGAATGGCAGGGCTACCTCCCCCCAAAAAGGGCCCAGAGTCCTGGTGACTGGAGAGGTGGGGGAAGGGCCAGGAGTGCCCCAGCTGGGGGCTTGGACTTCCCCACCACTGACACCCGGGTGCAAGGCCCAAAGGGGCCTGGGACAATGGGGCAGTTGGGGGCTGCCTGAGAGGGCCAGGTGTGGGGCTGGGGTTCCCTCAGTGTGAATGGCCCATTATCCTGCCTAGAGGATGGGAGTTGAGGGCCTCTTTGTGTCCCCCCACCAAAAGGCCCCTCCGGGTGATAATCACCCTGGGAGGGAAGAGGAGAGGGTGATGAGGGTCTTTAAAGGGGGCCAAGCCTCCTCAGAGAACAGTTGCCCATTCAGGCCTCTGCCCTTCTCTTGTCTCCACTAGTCTAGGATCCAGTGGGCCATCCATGGGAAGTGGGCGTGAGGGGTGACCAGCAAACATGGCAAAGCTCAGGGCACTCAGGCCCCCTCCCCTTCAGTGTGGCCTGCTGGACTGAGTTCAGAGGTGGTCTTCTCCAGGGACCGTCTGCCCCAAGACCACAGTCCCTACCCCCACTTAATCTCTGGTACCCAGGAGCCTTGTCTCACCTTTCCAGAAATGAAGTTCCTCTGGGACCAGACCTGCCTGGGAACACCTTGACCCTTAACCCTGTGGCCTTGTCCTGCTTTAAGAAAACCCTCTCAGGGAGTCTCATTCTGTGCCTACAAACTCCCAATGGGATAAGGGTGTTGACCCCATTTCACAGATGAAAAACTGGACAGGTAAGTGATTTCTGGAAGGGGACACACCAGTTAGGCTAATTTCCCAAACACCAGACAAAGTTTTTGGGGTTTTGTTTTGTTTTGGTACTGGATTGGATCGAGGGTCTCTTGACCACTAAGCTACATTCTCAGTTCTTTTTATTTTATATTTCAATTTTGAAACAGGGTCTCACTAAGTTGAACAGGCTGGCCTTGAACGTGGCGATCCTCCTGCCTCAGCTTCCTGAGCAGGTGGGATTGTGGGCTTATACACTGCCATCATTGGTCTGCCTGAATGCTCACCTCCTAAATGGCCACACAGCTGGCTTCCTTGCCTCCTCTGGCCTTTGCTCAAAACCTGCTCTCCAAGAAAGGTGACCTGTGTGATTTGCTTCAAAATAGCATGGGTAGTGGGGAGAGGTAGGAGTATGGATGAAACAAGATCAGCCCTTGTAGGAGCTAGATGATGGATGGGTGGGGGTTCATTATACCATTCTGTTTATTTTGTAACTATTTAAAAATTTCCACACACAAAAAAGTTGAACAGAATCCAACCTTTCCCAAGCACCTCATTTTAAATCGTCCTTCACCACCCCCGGCCTGGCCCTGCCTGTTCTCCTTCCCTGTGCTTTCTCTCCAGATCATCGCCATCTGACATCCTGTGAGTTGAACTTAGTTGTTGTGATCCTTGTCAATCTCCCACGTAGGTCACAGAGTGTGAGGTCAGAGGTCATGGGGACTGTTTGTGCAGGCCCACGCCCCAGCAGGCAGAGCCCTGCCTGGCACCTCGGAAGCACTCAATAGGGATTAGTGAAGCCTTGGCGGCCAAGGCTCTTGGAGGACTGACCGGGAGCAGGGAAGGGGCAGCCTGCAGGCTTGTGTTCCTGGCCCCTGGGGTCCTTCAGCACCTGGAGCCACAGCCGGAGGGTTCTTCCCAGCACCACCCCCAGCCTGGGCTAAGCCCCTAAGTGTCCCATTATGCACCATTCACTTCTCACTTTGTCGGGGCCCATCCACAGCCACTGGGTCCCTTTGTCAGAAGGGCCTGGGAGTGTGCAGGGCTATTACCACCAGGCCTCATTATTCCAGCCAGAGCAATAATGAGGTGTCCCTTCCCTGGACTAGCACATTTTGCAGGGCCCTCCCATTTAATAACTATAATAATGATCACCATTTATGAGTCTTCATGCTGCACCAAGCACTTTACATACATTACCTCATTTAATTCCCCCTGACAGATCTGGGAAATAGCTACTGTTGGTATCCCCATTTTCCAGATGAGAAAGCTAAGACTGGGCTTTTCTCTCTCATCTCAGCTGTACAGGCAGGGTGAGGGCAGGAATGCAACCCTGTCCCTGATGGGCGACTCAAGGTTCAGAGAGGGGAAGTGGCCCGAGGAAGGGCACACAGCAGATTAGCCACCCAGCAGCAGGATTCCCTCTGGCATGGAGAGAGGAGCACATGGACAGCTCCTTCCCTCTCCAGGCAAAGGGTCACACAACCTACTAGCTATAGTAGGGAGTGACTGTCACAGGGTGCTTGGGTGACTCACCCCTGTACACACCGTTAGTGAGAATCTGGACACTCAGTCTATAATACCTGGCAGGTGGAGAGAAGCTGATCCTGAAAGGTTGTTGGAGGACATGAGCAGATTGTGGGACACAGTGTCCAGGCCCAGCTGGAAAAGTTTGATGTGGGGTATAGAGAAAGAAGGGAACCTGGCCAGGTACAGTGGCATATGCCTGGAATCCCATCAACTCAGAAGGTTGAGGGAGAATCACAAACCTTGGAAACTTAGAGAGACCCTGTCTCAAAATAAAAGAAAAGTTAAAAAGATTGGGATGGGCCAGGTGCCATGGAGCATGCTTGTAATCCCAGTGGTTCTGGAGGCTGAGGCAGGAGGATTGAGAGTTGGAGGCCAGGCTCAGTCACTAAGCAGCTTAGTGAGATCCTGTCTCTAAATAAAATATTTTTTAAAAGAACTGGGGGTGTGGCTCAGTGGTAGAGTGCTTGCTTAGCATGTGTGAGGAACTGGATTCAATCCCCAGAACCCCCAAAATTAGTTCATTAAAATTTCTAAAAATTTAAATAATTAATATTAAAAATTTAAATTTATTGTTGAATATGTAATTTCTTCACATGGAATAAACTTTAAAGGTGCCGAAAAAGCCAGGTGTGTTGAAGCTAGAGGCTGAGGCAGGAGGATCACAAGTTTAAGATCAGCCTAGACAATTTAGGGACACCTTGTCTCACAATAGAAAATAAAAAGGGCTGGGGAAGTGGCTCTGTGGTGGAGCATCCCTGGGTTCAATCTGCAGTATGGAAAAACAGAAAGCCAGTGAAGGCACAGAAGAGTGTGCCATGTCGTAAGGAGCCTCCCTCCTGCCGGCACTTGGACCGTCCAGCTTCCACCCCGGAGACGGCACATGTTCCTGTGTCCTCATGGTTCCTTCCAGAACTACTCTGTTAGGGCTTTTGTTTATAAAAATAAACCCACCCCTCACCAGGCCATTCATTTCCTTCCTGAACACATGGCTGGCATGCTCTCAGCCACCAGGCAAATGCACTGACCCTCAACTCTCAGGGGACCCCAAGGGACCGAGAAAAGAGGAAGGGTCATGTGAATGAGAAGTCAGCCAGTGAGCAAAAAGGATGGCTTTCCAGCATGGGGAACAGCATGCACAGAGGTGCAGAGGTGTGGCACCAATGTGTCACAGAGGACTTCCTCCCTTCCTTTTTTTTTTTTTTTTTTTTGGTACTGGGGCTTGAACCCAGGGGCATTTCACCACTGAGCCACATCCGCAGCCCTATTTTGTATTTTATTTAGAGACAGGGTCTCACTGAGTTGCTTAGGGCCTCGCTAAGTTGCTGAGACTGACTTTGAACTCATGATCCTCCTGCCTCAGCCTCCCAAGTGCTGGGATTACAGGCGTGCGCCACCGCGCCCGGCTCGCTCCTTCCTTCCTTCCTTCCTTCCTTCCTTCCTTCCTTCCTTCCTTCCTTCCTTCCTTCCTTCCTTCCTTCCTCTCTCTCTCTCTCTCTCTCTTTCTCTCTTTCTTTTCTTTCTTTCTTGTGCTGGGGATTGAACCCAGGAGCACTCTACCACTGAGCTACATTCCTGGCCCTTTTCATTTTTTATTATGTGACTGGGTCCTCCTAAATTGCTGAGGCTGGCCTCAAACATGCCTTAGCCTCCCAGGCCCTGGGATTGTAGGTGCATGCCACCATGCCCTGCCACAGTGGTTTTTTGCATTAGAGGCAAAGAGGAAGCAGCACAAACTGGGTGAGGATGGACTTCTGTAGCTAGAGGTCTTTCCCAGCAGCCTGCATGCCCTTGACCTCAAGCCTGAGGTATCTCTGGGTCTGGAGAAGGATTTGCCCATCTGTTCCTTCCTAGGGAGAAGAAAGTGTCTGAGAAGGGCCATCCCTGATCAGCAGGACCCCTGTTGTCCACTTAGCTGGGGGCTGGGTGGGCTCTGGGCACAGGCTTTGCTCTCCTCAGTCTTCACTGTGTGATTGTAAGGATTAAAAAAAGTTGATAATGCCTTAGCACAAAGCTTGGCACATTTTAAATTAATTACAGTTACAGTTATTCCACGGACAATCTTTTCTCCCTTTAACTCCCCTGCCTCAGTGTTCCCCTCTCTGTGGGGACCTAAGCACCCTCTGCAACATTCCTAGCTCCAAGAATTCTTTTTTGGGTCACTCATAACCCCCATTATGTCAGGAGGGTGGCACACACCTGTAATCCCAGTGATTTGGGAGGCTGAGGCAGGAGGAGCAGAGGTTGGAGGCTACCCTCAGCAATTTAGCAGGATCTTGTCTCAAAATAAAAAAAGGACTGGAGAGATAGCTCAGTGTTAAGGCACCTCTGGGTTCAATGCCCTGCACCACAAACAAACAAACAAATAAACAAACCTTAAAAACCTCTACCGGGCTGCAACTTTCACCTTGGTCTCTCTGGGAGGGGATTAGTAGCAGAACTGCCAAAGCACATGAGCGAGCGAGCAGGGATGTTCCAGGGGAAGAAAGAGACTCCCCCTCCTGGCTCCCCAATCCCACCTCTTCTCACCCACCTCCCTTAAAACAACAACAACAAAAAACAGGCCCACTCATTACGGAGCCCAGCAGCCAGGCCCTGGGTAAAGGCAGCAATTAGATCATTAGCACCAGCCCCTACCCACCTGCTCAGAGCCATCAATGTGTTTTAATTATAATCCCTTAATCTCCCTCAGATGGTGGGGCTGGCTCTAGGGCTTTTGCCCTGTACAGCCCCTTTCCCTCCCCCTCGTCCCCAATTAAAGGGTCCTCTCTTAGCCCCTTTCCTAGCTAAAGATCTCTACCCTGGAGGAGCAAGATCCTGTGTTCTGTCCCCTAGTCTATGGGGAGTGAGTCTATGGCCCCAAGTGACTGTGTTGGTTCACCTGGAAATTTCTCTGCAGTGGAGTTGCAATCCCGGGGCTCATGTCCCTCCTGGCCTGCGTACGATTGCTGAGATGCGTGAGGATCACCTGTCTTCCCCCTTGGTCTCCTCTTGTCTTGGGAGTTCTCAGGGACCATCTCCCAGGCTCTTTCACAGTGACTTCATATTTCTGTTCAACCCACCCACCCTGCCTGGGTCAACTGTCTCCTTGGCATCTCCTCCAGGGGGCCATCAGGCCACCTGTTCCAGGTGGAGCTGAGGCGGAGCCTTGATGGACGCCTTCTGGTGGCAGCCCTGCGTTCACCTCTAGCTGACCTTAGCCCATTCCCACCCTACAGCCCCTCGTGCCCACTGAGGGCCCTGGAACCCTCAGACACATTGAGGCTGGCAAAACATCAGGCCCACCTCTATCCCTGGAGCTGCAAGCAGGGTAGAGGCAGGGGGAGGGACAAGATGACCCAGCATGTGGCCCTGTCTGAAGCTGAGCCTGGATGAAACTCTTTCCTGGGAAAGTTCTGTCACTAATTGACTTGCAAATGCCTTGTTTGTCCCCAGATTCATAATTAGTGCTAAGGATTTCTAGGGCCCCATCCTGGAGGGGCTTTTTTGGGGGGCAGCCTGTTCCTCTCCCCTCTCTGAGGTCGGCAGGGCTGGGGGTGGGCAGAGCTGGGCACCGATGCCCAGCTGCCATCCAGCGTTCCCACGGCTCCGGTGCCAGAGTGTGAATGGCGAGGTGCGGGGGCTGTGGGGGCCGGGGCTCCCCGCCATCCTTCAGCCGGGATCACAGCCAAAGCCCCAAGCCTCCAGGAAATGACAGAGCTGGGGAGCGGGCTATGGTAGCGGGTGGGGGCTGGCTGGCACCCCCAGAAAGGAGAATCCAGCCGGTGCTGGGGCTGGCATGGGCCAAGCCTCCGGCATGATGAATGGACCAACAAGGGGCCTCTCTTCCCTACAGTCTCCCCACAAAGGCCTTGGCTGCACCATTGGATATGGGGGGTTGGGGGCCACCGGAGGAAGAGGGAAGTGTATTTTCAAAGACCCCCCACCCCTTGCCTCTGTACTCCTAGGAAGGGGCCCGGATTCAGGCACAACTAGGGCTTGGATCTCCTGACTGGGAAGGCAACTTTCCCAGACTCTCTGAATCCTACTTTCCCCCCGCTGGATTATCTGTGACCTCCTTCCCACCCCTGATGTCCTCCTCTTGGTTTCTGCTCAACCAGCTGCCTCAGTAGACTCACCCCCACTCTGCTGACAATTCCCAGCCTGCTGTAAGCCTGAGACCCAGCCAGCATCCAAAGTCCCCCTCAGGGGCACCAGGTCTTCCTCCAGGCACAGCTTTCCAACCCTGCCTGAGCCCTTCAGCTCCCAGCTGATCAAGGATTGTTTCAGGGCTGGGCATGGTGGAGCATGCCAAAAATCTCAGCCACTCAGGAGGCTGAGGCAGGAGAATCACAAGGTCGAGGCCAGCCTCAGCAACTTAGTGAGACTCTATCTCAAAATAAAGGGCTGGGTTGTGGCTCAGTGGTGAAGTCCCCCTCAGTTCAATCCCTGATACAAAAGAAAAAAAAAAAAATTCCAGCAAGTTTCAGTGGAACACACCTGCAATCCCAGCAAATTGGGAGGCTGAGGCTGAAGGATCCCAAGGTCACAGCCAGCCTGGGCAACTTAGGGAGACCCTCAGCAACCTAGTGAGACCCTGCCTCAAAGTAAAATAGGACTGAGCATGTAGCTCAGTGGTAACAAACCTCTAGATTCAATCCCCACGACCAAAACAAAACAAAATGAGAAAATGAAAAATAAAATAAAATAAAATAAAAGGACTTTTGCAGTCTCTGGTTGCCAGGAAGGGGGAGGAGAAGAGGGTTCTAAGCTGACTGTCTGCCATAGAGTCAGGTGGGCTAGAACCTTCCCTCTTGCGGACTGTGGTCTAGGGCCAGGCCTTGTCAAGAGGCCTCACAGGGTCATCACCAGAGCCCAGGGATGCTGTGAGGAAGCCACTCTTGAGACCTGACCAGGATGCTCAGTTGAGGTTCTTTTCCTTCTTTCTTCCCCAGCCTTCCTCTCACAGTGTTCTACCAGTTTGCCCATGCTGTCCCGTGCCTGGGATGTCCATCATTTTCACCTGGCCCTCTCAGCAACACCTTTATATTCCCTATTTCCTTTCCTAGAACTGGTCTTTTTCCATTGGTCAGTCCTTCCTGAAGTCTAACTTTCTGTTTCAGGTTGCCCATCCCCAGATCTGGCCTCTTCCCAGGCTGCCCTGCAGCTGGAGCCCTGAGGGAAGGGGAGGGGGGTAAGGCTCTATGGTAACCCTGAGAAGAGAATGCCCTCTCTCCTCATCTGCATACAGACGGGCTCATTTGCATACAGACAGACCTCATCTGCATATACTCAGTGGGACTCAGAGCACATTCCAAAGTGTCCCGCCTGGTTCCTCGCCCCCCAGTCCCGGCATCCCTGTGGAGGGATGTCAAGGGACCCCGCCCTGTCCCTCCTGCCCCTGTCTGGGTCTGGGTCTTTCTGTTTCCAGAAGGCGGTCCACCCTCTGTCGCTGCTCTCTGCCTGCTGCCGCTCCCTTTCCTTCGCGTGCTCACAGTAGTCCCCCCCACCCCTCCTGATGCCCCAGACCCTTTGCCCAGCAGCCTCACTCCAAGCAGGGGGTCACTCCTGGTGGCAGAGGTTTGATCCTACAGACTGCTGCCACTCCCCGTCCAGCACCTCTGCCACTCCCAACACCAAGAGGGCAAGTGGGCCAAGAAGACTGATGCTCCAGTGCTGGGGTCCAAACAATAGCACGGGAAGGATGTGGGAAGCTTTCTCAGGGCTGACCCACCCAAGCCAGTCCTGCCTCCACTCCTCCATTCACCCCACTTCCCCAGGGACCTGCCCCCAGGAGCCACAGTGGCTCCTGGCAAGAGCACCCCCCCCATTCCGCCCCCCACCCATTGAGGGCAGGGAACCTCAGAAGCATCTGCCCCACTTATCCCTGTCTTGACAGGGGATCCTGGGTTTCTGGGCACCTAAATTGGGGAAGTCTGAGATTCTTTCCCCACCACCTCCTCCACACTGAGGACCTCCACCATACCTCAGTTTTCTCTGTAAAATGAGGAACTGGCCTAGACCAGGTAGCTCTTGGTGGCATCCTGGGAGTAGTGTCTAGGAGCCTACCCAGCATTCCTCGCGACTCTCAGCACACACATCAGCCCTCAGTCTGGGAGTCCTGGTCTGGAGAAGCTGCATGCTGTGTGGTGCAGTTTAAACGGAAGGAGGGGTGCGCATATCGCTTGGGTACATGGACTATTTCAGGGAGGAATTCGGAACCCGTGGTTACTTCTTGGGAGAGGAGTTCTATGGCCAGGAACAGAGGTGGGAAAAAGATATATTTTCTTGTTTGTTTTTGTTTTTTGTTTGTTTGTAGGTACTGGGGATTGAAGCCAGTGGCGCTTTACCACCTAGTTACATCCCCAACCCTTTTTATTTTTTAATTTTGAGACAGGGTCTCACTTAGTTGCTCAGGACCTCACTAAATTGCCGAGGTTGTCCTCAACTTTGCAATCCTCCTGCCTTAGCCTCTTGTGTTGTGCGATTATAGGCGTGGGTCATCCCGCCCAACTAATACTTTCCATTTAGTGCTGTTAGAATTGTGCCATGTATATTATCATAAGCTTTTTTTATTATTTAGAAAAATCCCAGGATTCAAACTGTAGTTCCATGGAGGGAGTGTGGTTAGATAGGAAGAAGAACTTCCTGAAGGTTGATGGAGAGCTTAAAAGGTGCTGGCAACCTGGTCTCTGCCGACACCTCCAGCAGGGGCTCTCTATCGGGGAGAGGGAGCTGTCGTTTGAAGGAGTACATTAGAAACAATGTGTTATGGGGGCAACAAAATCAAGGGCACATTCCCAATCTCTTGCTGTGGCTCCCGTGCCTCTCAGGTCTTGTTATTGCAGAGAAGCCCTGCTGCTGTCTATCCTGAATTCCTCTTGCCATTCACATTTATTCCCTTCTATTTCCGCTGAGCATAGATAGCAGGGAAGTATGAGCAGGTGGCGCCATGGGGGTGGGGGTGCTGCCTCCCATGCATTGTTCAGACCAGGACATTTCTGAGGAAGGATCCTTTCATGGAGGACACAGGGCTGCCCAGGGACCTCCCATGCAGGATCCCCCACCCCCATTCTCTTGGTGCTCCAGACTGTGCCTCGATGCCCCCAGCCAAGGGAGCACCAGCCCATTGGTCTGAGTTGGAATGGGCCAGACCATGGATGGAGCTCAGGAGCCTCAGGGTGGTTGAGGGGGCATGAGGACCATGCTGTCAGTCCCCATCCCCACCCCATTGCCCAAAAGGTGGGAGTTGAGGCTTCAGGGAGAATCGCAACCTTCTGTTGCAATGTTTCTTCTATAACATGGGGTCTTTGTTAGAGGGAGCCCAATATCACCCCCTCTTCTTTGATCCCCCCTTTCCAACCCCACCCAGGCACATCCACTCCACTATTACTGTTAATCAAAATTCAAGAGTCTTTATTAGGCATGAGATGGGACTTTGTCACAGAGGACATGGGAATCCCAGCTGAGATGACACAGGATAAATGGGATGGGCCTGGATGGACAGCTTGTGGACATGGGAGCAAAGTCTAGCAAAGTCTCCTTCCAGAAGGTTCCAGGGGGAATGGGCTGCCCAGGCTGGAGGATGGGTCCTCCCCATTTCCATTCTGCCTTTGTCAACTTCATGTTGCTGGAGCTGAGCCTTTGGCCAGCACAGTAAGGCTTCTCAGAGGGAACCCAGGCCACCTGGAGAAAGTATTGTCAAAAGAAAAATTGTCAAGAATGAAAAATAAATAAATAAATGATGAATAAATAAAGGGTGAAGACCTCAGGAGAAGGCAGAGGAAACACTCCCTAGCATGGCCTTGGAAGGGTGCTCCCCACTCCATCAGGAAAGGTGAAGAGTGGGGGAGGGCCACCTCGACAGTGACTTGAGTCTAAGCATCTTTGCCAGGGTCTCCACTCAGCAACGGGAGTAGAGGACGCCCAGGGCAGAAGCTTGGATTCCAACAATCCCGAAAATTAGGCACAGATCCCAGGGCAATTTCTTGAGAAAGGAAGGCAGGGGCATGCTTCTTTTGGCCTCCAGACCAACCTGGGAGGATTCTGGTGACTTCTCCAGTACTGTCTTCAGCCTGCAAGACTGGCTCAGCATCTGAGAATAAGCCCAGAACTCTGCCTGCCTGCCTGTCCTCTCCTCTCTTCCTTTGACTGTGTTCAGAACATTTTCTACAGGAATTTGGTGGGGTGGTTGGAGAGGGAGGGAGAGAGCGTATGCTTTGGGACCCAGGAAGCACAGTCAAATGTACTAGTCCTTTGACTCTAGGACAAGGACATGCTTCCTAAAGATCTGATTCCTCCTTTGGAAAGTGAGGATAGGACTGCACAGTTTTCAAGACTGTTGGGAAGGTTAATTGAGATGATGGCTATGAAAGAACTTGCAGAGCCAAGTGGGTGCAGAGTCAAGGTCAACTCCCTCCTTCATGGGGTTGGGGAAGGGGGCCCCAGGAAAGAGAATCAATGGTGGGCATGGTGCTCCTTTTAAGCCTGCAGTTTTGGAGCCCATGAAGTTCACCTCACCTGACTTTCCTGCTGGGGGACTGAACCCAGGCTCACACCTGACAGGCAGGGGCTCTACCACTGAGCCACACCCTCCGCCAGCTGAGAACCTTGAAATCTGAGAAGGGAGCTGACTGCGTGGCACACACCTATGATCCCAGTGGGAGTGGGAGTGGCTGAGGCAGGAGGATCACAAGTTCAAAGTCAGTCTCAGCAATTTAGCAAGGCCCTAAGCAATTTAGCAAGACCCTGTCACAAATAAAAAATAAAAAATAAAAAGGGCTAGGGATGTGGCTTAGTGGTTAAGACCCCTGGATTCAATCCCAGGTACAAAAAAAAGAAAAAAAATTTGGGAAGGGAATTTCAGAAAGTGGCAGGGCTCTCAACCACACCCCTGCGTTGCCTGACTCCACTCAGATCATTGTTACCCTCTTGCCACCTAGACACCCCTCAGCTATTTTTCCTTCCTTCCTTCCTTTCCAAGGGCCTTGCTAAATTGCCCAGACTGGCCTTGAACTTGTGATCCTCCTGCCTTAGCATCCAGAGTGGCTGAGATCACAGGCCTGTGCCAACATGCCGGTTCATTCCTCAAGCTTTTCTAGACTCACCTCCCTCCTCCATCCTCCCTGCCCTGGCTCCTCCTCCTCCTCTTCCCACTTCTGCCAGGTCCCTAACCTGGACCTTGACCAGATGGAGGAGTGAGAATGAGAAGTCAGCCTTGCTCATCATATTGGGACACACACACTGGGAAAAAGGTAAAGACTCCTCTAGCCGGGAGGTCCTCCGGGAGGGAGGAGTCTCTGACTTCTGGCTGACTCCCAGGACCCAGCTGGGTCAGCAATCCTCAGAGTCCCCTCAGCGACAGGGGCAAAACCTCTCCCTTCCATTCCTCGCGCTGGGCCCTCAGCACAGTAAGGAGCCCCACTCCCCCAGGCTGGCTAGATTTTGGGGGACAACAGGGCTTTCCCTGTCAGGGCCTTGAAGAATGGTGGATGTGGCTGGGGGCTGAGCCCACCCCTGAATGAAGCAGGGAGGAGGAGGAGGAGTCCCTGGGAACAGCCTCCTGCCTGTCACACCCTCCCAGCCCCAGACAGAGCCAGCCAGGATCTCCTAGCAACGTACTGTAGAAAGGGGCTGGGAAGAGGGGGTGGTGGCTGGGAAAGTGGGGCGGGGGAACAATGACATCATAAATTATCCCTGGCCCCTCCCTTGCAGCCCACCCTTCCTCAGTGGAGAATGGCCTCCTTTCTCTCTCCACCTGCTCCCCATTCAGGATTCCCCTCTGCAGAGCTAGCCCCTGATCGGTGCCCCTTATAGATGTCCCTTGAGGTCAAGGTGACTGTTCTCCGCTTTCTGGTTGAGCTCCAGAAGGAAGGAGTTCTCGCCATCCCAGGATTTCTCGGGGTCCTTCTAGGGATCTCCCCAGTGAGGGGAGTAGAGATTGGCTTCCAAGGGGGGCCCCATTGGAAAGCCTGGGAGACTATCCCTGTCCAGTGGTCTCTGGCTCCTGCCTCTCTTTTTGGTCCTGACCATGGAAGGGGGGATTTCAAAACATTTTAGGGCACTGACTCCTCAACACAAAAGATTTGAGTAAGGAGCCCTCAAGTTTTTGAGGAGGCACGCTGACCTCTCACCAAACTAACTGCCTCAGGTCCTTTTTCCAATAATTGGGGTCCAGAAATATCCATAAAATGATTAAAACTAGATGGCAGTTCCTTCCTTACCTCATATTAAGCCAAGGGTCAAAGAATTGGCATTAAAGCAGTACAGATCTTGATTAGACATTAGGTGGAATTTTCCAAGACAGGAATCTGTAAGATCATGGAATTTTCTGGTTAGAGAAAAGTCCGTCATAGAACCAGAACCTCTTGACATCTATCCCATTAATCTTTTCTTAGCACATTGAATAACACGTAGGGAGTGTTTAGCACAGAGCGTGATATGTAATAAACCTCCAATTTTGGTCATTAAAAATCATATATTAATCCAGGCATGGTGGCCTATACCTATAATCCCAGCAACTGGGGAGGCTGAGGCAGAAGGATTGCAAGTTCAAGGCCAGTCGGAGCAGCTTAGTGAGACCCTGACCCAAAATAAAAAGGGCTGGGAATATAGCTCAGTGCCCCTGGGTTCAATTCCCAGTACCAAAAACCACCACCAACAACAAAAAATCATATATTAACATGAACTTGTATTGGGTGAATATCAGAGAAAAAGGATAAATCCCTGGAGACCCATCTCCTATCCTCCAGGAGCCCCATGGGAAAATCCAGAGATGAGGTAACACCCTAAGTACAAGATGGCAGCCAATTGTCATGGCAACAGCAGAAGGAGTCTGGTTGGCTGTGGGGGCGGTGCTGGGAAGCCAGCTGGTGCCAGATGGACAAACCCAGCAGAAGGCAGCCCCAGCCGGGTGAAGCTCGTGCCCCATGCCCAGGGCTCTCCCTCCATATGCCAGCCTCAACCTGGTCCTTCCCTCCAGGCCCAAAGGCCCCACTGCTATCTGTGGGGGATGATGCCAAAACCATACCTCCTCCTGACTCTTGCTTGTACAACAAGGAATGACTGCTCAGAGACAAAAGACCCTCCTGCTCAATCTCTCTGGCCCATGGGCCCAGGGATCTAAATAGACCCAAATTTAGCTCACTCCTGGCCATGCTGAGGAGGCAGAGAATTAGGGACTTGAGAGGGTCCCAGGTGGCAAGGCTTGGGTACCATTCTGTGTGCATTCGTATAGCGGGGACTCCACAATGGCTGGCTTGTGGTCCCTCTGGAGAGCATGGAGGCTGGGCCTGCAGGGAAGGGGCAGGGTGGGTTACGGGCAATCTGAGGTGATGGCTCTGCCTACCTCTATCCTCCTCCCAATATTGCTGGATGGTATTCGCACATGGCCAGCAGCACGTTTGTCCTAAGAAGGATGAAAGAAGTTGTGGTAATGCGGTGCACCACCTAATTGTTAAAAGTGAGCCCCTCTTGAATCAGTCTCAGCATGACGCTCATCTGCTCAAGACCCCAACCCTTGCAACTTACATCCCATGCCTCCAAACCGGGGAAGCACTCCTGATTGCCTCCGCCTCCTTCCAATGGCCTCTATAACTGTGTCCCTCAGCATTTAGTATTTAACACCGACATCTGCACACAGCCCTATAAAACACTCCCATCCGCTGCATCCCATTTGATAACAATGGAAGTTCAAGTTCAAATGTATTAAGTGACTTGCCTAAGGTCACCTAGTTAGGAGGTGAGGGAAGCCAGAATTTGTATTCTGACCAACTCCAGAGCCCTCCTCAGGGCTGGGGATGCAGCTCAGTGGCAGAGTACTTGTCTAGCATGTGTGAGATCCTGGGTTCAATCCCCAGCATCACAGAAACAAAAATAAAACAGCTCCAATCCTCCTTCTTTTGTCATCCTCCCTATAGACACAGCCTCTACCTAATAAGCCTGTGAGCAGCTGCGGGCTGAGGTTGTGTCTGTCATCATTCTACTCCTTTATGTGCCCCAAATCCAGTTTTTGAAGGGCCAGGGTGGCCTTGACAGTAGGGGAGAATGTCTCTCCACATTGCTGATTATCGGGAAGAGACCCTGGGACTGGACCAACACAGAACTAACTTCCCCTGGAAAAGGCAAAAGTGTATTTGGAGACTGCAGTGACCTTCAGCCTCCTTTTAAGCTCTGATTAATCCTGTCTTTCCACTCTCTCAACACAGCTCTCCCTAGGGGGAGTGCCCTGTGCAGGAGCTGGAAGGGGACTCTGACAGTCCCCTACCAGGAAGAAGAGAGGAGGCTAGATGGGGTGAGGCCCAAAAGTGGCCTAAGAGGACCTGTATAAGTCATAGAGGAAGGCTGGAGATGGAAAGACCTGGAAGGATTGGGAGCTATAGCTGGGAAGAAATGGGGAGTGGGCTGGACTAAGTGGTGCATGCACCTGTAATCAGGACGCTGAGTCAGGAGGATCTCAAGTTAGAGTCTGGGCAACTTAGGGAGACTCTGCCCAGTACCACCAAAAAAAAAAAAAAAAAAAAAAAAAGGGAGGGAGTTGGGCAGGGGAAGGCTTTGGCACTATGTATCCCCAGGGGCCTGATGATGGTGGACAGCAGCCTATCCAGGAATGGCTCTACACAGCCTCACAATGAGATCCCAGTGAGGCCTCAGCTTCTCTCTTTCTGCTCAGACCTGGCTTAAGCCTGAGGCCACCCCTTGGCCCTCCCTTCTTCCAGCCCCATTCCACACCAGCCCCTGAGGGGCCCCTGGGAACTAAGCCTTTGCACCTGACAGGGCCACTTCCATGGCCACTCACAGAGAGGTCTTTGTGCAAAGGCTGGACTGGGGGCTGGGTGGCAGCTGGCACCCTCCACTTACATTCCAGCCCTTTGGTCAGCGGCAGCCTCATCTCTCCTCAGTTGTCCCTCATCCCCTTTCTCTTTAAGAATCCCCTCCCAGACTTGGTCCTGGATGCCTCTTCTGGTCCCTTACCTCCCCCAGGAAGTTTCCAGGATTGGTGATTGATGTCCCTTCTCTGCTTCTTCACTCTAGCCTCCTGTCCTTGCAGCTCTTGATCTTTTTCTTTTCTTTTCTTTTTTCTTTTTTTTGGTTTTTGAAGAAAGCTTGGAGCAGGTCTGCCTGTAATCCCAGGGACCCAGGAGGCTGAGGCAGGAGGATTGCATATTTGAAGTCATCCTTGGAAGCTTAGCAAGACCCTGTCTCAAAAAATAAAAAGGGGGGCTAGGGATACAGCTCAGTTGGTAGAGTGCTTGCCTTGCATGCACAAGGCCCTGGGTTTAATCCCCACCACCACCACCAAAAATAAAAAATAAATAAAAAGGGCTAGGGATATACTTCCTGGCTTCAGTCTTCAGTGTAAATAAATAAATAAAATCAGAGAGCTCAGAAACACAAAGTTAGGACCAGTGTCCCTGTCCCTCATCAGGCCCATCTCCTGCCCTGACCTTAACATGTTCGTTATGCTGGAATTTTCCAACTTTGGCTTCTCCACATTTCTCCCCAAGGAGCTCCCATAAGTCTAGCTGTCCTCCCCATCCACCATGTATGTGTGTGTTTGTGTCTGTCTATCTGTCTGTGAGAGAGAGAGAAGAAGAATGAGGAGGAGGAGGAGGGGGTTGGGCAAGGTGGCACATGCCCATAACCCCAGTGGCTCAGGAGGCTGAGGCAGGAGGATCAAGAGTTCAAAGCCAGCCTCAGCAACTCAGCAAGGCCCTATCTCTAAATAAAATAAAGTATAAAAAAGGTCAGTGGTTAAGGTCCCTGGGTTCAATCCCTGGTACAAAAAAAAAAAAAAAAAAAAAAAAAAAAAGGAGGAGGAGATATGGAATTCTCAAGTGGGAAGCATAGATACATCCCTTTCTCAAGTGGCTCCCAAGCCCGTTACATCTTCCTTCATTTATTTGGAACCAGCTGAGAGTTAAATATCTGGATGGGTGCTGTGCTCAGTGGGCAGTTAGATGGGAGAGTCCCCTTCCCTCCTAGGAGGGGCTGCTTTGCTCCCCAGTTGTACCCTCTACCCAGGTTGTCCAATGATGTCAGCTAACTTCTCCAGCACCCCATCATTAAATTGAGCCTTCCTGGTACAGCACATAAGGCTCTGGATAATGGAACTTCTGCCCATTTCAACACCCGTCAGGCATGGACTCCCGTCCATGGGCAGGCTAATTCCCAAACACACTGTGCTCCTTTGCACTCTCTGGCCTTCACATATGCAGCCTACTCTCCACCACCTACCTCCTCAGACTCCTTAGAGTGACAAACTCCTGCATGCCTTGTGTCACTTATCTTCTGGCACCCTTGGGAAGCCTTCCTTAGCTCTCCAGAGGTGGCCAGCAGCTCCCTCCTCCATGCCTCCACAGCACTCAGCGGATCTTCAGGACAATGGTCCTCATTGGTCTTTTAATTACTTGTGTCCCCACCAAAGCAGCTTTGTACTCTACCTTCCCCTTCACACAGCACTCAGCACATAGTAGGCACTCAATAAGTACCTGAATGAATGAGCTGATGTGGTTTCAAAGGAGGAAACAATGGGTTTTAGAGGGACTGAGATGGAACTGGGGCAAGTCCAGGAAAGTGCTCAGGATTTGAATCTGAGGGCCTAGGAGTTGAACAGTGTCAATGATTGACAGACATAAGGAAGCAGGAGCTTGGGGCAGGACTCAGGCATGATGCTAATGAGTGGCTGGAGCCCCCTGGGAATGGCCCCTCCTGAGTGATGGGGGAGGAAGCACTTACGTGCCCCTAGAGAAGCTAAGAACACAGGAATTTCCCAGCACTCCTTGCAGCTAAAGTCTGGGCATGTGGTCTTTCTAGTGTCTGACCTGGGAGCTAATGGTGAGAGTCCAGGTAGTAGTTAGGATATGAATCTAGAATTCTGGATAGGTCAAGATTAAGAAAATGGGTGAGCATTTATAACTTCAGAGGATGGTTGAAATGATAAAAGTGAGTAAGAGGAAGAAGGAAGAAAACAAGAGTGCTAATGGTAGTACCTTGGGTAGCCCTTCTGGTTGGGGAACTGGTTGACCCAGAGCTGAATGAATGGAACCAAGAGTGAATAATCATGGATGTCACAGAAGAACCAAAGGCCAAAGACTGGGAGGGTTTTAGCATGAAATTTTCTATAGAGGTCAAAGAGTTCCATTCGGAGGAAAGCCCATGGGCCCTGGAACCTGGACTGCTGGGCTGAGGAGAGAAAATTGTGGCTTTTCACAAGCCGGAGAGACCCTCCAATTGGCAGATGATCCCGCCTGCCCACACCTGGCTGTCTCCCTCTCCCTGCTGGTACTCCCAGCTCTGATTCCTTCAGTCCCTTTGATGTTACTCACAACCCTCCCAGTCCTCTGGGAGCTGTACCTGGTGCCGAGGGCCCTACCACCTGCTTCAGTGCCAAACCTCACATCTGTTCGGGGAGCTGCCCTTCCTGTTCTCTCCCCTCTCTCTTTTCTCCCTGTCCTCTCTTCCCTCATTCCACTAGTAGGAAGATTCAACTATATTCTTGGTCAGTCAAGAAATCTTCCAATTTCCTTCATGTCCACCAACCAGGGCTGGCTCTCAACCCACACCTGTCAGAGGCGGCCATTTTATAGGCACCAGCTACCTAAGATGGCGGCCCCCTCCCTCCCTCTGCTTCCGTTCCCACAGCCTCGCCTCCTATCCCTGCCTCTGTCTTTCTGAAGCCTGAACCCAACAAGGTGGGGGGCCAAGCTGGGGAGCCAAGGCCGGAGGAAGCAAGACAAAAAAGGACAGAAAAGCCGTCCCTTTGGCATCTCTCTTTGGCATCTGAGTCCAGCCCAGAGAGGGAGGGCAGAAGGGAAGAAAGAAAGTAGTGTGAGTTTTTATTTCTGTCCTCTTCCTGCCACCTCCCCCAACCCCTCCCCCCACACTTTGATGAAAACAAAACCTCTCCCCTTTTCTCTCTTCTCCAACCTCCCCCCCTTTCTCCCTGGCTTCTACCATGAGCCTCCTGGAATGCAAATGAACTGTATTATGCAAATATATGCAAATCAGGCTTAACGAGCGGAAGGAGGGGGCAGAATGCCTAATGAGTAATGGCGGAGGGTGCAGATGGAGGGTGTTAGGAATGGCCCCCTCATCTTCTCCATTCCCACAGTCTGGAGGTTCGTTGTGGGTAGCAGGGTATTCCTCATTCTGGGGAAAGAGTGGAAGGTCATGGCTTTGTTGCTTCAGCTGAGAATGCCTAGGATGGCCTTGGCTATAGGTGAAGGACAGAAGAGTTTGGGGAGAGAGAGGGTTAAGTGCAGGGATGGGTGCTCCTTTGCACAACCTTGCCCAGACACTGGATGCCCCAGCCTCCCTGTCTGTATAGCCTACGATGCCAGAACTTCAGCTCCGAGTGCTAAGAAGAGGGGCGATGCTTATGCATGCCATGGCTTGTGCATCAGAAAGGAGGATTCCCAAGGGAAGATTCCCAGCCAGACCCAGGTTCTTCCTGAAGGTGGGGGTGAAATCTGTCTCTCTTTGTGCTTTGGGGGGGGGATGGGGAGTCAGGAGTTGCCATGGCAACAAAGCATGGAACACCCACCTCCCCAACATCCAGCCCCAGAGGACTTAAGAGTTGGGGGGTGGATAATGGATTGACACCCCCTGATGCCCCCGCCACCTGGCACTGCCAGCCGGAGATGGCGGCATCAAAACTGAGAGAATGGCCCCTTTGTTTCTAGGCTCACGGTGTTGGGGGAGCAGGCATGGGCACACAGAAGGGCCTTTCCCAGGCCCCGTTCCAGTTTGCATGACTCCTGCTGGCCTCTGGAGACTCCTTGTGGTCATCCACTGGCCTCTGTGCCCTGGCAGATGGTGGCCTCTTGCCTTTTCTCTCATGGTTTGCCAGCTACTGCTAGGTATGCCTTCCTCTGTCCGTCTCCCTGGGCCTTCCCTCCAGATCTCTTCAGACATGAAGAGCAGGCAATTCTACCTCTTCCTGGCTTTTGCAAATACCTCACAAGCCCAGGCATCTTGTCCTTTTTGCATGGGAGCAACCTGTGAACTCCCCCTACCAGCATTAGTCCCGCTCTGCCCAACCCAAACTGGGGTACTCCTAAAGAAGATATCTACCAGATATATAGAAAGGGCCAGGCTGAATTCAGGAGCCCAGATCTTGGTTTTTCACTAATCGGCTGGGTGACCTGTTATCACACCTCTTCCACTCCCTTGGGATCTGTAAAATGACATAGTGCTGGTGAGAACTAAGGCCCATTTTAGCATTACCACATCTTACATGATCCTAGTTGAATCCTTCCTGAAATCTAACCTTCATCTTTCCTACCACTGGAGCAGCTCCTCTTGTTCAGACTCCTCACAAACCCAAAGTCCTGGAGACAGGAAAGCCAACTTCCCTCAGCCTTTGCCTCTCCCTGAGACTCCACATATGACTGCTAACAAATCCCTCAGATTCAAAAGTCTGATATATGATAGTACAAGAAAGGGGGACCCCTCCGACCCCTCCCACCCTCCCAAAGGGGGTCTGCACAGTGTCTCACTCACCGCCTGGGAGCTGTCCGTGGTGCTGGATGCAATTCTGTTGTCCACAGGGAGGAAAGAGGGCGGGAGGGTGGTGAAGCACCCACCCGCCCCAGGTGAGAAGCTAAAGGGAAGAAAAGCAGAAATATTTGGATACACTAAGGAAATGGGAAATGTAATCCTGAGGAAAGCCTCCTCTCTTGAGACCTCCAAATCACCAATACTGCTTTGAGGAACAAGAGCCCAGAGTCAATAAATATCTGAGCTTCCCACCCCCTTCCTCCCTGATGATTTAAGTGCCCCAGATTAGATCAATCCTTCTCTGGATTCTATTGGGAAATCCACAGGGAGATGGCGACAGTGTATTTGCCTTTGGGAAAGAGCTCAGGTTGATGTGAGAAACAGAGTGCAGACCTCTAAATTCCATCCTAAATTCTAAGTCTCCTAAAAGGAATTTAGTAACAAAGATGAGAAAGAGATACAACCTGCCTGATAGCATGGAAAGGGGTGTGTGTGTGTGTGTGTGTGTGTGTGTGTGTGTCTCTCAGGCAGAGAGATGAGTCCATATCGGAGATTCTTAACCCAAAGTCGCACATTAAATAATACCAATGCCCAGGTCTTATTCCCAGATGCTCTGATTTCATTGGTCTGGGGGTCTGAAGCTGGAGATATATGCAAAATCACCCTGAAGTGATTTAAGTGCAAGACCAAATTGAGAAATTACTGGCATAGAAGGAGGCAGATAAGAAAAGGTACAGGTGTTAAGCCTGATCAGCTGGAGGAAGAGACGCCCCCTAAAGAAAAAGGGAAAGAATAAGAAAGAGAGAGACACAAGCATGTAACTTCTGTTCCTAAGGGCTCATGGATTGTCCCAGGCTAGCCTAAAGACCCACTCAGGTGTTGGGCTTGTCTCTTCTGTGCTATGGAAGCTCCAACCACCCCAAGGTGATGAGATGAACTCTCCCCATCATAGTCCTTCATGCAAACAGGGAATGGGTGCAATGACCTGAGGGCGTGCCGCTCCCCTTCACCCAGAGGGTCCCCAGGGAGGCGGCTGTGGAAGGTAAACAGCAACAATGGTCCCTTTCAGTGTCCAGACTCCAACCCTTCAGTCCAATTAGCAGACACAGCAAACAGCAATTCAGCTGCCTTCAGCCGCTGTCATAACAAACTCAGAGCTGCCTTAATGGGGGGATTAGGGCAGTAGGAGGGGGGTGTCACTCTAGTCCTGGCAGAGCCTGGGTGGCAAGGAGGGGGTTCCCCTTTCCTCTCACCTCTTTCCTAGCTAAATATGCACCCATCTGTCCTTCCTCCCATAATCATGCTCTTCTCTCCTCAAAAGCCTAAGAATGTTTTTATAGTTTTGTCTCCTCCTTCCCTCCAGTGATTTTAAAGCATTAACCTAAACTCTCATTTCTCCTAGGGAGGCTGGCCTCAGGACAAGACCCCAATCTCTGAGGTGCAGATAGCAAGGAAGGGAGGTAGGAAGGTCAGTCTGTCCCCAGAACACTGGGGTGGAAGGGATGTGAAAAAAATAAATACCAGAGTTCTAACTCCTAAACCTTGGGAGTGCAGACTTCAAGAAGGACTTCCAGATGTAGAAAAGTACAGAGGGGCCTGTGCTTCTCTGGTGGGTTCCAGACCTTGGGAATCATGTCGGGGAGTGGGGGTCTGGGAGGCAAGGGGAGAGATTATTATTATATTATTATTATTTCTCCTTCCCCTCCTCCTCCTCCTCCTCTTCCTTCTTTTTGGAGTGCAGGAATGATGGAAGCCGGAGCTTTGCACATGCAAGACAACTTTGGTGATAAAGTAGAACGTCTGCACACTAATAGGCAGGTCTCTATTCGGTTTATTAATTATACGCACTACCTAACTGGTCTTTTAATTTAAAAAATCATATTTAGTAACTCTGGAATCTAGATTTTTAATGATACGAATTTAGCATTAACACATGCCATATTTATCAATCCACATAAATGGATTTACCAATCATCAGTGCTTTTACAAATAAATATAAGGGGCTGGGGTTGTGGCTCAGTGGCAGAGCGCCGGCCTAGCATGTGTGAGGCACTGGGTTCGATTCCCAGAACCACATATAGATAAATAAAGGCATTGCGTCCATCTACAACTAAAAAAAATTAAATAAATAAATATAAGATACATTGAGAAGAAAGAGCATGATGAGTGGCCACTCTGCATGTGGACCCAGCCTCTTCCCACTAACAGACCTCCCAAGGTCTATGCCTCGTCTCTCTAGGCTTGCAACGCTTCCCCCCGAAGTGTCCAGGAGTCCCTCCCTGACTCCCAAAGCTGGAAAAGGAAGAGGAAGGTCCTCACCTTTAAATGTTTTAAGATCCTTAGACACAAACATGCCAGAAAGCATGTTCTTTTTCCATTCTGAAATCAATCACATTCTAGTCTTGCCAAACAGTAGTCTTTGACTTTTCTGCAATCTAAGGATTACCCTTTACCCTTGAGTACATATTATGGGGTTGGTTATCCAGAATTCTTCATGTGCTGCATATAACAGTCTTGAGGGAGCACAGAGAGTGTAGCTCAGTGGTGGAGTGCTTGCTTAGATTGCTGTGAGCTCCTGGGTTTGAGCACCAGGCCACACACACAAAAAGCTTAAGGTATCATTCTTATCTCCATTATATGAATCTTCTTTTTTTTTCAGCGTTGCAGATTGAACCCAGGGGCACTCTACCACTGAGTTATATCCCCAGCCCTTTTTATTTATTTATTATTTTAAGATAGAGTCCTGCTAAGTTGATCAGGCTGACCTTGAACTTGCAATCCTCCTGCCCCAGCCTCCTGAGTTGCTGGGATTATAGATGTACACCCCTTTACTAGGCCCATTACACAGTATCTCTGAATCAGAGAGGTACACAGCTGGTAACTGATGGCACCTGACCATGGCCCCTTGGTTCAGTCACATTTGCTCCTTCTGAGTTCTCTTCCCTAGGTTTGCTGACTGTGGTGATTCTCATGACTCCAAGGACTCTTTGATGCCTGGAACTGGAAAAAATAACGTGTCCCAGGGTAAGAGTGTGGGTGATCCTGTAAAATTTGAATCAAATGTTTTAGAGAAAGTTGTCTTTAACAGCTTGGACTGAGAATTCGATAGGAGGCATGAGGATGAAGGGTGGGGAGGAGACAAAACAGATCAATAAGCCAGCTTAGAATTTGATTTCCAGTAAATTAGTGAATGTAGTGAGATCTGAAACATCGGGGGTTTTTTCAGGGGGAGAGAGGATGCAAGGGATTGAACCCTAGCAAACACTCCAGCACTGAGCCACATTCCCAGCCCTTTTTATTTATTTATTTATTTATTTATTTATTTATTTATTTATTTATTTTTATTTTAAGACAGTGTCTCCCTAAGTTGCTCAGGCTGGCATTGAACTTGCAATTCTCCTGCCAGCCTCCCAGATCACTGGGATCATAGGTGTGCACACTGTGCCGGTAGATCTGAAAAATAAAACTAAAAATTCAAGGACACAGGTAGAGACATGATGATACAATGGGGGAATTTTCCTAACTGGTCGCTCGTGAGGCTCTTCTGAGCCTCTGTCAGGAAAGTCTCCCAGTTCTATCAGGTCTCCCACTGGGTTTAATTGGAGGAAAAGGGTACTGTCTGGTATAAAGAAAAGAAGGAGGTGTTGGGGGTGTGGCTCAATGGTAGAATGCTTGCCTAGCATGCAGGAGGACCTGGGTTCAATCCCCAGCACTGCTGGGGAAAAAGAAAAAAAAAAGGTCCTAAGTCCCAGAATGTCTGTTCCTAAAGTGAATTTACCTATACGTAGCCAGGCATCCCTAATCCCCCAAACAAGCTTCCACAGTGACTGAGGAGCTGCACATATCCAACCTCACACCAGTTCCAGCTCATGCACCACTTAGTCCGCATGTCCACAGAAAGATACATATGTCTCATAGTCACCCATCACTCTCCCGGCAACACAACACATACACATCATAAGCACACACAAGGGGAACACAAACCCTCACCCTCACATCCCTTGTGGGCTCTCTTTCTTTCTATAGGTATGCTTGACTTGTAGGGTACAACCCTTCAGTTCCTTCAGGTCCTCGATTTTCCTTTGGAGATCCTATAGTTAAATGTACCCATAAGAAACAACATTAATAATATAAACCTATTGTGGATGAGGCTCTGTGGATCCCAAACACACATTTCCAATAAGCTACACAAATGTTTAAAAAGGGTATGGAGCAGGAATGTAGCTCAGTGGTAGAGCACTTGCTCACATGCTCAAGGCCCTGAGTTTAATCTCCAGCATCACAAAAACAAAACAACCTCCCTCTCAAGATCCCAATAACTAGAACCCCCAAAACAGGAAGCCTATCTTTCCTGGTACTTCTTGTCCTCCTTTCCCAGCTCCCAGTCTTGGCTCTTCTTCCCTCTCTCCTGATGCCCCTTCCCTCCTCAACCCAGCCCCAACCCAGTTCCTCATACTCTCCAATTTTTCCCACAGGCAAGTTCAGGGGAAAGAGCTTTGGATTGAAAGCCATTGAGTGACATTAGCAACTCATTTGGGTCTGTGGTTCCTCATCTGTAAAATGAGGTTAATAACAGTTCCCTCACCAGTGTTGGAAGATCAAAAAAAAGGTGTACAGACAGAGCTAGTATTAGTGATTATTAGTCCCTGCCTAAAACCAGCTCTTTCTCCCTAATCCAGTCTCCACTTACCCCTCCTCCAGAAAACCCAAATTTCAAGTGGCTGAAAAGCAAGAGGGTGATAATCTCTCCATCTTTCAAATCTCTAAGGAGAGAAGACATGTACTTCAGGCTCCCAGAAGCCCAATTTTTTGAGTTTGGATTCTCCAATATTTCTCTCACATAATATATAATTGAATCATTATCTTCTAGCTATATAAAAAAAAAATCAGGTCCTGGGAGGAAATTGTAAATTCACCCCAGAAACTGGAGTCTGTACAAGGTGATTTTGCCCAATTTTTCCTGTCCCCTGATTACACCTTAGTGCCTTGTGTCCGGGAATGCCAGGTCTTGGGTGTTGGAATGGGGATCAGTGATATATGCAGAGGGGCAACTTCTAGCTTTGACCACAGTTACTTTTATTCTACAAGGTGACTCTAGATCCTCCTTCTCCTCCTCTCACCTAAATACTCTTGCTTAAAATATTTAGGTCAGGCCAGATAAATGAATTCTTTTAGGCAAGGCCCTGATTAATCTAATTCTTTGCTTTCTCTGGGCAGCATAGATACTAAGCTACACATTCCTTTGTGTTTGAGCTCCTCAGAGCTCCTTGAGGTCATTTGTTCTTCTTGGATGTGACTTTCAAAAGTAAGGCTGGGGTGGGAGGAAGCCCTAGAATGCCCTGAAAGACCCAGACTCAACTCCTTTGGTCCTTAACCATATAGTGGTGTGAGAATCTTTTGAAGACACCACTCAGATCCTGAGTCCCAAGGAGGAAAGAATATGGAAATGGAGCAGAAGGAATCTTCACTCCATTGCCCCAGAACTCAGGCTGAGCAAAAGAATTTCTAGCTACTCTGACCTGGGTGCTTTTGATTTTTGCTTCTTCTTTTTAAAGCAACACTCCTTCTAGTCGCTGCAGTCTTATCCCCACCTATTCCACTTTGACATTCTCAGCTTCCCAGAAAGCTGAATAGCCCTATATGGCTTCTGGGACTCAACCAAGCAACGACTAGGGTTCTCAGTTGCTTTCAGCCTGGGGAACATTCCTGCTCCCAGAAGCCCCAGGCATAACCCGCATGACCCTGCACCTAGATTTCAACACATCTGTTGGAGCAGCTGCCTGGTCAGGGAACTATACCATCCCGTCCCAAGCAGGGACCGCCAGAGGGGACCACATGTGGCTTCTTTACTCGCTCCGAACTCAGCAGGGCGGGGGGGGGGGGGGGAGGGAGGAGAGAATATTGCGCCTGGCTAAAGTAAAATACGACGGTGACTCCTACCTGAGCAGACCGAGTTTGGGGGGTAGGAAGTCGCCGCGACCAGTGTGGTCTGGAGGCCTTTGGGCTGCTGGGTCCTCTTGCAGCCTCCCACGACCGTCATTCCTTGAGGCTCTAACCCTTTGCTCAGGTATCCCCCACCCGCCATGTGGCCAGCTTTCCCGGGGCCCCTCTGCGCAGTGTATGGGGTTATTTTTACTTTCGGTTATCTAGCTTTATGAAGACTCCACACCACTCATACAGCTAGATAACCAAAGATAACAACCAACCCCGCCTCCTGGCTGCTGCCGCCGCCGCCTCTTCCACGCAGCCTCCAGGCTGCCGCCGCCGCTGCCACCTGTACCTCTGCAGCTTCGCGTTGCCCGCTGGTGGGGGTTGGGGGAGGGTACACGCAAGGAGGTGGAGGGGGAAAGGCAGGGAGGGGGGGAGGGGGAAGAAAGAGAGAGAGAGAGAGAGAGAGAGAGAGAGAGAGAGAGAGAGAGAAAGAGAAAGGGAAATGGAGTCCGAGACCAAATAAGATTCACAATGATACAGACTAGACAGCGGGGGAAAAGCGTAAAAGCGTAGGAAGGATGCGATGTCCTATGGCGTCGAGGTCCAGGGATTGACCCCAAAAGCTTCTGATGCCCCATTTTCCTCTTCCTCTTTCGATCCAGAAGCGGGAGTACCTCTGGAGTCCCGGGGAGAAGAGACTTATGGGTTTTCGTGCCACCCGGGAAGCCAGCGGGGGCCGAAGTAGAGGCCTCCCCAACCTCACCGGGTTTCCATTGCCCTCCTCTGGAAGATCGAGAGCGCATCGGATAACTAGAGGCTTAGCCTTCAGCGGAGCCCGAGCCTCCGTGTGGGGTGAAAGCCCGGAGCCGCAGAGCCAGCCCAGCCAGGTCTCCAACTCGCAAGGGCGGTGGAAGCGAAGCGCAGCCCGTGCAGAGAAAACAGCTGGATGCAAGCTGCCGACTGAAAGGGTGAGCGAGCAGCGAAACCCTGGGGGCAAAATCCCGGAGGCGCTGGGAAATTCCCGCGCCTCAAAGAGGGGAAGGCTGTGGGTGTGGGGTGGAAGGCGACCCAGAGACCCCAAGGAGAGTCTTGCAAAGGAAGAAGGAAAGGGCAAAGCCACCATCCTTGGAAGTGATCACCCATGTGACGGCGTTGGGGGAGGAAAGCGCAGGGCGGCCAGGCAGGTGAGCCGAGTCCCAGGCCCCGCAGAAAGCCCCAGAGAAACGGCTTTGTACAAAGAGGATTAGAAATCACCCAGGGCTGTGAAAATGGCCGGGGGTCTGAGGCGAGGGATGCCCCAGGGGCTGGCAGAGGGTGGTATCGGGAACCGGAATCGACTAGAAGGAGGGTTTGGAAGCCGGGTAGAGGGTGTGGAGCTCCGCCGGCCCCTCGTGGCGGACGCACAGCACGCTCTATTCCCAGGCTCTCGCCCACCTCCTGCCCCACACCCGCCACTTACATGGAGCCCAGGGTGCCCATCCGTGCTCTCCTGCGCGGTGCTGCCGGCGGGTTCCCATACAAGGAGTGCCATGGACCTGGGTCCGGAGTGCCAGGGCTCGACGGATGGCAGGGTGGAGGAGCCCATTCGACTCAGCCTCAGCGGTGCCAAAGCGAGCCGGGTAGAGCGGGTCTCACTTCCCCTGCTCGCTCCTCAGCCTCTGCTGCTGCTCTGGCCCGGGCGCGCTCCGGCTCCGGACTTTTCATTCATCCTTTCACACTCCCTCCCGAGGCCAGCCTCGGATTGGTTCTATCTAGTCTGACGTCACCGCCTCGTTCCCCTGTCGGCCCCGCCCCTCCCCCTTACCAGGTCGGGCCACCGAGCGCAATTGGGGCGTCCCTCCCCGGGAGAACGGTTTGTTGCGGGGGAGTACTACATCTGTGTGCTGATTCTGAGCTTCTTAGTGCCTCACTCACCCCCGAGACTCGCCTGCCATGTCTAATCCATTGCCACTTGTGGTTTTGATATCCAGCCTCACTCTTTTTGTGGGTCCTACATTTTCCATTTTGGTCCTAGGTATGATGCACTAGGACCAAGGCGCAAAGATAGAAAACAGATCCGCTGAAATCCCTTTGAAAAGAACCAGATGACTTAAGACTCTACCCCTCTCTGCCTCCTCCCTCAGAGTATTCCTCGTGCTCCTCAGGTTCTGATCCTTCCCAAACGGTGACTTTAATATTCAGTATGAACAGGAACCTCTGTCCTTGGTTTTCTACTCAAAACTGTGAGGGAAAGATTCTGGGACTTTGGAACTCCTGCTGGAGGACACTGAACTCTAAGCGAGGCCAAATCTTTCCGTCTTGTGGAAAGGGGACTATCTCTTGAACCTGTTCATAGCACCAAAGTTCCAGGTAGGGGAGTCTAGTCCCAGCTGGCATTAGCCTGGGCAAAACCCGCAGAATTGTAGACCTAGCCGTGGAGGCCCTAGTTAGTCCATCGCTCCTTTTTGCTCTCCGTGCACTCTAACCTCAAGTTCTGTGCAGGCCTCCCGCCTACCAGCTCTGGGGCTTGAGGAGGGAGAAAGCCAGGCTCGGGTCCCAACTTTCCAACCTGGCTCCCCATCTGGCCCAGCAGGACATTCCAGGTTCAACACGCCGATAGAAGAATCAGAACCAAATCTTGGATGGTAGACAGCAACCAGCCGGCAAGATCCGGATTCCGGCCGTGCGGCAGGGCAGGGCAGGGCAGCGCAGAGCTCTCTGAACCAGTAGGTATCTAAGGATGGTGCTGCCTGGCAGGAAGCAGTTTGAATCCCTGCCGTGCACTCCACCCTTCCACTCACCCTCCTCTCCAAGAGGACCTCGCTTAGAGACTGACTCAGATACTGGGAGCCTCTTGGTCTGATAAACGTGGGCCAGTTTCTATAACCAGTGTTCATCGTTGAACACTAGGTCACCAGGGGAGCACTCTAAACCCCACCGATTGTGGGTCAGTCCTGCTCAGATTGTTTTATCTGAGGGACTGCGCAGATCAGAACAAAGCCAAACCTGAACCCTATTCTACTTGGTTAGATGCAAACTGATGGACAATGGGTTGAACTTGGTGCTTTCTTCAAAGAATGGTGCATGTCTAAATAATCACTGCCATTGATGTTGGCATCCAGACTGTGGGAGGGGAGCAGAGTGGAATGGGATGGAGTCCAGCAACCCAGAATGGTAGTATGAAGCTGAAGCAAATGGCCTGATTTCCGCAGGGCATTCTCAGGGGTGGGCTGGCACATTTTTCCTGTCAGCCTCCCCATGGTCTCAAGGCCCTTACCCAAGGGAAAGGCTTTCTAGAAGCTTCCAGGGTAGCAATGCTTCATCATTCCAGAACTGGGAGCACAAAAGCTAATAGTGGGAGTGGGGGAGAAGCAGAGACAAAGTGTCCATTCTTTACATGGTTTCCTCCTGCCCCCTCTCAGGTACCCTTGCAACTCAGAATGGGGTGCACAGGGAGCTTTGGGGTTCCTGTGACTGTAGTACAGTTGCAGAAAAAGGAAACACCTCCTAAATATTCTCACAGATAGACCTATCTACAAGCATGCTGCCAATACATTCCCCAAATGCATCCCATTAGGACTCCAGAGAAGCAACAGGCCTTCTGGCCTTTCTTCTCCAAGCCCACAACCCCCTCAAAGATTTCTCAGCACACCACCTCACACCCCTTCATAGGATGCCCCTTCCTCTCCAGTCATTCTAAATAGGTCCTGCACTTCTCCAGACACTCCACCAACTTCTCCCACATTTGCCCTCCCATAAAATCCCCTAAAGGCACAGTAAGCAAACCTTTCTCCTTTCCTTCCTCCAATTCTCCAGCACTGGGAGGTTGAGGTCAGCTTGTGGAGAAAGAGCCAGTTGTCCTGCTAACTAAAATTGTCCCCTTTTCCTCGCCCACCAATTTTCACCAGTAAGCTGGGCGTGGTGGCGCACGCCTGTAATCCAAGCGACTTGGGAGGCTGAGTCAGGAGGATCATGAGTTCAAAGCCAGCCTCAGCAACTTAGCGAGGCCCTAAGCAACTCAGTGAGACCCTGTCTCTAAATAAAATACAAAATAGGGCTGGGGATGTGGCTCAGTGGCCAAGTGCCCCTGAGTTCAATCCCAGGTTCAAAAAAAAAAAAATTTTTTTTTCACCAGTATAACTTGCCATTTGTAGGGTCAAGCTAATCTCCACAATGTCTTGCCCTGACTTGGACCTTACAAATTGTATGGAAAGACTCAGCCAGGATTAGTTAAACTTCTCTGTCAGCCACTCCTGTATTTTTGTTGGAAATGGGAGAGAACAACAAAGGTTTCTTTACCCAGTGGAGATTCCCCCACCTTCATCCCTACTGGCCAAATTCAGACTAAGCTGGACTTCCTCAAAAACCAACATCAAAAGAGAATGGGTACATTTAGCTGACTCCTGAAAATATGTACATTGAAATTTCCCCCAAGTACCAATATCCTTCTACCTCTTACTGTGGCTCTGAGTTCCACAGAGGTAGTTCAGTCCAGTGTCCAAATTAAGGAAGACACCCCCCCAAAAAAGAAAATGGAGCTGAGTTTAAATTGCCCTGACATTATCCACTTGGAACCCCATCTCTTTCCAGATTCCAGATAAAGTAAATTTTGTGCTGGACAGCCCCATCTCTCACTGCTCCTGCTCAGGGATGCAAACTAGTGGAGCATCAACTGTCTTTATTCCAATGGGGACAAGAAACAGAAAACTCCCCACTGTCATGTTAACTGGGATTGGATTGTACCCTGAGCCATGTTGTACCATGTTTCAAAAAAGAGACTACTTTGAGGGTGGCAAAGGAAATAGCGCCCTTCAGTACAGGTACAATTTCTGACTTATTCATCGTATAGGAGGAGACAAAGCAGGCAAAGCTTCGGCAGAGTAGGCCAAAATCTTAGTGGAAAATCAGACTTGGTGGTGCACACCTGTAATCCCAGCAACTCTGGATGTTGAGGCAGGAGGATCTCAAGTTCAAATGCAGCCTCAGAAGATTAGTGAGGCACTTAGCAACTCAGTGAGACCCTGTCTCTAAATAAAATATAAAAAAAGGGTTGGGGATATGGCTCAGTGGTAAGTACCCCTGAGTTCAATCCGTGGTTCCAAAGGGGGGAAAATACTTAGTGGAGGACCAGCAATTGATAAATTAGTAAAGGTAATTTACTGTGTCTGCAAGTCCCTGTATCTGCAAGTCTGGGTTTGCCATCATGAGGTCATGTGCATTATGGTGGGTGTTGGTGTATCAGTGAGGGTATTGATCAGTTGTGTTTTATGGAATTTGTGTATAGGTGTGGGGGGAGGCATTGTGCCCATCATGCTGGGTGTTCGTGACTATTGCCCAGTTCTTTTGACCAGAGAAGACCCTTCTTCTGATGGGATATGGCAGACCCGTAGGAGGCTAACAGCTGGAGCAAAATAGGTGCATTAGGTGCCATTTCGGGTTGGTCCGCCAGTCTGGGTCTCCCTGGGAAGGCCTCAGCTGGAGCAGAGCCCTCTGCCTTCAGCGGGCAGCTGTCTGCTGGAGTGTTCTGTAGAACAACGGTCTGTGGGCCACACCCTGAGTCCTTGCAGGGAAATTCTGGGGACTCTGGAGAGAGCTTCCCGAATTCCTCTGCTGATGTGAGTCTGTGAGTGTCTCAATCAGTCCAGGAGCCTGCATTCTTTGCCAGTGCCTATCCCCACCCCCATCCCCATAGCTGCCCACCTATTGTCTGTGTGCCTGAAGAGGCCCATGTAGAGAAAAACATGGCCTGAATTGTGCTCTCTGGATGCAGCTTTTGAACAGATCTTTATAATCTGGGTCCCAAAATACATTTGGCAGTAAACCACTCTCTTGAAATATTCAGGCAATTAAATAAAAAGCATATTTTTCTTTGTTTCAATTACTAGGTTAATTTGCCTTGAAGATAAAGATGAAGGCTGCATTTGAGGGAAGGTGTGTACAGATATTTATTTCTGTCTATTAAGTGTGTCATTATTATGAACATTATCATGTATTATTCTTTTGCTATAGAATATTTACATTATGGGATCATGCCAAATAGAATTGGCAATTTAAAAATGCTAAGGCTGTGTGAAAAAAATATATATACATGTATATGTCTATGTATACAAATATATAAGGTTAGAATGCACGGAGACAAAATGTGGAGGATTTTGCCTGGGGAATACCACCCTTCCTCTCCACAGAGTGTTGGTTTTTTGTTGTTTTTTTTTTCTCCACCCATGGAAAGACCAGCCTGGAAATTCCTCAGGCCTATCTCAGCACTGCCTCCCTGGCTGGTTCCAGTTCTGTCCTTGAGCCCACACACTGGCTCACTTGCCTGAGAGCCCTGTGCTGTTGGGGCTGTTGGAGAAAAAGATGGCAGAGGTGGTGGAGGATTGACTGGTCCATCCAGATGGGGCCCTTTCGACAAGACACTCAGCCATCAGCAAATGGCCTCCACAAAGGGCACAAACAAACATGTATGTGCAAGGGTGCTGTGCATTATATACACTCAAACTTAGTGCAATGGCAAAGACTCCCAGCAGCATCACCTCCTAATGCTGACAGGTGCAAACCAGGAACACACACCCACTCACTGTTACTTAAGCTCCCAAGGCCCCATTCACCACAACTCACATTCCTCTCCTTTTTTACTTCATTCTAACCTTTCTTACTGTCATCTATAAACAGAGAGTTCTGTTCCCCTCTCTAACCAACCACGTCTCGTCTCCCAAGGCACACTGGCCTCCATCCCCACCCTCCGGAGCCTATGGGAGAAGGGGAAAAGAGTTTCCTGTGTCTCCAATGCCTTTCAGTCACAGAGCTGAATGCAAGGTGGCATCCAGCTACCTTTTTCATTTCTATTATCATTAAGTATATAGATCTTACTACAGAGACGCTCAAAGAGTTCAGGAGTGGAGTGGAGAGGTGTGGAGAGGAGGAGAAAACAGGTAATACAGGACAAGCTTCCCTACCCCACCCCACCATCAAACAACAAGGAAGGAAATAAATACCCCAAAAGCCAAAGGTGACCACCAGAAACAAATGAGGCTGCTTCTTCTTGGATGCCCAGCTCCTGTCAAAGGAGAGAATACAAAGGTTAAAGTCCAGTGGGTGGCTCCAGTCCCCTTTCCCAAATGGCCCCTAGTCGCTCCCCTAGTGCTCTGCTTCCAGCACTGAGGCAGTCAGGTTCCCCTTGTCAATCACCAGAGCTCTAGGCTGCCCTGGGAGATGGCAGAGAGAGAATAGCTTAGCAGTCGGGGGAGAGTGCTCCAGCTCCATCTTGCCTGGGTGATTCTAACCCTGCCTCCTTCTCACAACCTCCTGTGCCTCTGTGGAAAACCTTCAGGCCCAGGGATTTGAACTGAGCCCTGGAGATCTCTGACTTCTAAGCAATCCTCTGTCCAAAGGGCATATCTCCTCACAGATCTCTGGTGCTCAAGGTCTACCAGAGAGCACCCTTAGGAAAAATAAAGGATCTGGGGTTAGAGATGTATTTGTGTCTGTCTAGATGTAACGACACTATAAAGTTCTCTGCACATTTAAGATATTCTCAATCATATTATCTCTCTAGCTTTCTTTACCCATCTCTGTCATTACTTATCTACCTGTCACCTATCCATGTATATCTCTCAGGATCCATAAAGACATCCAATAGCTATTCATTTCCTTCCTCTCTTTTTTACACACACAAAAGGTGTGAATAGAGTGCATTTATTTATTCTTATTTTAATGTTGGGTATGGAACTCAGTCCATCCTTTATAGTTTTATCTTCCCAGCATTTTGTTTTTAGGTTAAAGTAGAGTTTGGAGTGTATTTATGTGTACCTGGATGTGTTAGGGTAAGCTGATGAATTCTTCTACCTCAAACTCAATTCCATAACTAATTCCTTTTGTTTGTTTGTTTGTTAGTTTAAGTTAGGAAGATAACCTGCCTGCATGCAGAGGAAGTTGGGGGAAAAAAGGTACTGGGGAGCAGGAATAAGCTTAAGTCCCAGCCTGGTTTCTAAGAGGGGTGCTTTGAATGCCTCCTCTCCAGTTCTCATACCCACAAATCCTCACTTGATTCCCCCACCCCAGGTCTCAGAACCACCAGCCCATCCATTTCATAAAGGGATGTCTCAGACTGAGACTGTGAGCTTCATACCAAAGAGGGACCACCCTACCCCATGCCAATTTGCTGACATGCCCAAAACAGGCACCAGGACAAATGGGGAACCTCTGGCTTCTTCTTCCACTCTCAGTGAGAGTTCTGGGGTCTCTGGGGCCTTTGGATCTCTCTCACTGACCTCTGCCCTCCCATTTGGCCACCAGGCACACACAATGCCCAGGGGAACGTGATAAGAAATAGCCCAGCACGCACGGCTTGTAGGACGGCTGGCAGCCTCGGCCTCTTCCAGCAATCTGGCCTCTGGGGCCCCAGGAATGGCTGGCTCTGTTCTGACTTCCACTGCCCCACAATGATCCCAGCCTGTGTCCCAGAAAGAACAGAGTGGGTGGGAGACCAGGGTCACGATTGTGCCGTCTTTCTGTATCCCTGGCCCTCCTTTTAATAACACCGAAAAGAAAAAACACCTCCACCACATGGATCTGGAGGGGGCTGGAGTGGGTTCTCCCCACTTCCGAAACCCAAACATCTGTCCCCAAACCTCACTTGCCTTTAATATCCTCTCAGCCCCTTTCCCACCTACCAGCTCATGGAAATGGGGCAGGTGGAGAAGGCGAATGAAAGGAACCTAAATCTAAAATGAATTTAAATCTAAAAATATTTTTGGGTTTTTCCTAATTCTGGTTTCTACCTTCCTGGAAACATAGCTCCTTTTCCCTCCCCCACTCCAAAGTCCCTCAGACTTTTTCTTTCCCTAAAACCTGCAGTCTCTGGGGCAGAGAAGAATAAGAGCCAGAGGCAAGGAAAGAAGGTCAGGAGTCCAAATACAGAACCATTTTTTCTCTTCCCTCCCGTCTGCACTACAATCTTCCATCCTGCCTCCCCTCTGCTGCAGGCATTAAGATGTTGGCCTTGTCTGGTGAAGAAAAGGGAGGGGCGGATTAATAGGATCAGTAGCACCGTGACCCTAAAGTCCCCCCCAATCCCATTGACAAACTTAGTGAGCTGTCTGGGCTGGCAGGGGCTGGAGGAAGGAGGGGGACCAAGAGGCGCTCTGGGCGGTTGGGCAGGGCCACTGCCTCCAGCTCAGTGATGGATGCCCAGGAAGCAGGAGGTAAAACCCTGCGTGGCCAACTCCTCCTCCACACACGCGCCTCATCCCTTTTGGGGACCCCCTGAATCTTTTATCAGCCTTTTCTTTCTGTGATTGTTGCACCAGACTCCATTAGCCAGTAGGCAAAGTAGGAAGGCTAGGGTGCCTTGACTCAGCTTAGGGGTTCCCGTCCCACCCCCAATTCAGATGTCTAAGGGAGCTAGGATCCTCTCTGGACCCCGGTGGCCACTTACCCTGCTTCTGTGAAGAGGACAAACTGCACGGGTGGCCCCTGCGGCTGGACTGCCCGTCTCCCCCCTGCTCCTAGCCTCTTGTGGAGTGGAGGATGCGGCTCCGGTGACGTAGCATCTGTCTATCCATTCAGGAATTTCGCTTGCCTCTCTCTTTCTTTCTCTTGCTGCTCTCCCTGGAAAGGCAGCAAAAAGGGGGTGCTGCCCCTAGCTGGAGATACCATCACCACCAAAATAACAGCCCACTCTCATGAAGCCCCCCTCCTCCTTCCTTTTCATGCCTGTGTGAGAAGGGGGTCTTTGTCATCTGCACTGTGTTCCCCACCTCCCTCTAGTGCCTTTTCTAACCTGAAGAAGGAAGAAGGGGCTAAGGGATGCTATTGTTCCTCCAGGCCACCCTCGTCCCCAAAGGAAACAAGAGAAAGGGTGTAACAGAAGTACCCCATCCCTGGGTTCCTCCAAGTTTTCATTTGCTTTTGAACTTGAGAGAGTGATTCCATGATGTGAGCCTGTAGGGTGGGGAGCAGAGTTAATAAGAAGTCATAGAAAACGGGTGCAGTTAGCCATTTGAAGGTTGGGGGTGTTCCAGCACCCCTTTTCCAAACTTCCCCCAGGCTCCTAACATTGTCAGCTGAATTAATGGAAAATCTAGATCTTAGTTGTGAAAGATAAACTGACAATTGGAAAATGAAGGCTGAGAGCTGGAGGGAGGGACAGCCAGCACTTGGAAGTCTAGACGGAAGAGGAGGGGTGCGACCACAGACTCAAAGTGAGAGATAAATTATCTAGCTTTCAGAGGAGGGAGAGTGATTTGGGGGTTGGTTTCCAGGGCTGGGGTCCCAATATTTGGTGGAAGCTGGGGGCTCAGAATGGTACAATGGTCGGGTCTCTTTTCTCTCTTTCACCCCCACCCTCAACCCCTCCCTTTTCCTCCCTCCCACTTTTCCTGGTCTGCATGGGAACTCGGTCTGAGCTCGACGTGACAGACAGCAGGCCTGCATGCTAATGAAGTTTGTCTCAAGTTCATTGTCAAAGCCCCCCCTTCCCCACGGCCCCCTCCCCTTCTCTCTCATACACAAATCTCCCTCCAACTTTTGTCCCACAGACCTGGAGGCCACTTGAGTCTCAGCCGGCTCCCCTCTCTCACCCTCCCCCACTGCTTTCAGTCTCCCCTCTCCTCACTACCTCCCTCAACTGGGGGCAGGATTGGGGGGGCGCCCTCTCTTCTTCCCAGTGCCTTCGAAGGCACCTTCTAGCCTGCTATCCCTAAGCTCCAGTTGAGGGATTCTGAGGGCTGAGGTCAGAGTCTACAGACCTGATCCTTCTTTCCCCAACTCAAAGGAAGGAGACTCAAGAAGGGTGAGAGAAGGCAACAGACTCCCCCACTCAAAGTTCCCTGCCCCCCAATTCTCAGCTCTGTCCTGGCCCTGTCCCCCCATTCCAGCCCCGCTTTCCCCCTCCCTCCATTCTTCCCATTATGATTATTTTGCTCTCCCCTTGATTACATCTGCTTCACTAGCTCAGAAATAAAGATCCTTTGAGACTAATTTTGCACCCCCCCCAGCTCCCCACCCCTTCCCTCCCCCTTCCCTCCAGACCAGGGCTCCCGTTAGCTCCTTTCTCACCGGCTGGAAGACATTGAGTTCCTTGTCTAGGGAGCTGGGGGGTTGATGGGAGGGGGTGCCAGTGGAATGGGGGGGTCTCTCCAACTCTGGGACGTGTCCAGCAATCCAAACCTGTCCTTCTTTTGTTCCTACAAATCTCTTCATACTGTCACTACCCTCTGGAGTCTGCCTTTCTCCCAGTAACCAGGGGCCTGGGGAGGAAGGGGAGGAGGACCCTGAACTCACCCCACCCCTCAATTCCAGGGAAAGGAGGGAGAGGGAGAAAAGGGGGGAAATTTAAATTCCCCCCTCATTAGCGAGAAAGGAAGCAAAAGGGGATAATTATAATTAAAAGCAGACAGCTGTGGATTGCATCTTTTATGTTCCTCCAAGCCTCCTCCCTGCTTCTGCCATCATCACCCAAAAAACTGCACACCCGCTGTGCATCTTGCCCTGGTTTCCTGCCGGAGTGGGGAGTATGCTAGGAGGCTAAGATAGGTTTGGGCAAGGCAAATCCACTTCCTCTTCCCTGAAAGCACTTTCTGAAACATCTCAATAGTCCGAAGATATGGGGGCTTCCTCTTCCCTATCCCCCAATCCGTACCCCACAGCGAGGGCCCATGGGAGATGGGGGCATTCAGTTGGTAACAACTCATTCAATAATTTTGGAAAATCTTCGATTTCCTTTAAAATAGCCATAATGTTCAGAATGAAATGAATACTAAGAATTCAATAACTGGAATGTTTTCACATTCCTCCTCCCTTGGAATTGCCTCCAAACACAGGAGGACAGCTGAAAGAGAAGAGCTGAGATCCATAAGGGAGTGTGTGTGGTAACAAAGAGAAGCCACACATAATGCACACATATACATACATATGCTTGATAATTTGGGGGGTGGTGTTGCTGGGCCTAGCTTCTCTATCCTATGTATTTATAGAACTTGATCATAGGCCAGAACAGCAGGATAATTATAGCATTATTAGCATATATGCAAATCAGGTAACCTATATACGCTGAATGGAGGCAGATTATTATTTATTTCTCTCCCCCTTTCTCCTTCCCTGGTATCAGCTCTGGCTCCTCAGAGCTGCACACCAGCAATTATCTGACATTATAAGAGGGGGTTGTAGCCCTGGAGGAGGGGGCTGAGGGGAGTAGGACAGGAAAAAAAAACCCTACGGGCGGGTGGCGGGGTTTTATCTCAATTTACTCAATGTTATTCTGGGAAGAGCGGGGAGGGGCTCAGTGAGAAGCCTTTGAATTAACAAAGGGGGAGGGGGTGTTATGGAGAGACAGAGACCTGAAAACAGAGACAGATGAAGCCAGAAAAGCTGCGAAGCAAAGACAGAGACCAGAGAGACAGAACCACCGGTTCACAGGGAGTGGAGGAGCCAGGGACAGAGGAGTCGCAAACTCACACAGAATGAGGCACAAAGAATCCAGATCTGGCGTGAAAACAAGGATCTGTTGATGTGGGGGTGGAAGGATGGGCTGATCAGGTTCACTGGGCTGGGGGCCAGCATGGGAACCCAGACCTCCCCAGTCCCTGGACCTGAAGGATGAGGCTGAGTCAAATCCAGAGCACATCCCACATTAGCAAACCCTTCTCCCTTGTTCCACCACCTATTAAAGGGTCAGGAAACCCCAAGTAGTAACTTTTGGTGAATTCTTTCATTCCAACTAGTACATGAGCACAAACTCCGTGGGTAAGGTCCTAGAGCCCCCCCCCCCGTCTCTTCCCCAGGGGGTTGGTACCAGTGAGTCCTTGACTCTCCAGCGAGATCTCTTTGGACACTTCAGTTTCTAAGGAGTCATATCACTGCCACCTTGTCCTGTTCCACTCTTCTATAACTCAGGAATTATAGCAGATCCATGGGTGGGAAGCTGGAAACCTAGCAGGTTTTATTGGCCCCCCCCCCCCCACCTTTCCTTCTCAGGACTTGCTCTACGAGCTGAGTTTCCCTGCCTTTGCCTCGCTGGGTAGAATTCTGCTGGCCATTGATGGCTCCAGAGCGGCAGCTGGGATTCCAGATCTCCATCCTAATCTCGCTTCCACCTTGCTCAAAAGAGGTCTCCAACTCCCAGCTGGATTAAGGGAGTATATCTGTTTGACTGACCCCAAAGCCCTTTTTATATTCCTAGAGGTACCTGTATCTCTGTTTCAAATATCTGTCTCCAAGGTCCTGTTTGTGATGTTGCTATCTCTACCTCCAAAAATAAATAAATAAATAAATAATTTTTTTAAAAAGGCTTTTGTCCACCTGAGGCAAATGCCAAAGAAGGTGATATTGGGGAGAAGGGGAGTTTTTTAAACTAGGGGAGGTCCAAGGGCCTTGAGGGTTGTCTTACAATTAAGAAGAAATGTGCCGGATGTGGTGGTGCATAGCTGTAAACCCACTAATTCGGGAGGCTGCGGCAGGAGGATCACAAGTCAGCCTCAGCAACTGAGGCCCTAAACGACTGAACAAGACCCTGTCTGAAAATATAAAATAAAAAGGGCTGGGGGCTGGGCATGGTGGCACACACCTGTAATCCCAGCGGCTGGGGAGGGTGAGACAGGAGGATGTGAGTTCAAAGACAGTCTCAGCAAAAGCGAGGTGTTAAGCAACTCAGTGAGTCCCTGTCTCTAAATAAAATACAAAATAGGGCTGGGGATGTGGCTCAGTGGTTGAGTGCCCCTGAGTTCAATCCCTGGTACCCACCCCCCAAAAGAATGGGCTGGGGATGTAACTCAGTGGTAAAGCATCCTTGGGTTCAATTCCTAGTACCAAGAGAAAGAAAAGAAAAAAAAAAAAAAAAAGGAAAAGGAAAGAAATCTCCCTGAAAGAAATGAATGCAGAAACAGATAACCAATGAGGCAGAGCCAAAAGACTGGGAGGAAACAAAACTCCAAGGCTGTATTTAGATCTGTACACAAAAATTAAAATGCGATTTTACACACACACACACACACACACACACACACACACCAGCAAAATGAATGGACTTTAGAGTCAATGATTTCTGAATCTTTGATGTGCATTTGTATTTATATTTGCCCCTGGATTCAGTTGTTTCTCATTCTTTGTGGCTGTATGATACAGAATAGTGCAAGAGCTAAAGAGGCAGAGAAAGAAACTGAGCAGAGAGAAACTATGAGGGCAGAGACTGAGACCCAGAGACCCATCTACGAAAGGGGCTGAAAGGCACCACAAGCCCAGTCATGGACAGCTAGCCTCAGGGACCAAGATTTCTCTTTTCCATTCCAAGTTAGAGACCTGGAATATGGCCCTCACTGCTGCCGGTTTCTGCCCCAGGCTCAGATTTGTAAATTTACCAGGCACATTCCTCTGTACTTGTAAGAATCTGGGATCCTTAGGAGAATCAATGGATTCCTCCCTGGGCTGCTCCTCACAGCCTGACATTCTGAGATGGGGAGTCCCCGGCATTTCTTTTTTGATCTGTGCATGTTCTTACTTTTGTAGTTTTACTATACAATAAGTAAGTTCCAAGTCTATGGGGCTCTGTGTGTGCACACAATATCTCTTAACCTCATCTTCTGTCTTACAAAATTCATCTCTCTAGCAATCCAATCGGACATCAGGAACCGCACACTGCCTGTTTTTTGCCTGGCTTGATTGTGGGGACCTCTCTCTGTGTGCAGCAGGTCCGCATATGCTTGTGAACAGATTTGTATTTTTATCCAGTGTGGTCGGGGTGCACTGATAACTTCCAATAGACAGGCTCTGTCTTTGGCCAGGCGTATCTGGCTCCTGCCTTCACTGTTGCTATGGAAGATATCTTTCAGACTTTCTGGAGATGCAGTTCCCACAGCGCTTTACCCTTTTACCCCTCTAAAGCAGCCCAAGCCCCCTCCTTTGGTGGCTTGATTGTATATCAGATATATATGGTTCTCCCATAAACCAACTTCACTGCAGAGCTGCCGTGGCTCCAGTCACCTGTTTCCTGGAAAGGTGACCAGACCTAGCCACAGAAGCATAGCTATCACACCAGCTTGATAATGCCTATGAGCTGGAAAGAGATTTTCTACTTTACATCTTTCTGGGTGTATATTGGTACATATATTTGTACACACTTTACTTTTATTCCTAGAATCATATACATCGTCTCCGTTTGTTTTCAGATAACTAACAGTCTCTACATAGGCACCTGGCCAAACACTAGCACTGTGCGTGATACATGTGGGATGGAATCCATACTGGCACAGGAATGGCTTCCTGCTTGGTGCTGTTGCAACACGGTGCCATTTCTTGGTACTGTAACTGTTTCTGTCTGCTTCACATAGGGTTCCCTAGGTCTGATGCTCATTTCTGGGGCTCTGGCTCTGGGATTTTGGTTGCATCCCTGAGCTAACAAGCAGCCAGCGTTGGAGCCCCTGTAACCTCAGTCCTCAGACACATGGATAGCCAATCTGGGTGGGTGTGTATGGGTGCTAGGCTACTGCTGTCTTTGTTGGTGAGAATAGGCAGGGCCCCTTCCCACTGTGAGGGTTTTCTCCCGAGAATCACTGCAATTTGTTGAGTTAGCCGTTGAAATCTCCCTGGGGCCCTGAGTGTGCAAGTAGGTTCTTGTGCCTCCATGCAAAGTCTATCAGCAGTGTGCAATCATGTGTGTGCCAGGTGGTGTATGTGCACCACGATCATGTGTATGTCCACATTCTGTATGTGTAGTTTGGGGCTTTGTGTCTTACATTTGCTGGTCTCTATGTTTGTCAGTGTGTGTTGTGTGTTCATACTTGAGTTAGCTGTGAGGCTCCCAGTTAACTCAGTGTGTTGAGGGGTTCATGGACCATGGTCTGCAGGCCCCTGAGTCCCAGTGTGTATCAAGTTGGGGTTTCTTTGTGCAAAGTGCGGGACTGGCCCTCTGCCTGCCCTTGAGCCACACCAGCAGGGCCCCCTGCCCGCCTTCCCGCTTGGTCTACGCTCTCTCCTTAGGGGCAGCAACTCGCGCGGGCTCCCGCTTTCAGCAAAGTCCACACTCCGCCGCGGCACCAGGCGTGGACCAGCTGGGAGGCCCCGAGGGCACTCAGGGTGCAAGATTGAAGCGTGTGGGTCACTCGCTCACTTGCTCTGCCTCCCGGGTCGCCCACTGCGGACGCGCCCACCTGGAGAACTGCACAGCCGCGGGCGCAGTGGAGAGGAAATGAAAGCACGGGAAGAGCCAGAACCGGGCGAGAAGTGATCAGAAAAAGAAAACAGATTTTTAAAAGAAAGAAAGAAAAACAAAATTCACTTGAAAAGACAGGAAACGTTAAATCGAAAGGGACAAAATAACGCCGAATGAAATAAAAAGGAAATAGACTAAAGACATTAAAGGTGTTAAACTAAATGATAGAAAGGGCGAGGAGACAAATGGGAAAGAAAGGGCTCAGAGGCGCCCGCGGGGAAGAGGGTCCTAGACGGGACGACTGGGCTTTTGAGAGCTTCGGTCTTGGTGTCGCCGCTGGGTGGCCCAAGCCCGGGCATCGGGCCTCTTCGCTCGCCGCCCGCTCCCCAGACCCGGCTCGAACGAAGAGTCCCGCCGGCCTACCTACTAACCCGCAGCCTCCCCCAGCAGCGGGACACCCAAGGGCTGGACCTAGGGAGCCACCTTCGCCACCCCCGCGCGCCGCTCGGCGACAGGACCCACCCCGGGAAAATGAAACCAAGAGCGATCCTCCAACCCGCCACCGTTCAGGGTCAGTTCTCTCTAGGGTTCGAATTCTTGGCCGGTGGGCCCGTGGAGACGCTGTGACTGGGTTGGTGGCGCCGAGCCGAGTCTCGGGGCAGCGGGGGCGGGGGGCTGCAAAACGCGTCCCCACTGCCGGGTCACAGCGCGGGACCCCAGCCCGGCGGGAAGGGACGGCTTCTCTCTGCGCTCAAACTGCATTCGGCAAGTGCCAGCGGTGGTGGGGGGCCAGGGGCTGAATAATTAATAACCGGGAGAAGCTGGGGCGAGAGGGGAAGCCTGGCGAGCAGGCAGGAGGTAGACGGGGGGGGGGGGGGGGAAGAAATCGAGCGGGCCTAAAGTAAGGCAGGCAAGAGGGGAACAGAGGCCAGAATGAGGGAAAACAGAGATAAAGGAGAAAGAGCGGTGGAAGATGCAGCCGGTTCCCTCCGGGAGTTTGCCCAGAGGCGCCAGCATCTCCCCTCCCCCGCGCTGCTGCTGGGATCAGCCCGCATTCCCTTTTCTTCCCCAGCTGCCAAAAGCTGCCCTTCGACGCTACATTCCCAGCACCGGGTAGGCTCAAGATGGAAAGATTTCGGAATGCGTGGACCCCACCGACCCCTAGCTGTCAGCAGGCAAAGGGGACTGAGGGACTGTGAGGCGATGGGAAGCTGTAACACTGTGGGGCACAGAGAAAGTGCCTCGGAGACCCACCCAGCAAGCCCAGCTCCTCCAGATTCAGGCACCGAGCCGCTCCAGAGTCAGGCAGATCCCGTCCACCGAGACTCTGGCCTGGTCCAGAGCTCGCCGATCTTAACGAGCCAGGGCTGACTTTAGTGTCGGGATTCAGATCCAGGAGTTTTACTCTCAAAAACCTAAACAGATACCTCCTACCCGTCCCCCGCCCATGGACTGGTGGATTAAAATGCTGCTAAAATGCCGACTTTGCGGCCCTGACCAAGTCACTTCCCCACCCCTTTTCTCCTTCATGTAAGGCAGGTCTGGAGCTGGAGTAACCAGTCCTTTCGGTTAAAAAAAAAAAAATCAGAACTAATAGTGGATTGGACTCCAAATGAGAACAGCCTGGAATTGGAGGTCAGTCAATCTCATCCCAGAACATTTGGATCTCATCAGTACACATACTGGGTATTAGTTTGTGTCTGGGTGTGAGCCGTCAGCGGAGGAGTGGGCTGCTCCTGCGGAGGAGGGCTTCCCTGGAGGGCCTCCACCGTGAAATGCCAGGGGGCTTTGCCAGAAGAGGACCACTTAAGGGCCAGACATCTTGGGGGAGGCTGCAGGTGTTGGGATGTGCACAATTGGAGAGGGCATTACCACAATTTCACTGGCGGTGTGACTCTAAGTCAGTTACCTAACCTCTGAAACTTCTTCAGAACAGGTATAACCCGGAAAGGAAACAAGTGATAATAAGAACTCAATGAATTAATGTGCCCAGTGCCTGCTTGCTCTTCGTGGACACTCACTCTGGAAATAGTAGCTTTTCTTCCAATTCGGGAATGTTGTGTGGATGTTTGGATTTTCCTGTTTGTGGTGGGGAGTGCGAAGGGTGGGGTGAATAACTGTTGCTTGCTGCCTCTGCACTCTTACCTTTTGAGTCAAATTCCTCCTGGACCCTCCACCAATAATCAGTTACATTTTTTACAGTTAAAGTTAATACATTCGAAAGTGTTGAAATTTTTCTCTATTTCTTTTCTTTCCTTTGAACCCAGGGCTTCCTGCATGCTAGGCAAGTGCTCTACCACTGAGTTACACCCCTAGCCCCAAAGCGTTGGAATTTCTATTTGAAGTAAAATAATTTGTTTGTACTGCCTTTCTGTCTATCCACACCCCACTTTCCTTACCTGTGGATTTGTTTTCAGAGACTTATGGAGATTCTATGTATGGAAAAATGCACATTTTCAATGTTATGGTTTTTAATACCTCAAGGTAAACCTAGAAGTGTGATACAATTCCAATAAGATACCTGTTCAGGAGTAATTGTAACAATAAAGTTTGAGAAGTGACTTAAATGTTGAAATGAATAAAGAAAATGTTGTGCAATAAATGAAATTTAGACTTGTATTTATCAACATGAATAGAACTCACATTATAACATAATGTTGGGTGAAAAGGTTAAAAGTTGAATGAGATAATTAATGCTACCCCTTTTATTCAGATTATATGAAATATGTATAATATTCATAGTATGTTTGCGTGTTTGGGGAAAAGACAGGGAGAGTCAAAGCAAGGCGTGTGTGCGTGTGTGTGTGTGTGTGTGCGCGTGAGAGCACACTTACATGTGACCAGAGGATGCGCAGGCAAGAGAAAGATGACAGAATGGAGAAGGGAAAAAACACAGAGTCAAAAAAAGTTAAGTTTCAGCCCTAATTCTGTCACTTACCAAACTGGTTGACTTGAGGCAAATCACCAACCCTTGCTAAACCTGTCTTCCAATCTTTGGAATGTTCTCACTCAGTTGTTGCCAAATCCAAATGAAATTCTGCCCATCAAAGTTTATAAACTGCAAGGTGCTATATGAGACGTACTTCAAATGACTTCTATGAGCCAAACTACACCAATACCCCCCAACTGCATCGCACCTGCTACTGGAGGGGTCTCCCTGTGCCAGGGCTCAGTGACTAGCAGTCTCTCCTTGGTGAGGATCCTAGGCCTGGAGGCACTAGGGTTCTGGGGCATGGAGGTGAGTTCAGAGTGGAGACTTTTACCTTCCCTTTCACATTTCTTCCTCCACCCCAATCCCTTCCCCCAGGAGCAATTTGTCCTCTCCCGGCTGGCTCCCCCAGTCCTTGAAGTGTGTGGAGACAAAGGAGGTCACCTGGGCTTGATTGCTGGAGGTGAGGGATGAGAAATGGATGGCAATTGCAGAGGGACAGACAGAATTTGGATTCTAAGAACTTTCTGACTTTCCAAGCAAGAGACTCCACAACATTCTCTCCCTAGAGTGGCCTGAACACCTTGGGAATGGAAAGGGCTGACTGCCGGGGTACAGTGGTGAGACACCCCAGCACATCCTAAAGTGGGGCCAGGGCAAAGGAGGAAAATGAGCCCTGAGATGGCCCAGGGAGAATTTTCCTTTCTGCGCTCTCAAGAGGAGAGGGGCTTGCCTCGCACAGCTAACGAACCTCTGCCCAAATTCTCTGTGCTGGTTTCGGCTGCTCCCAGAGGGGGGTCCTTTCTAACAAGGTGCCCCCGGGCCCTGCCCCTCCCTCCCCAGGAGCCGGAGCCGCCAAAGGTTCCTGGAATATAATGGATCATTTTCCAATTTACCAGGGTCTTAGAGATTACGCCGCTAATCCCATCAAAGACCATCTGCTTACATTGTCCCTCCTGAGCCAAAATAAATAGATCCTTTACTCCCTCCACTTCAACTCCTCTGGGGTATTGTAGCAGGAGAAAGTTCGACAAGGCCCATCCCATTTCCCCCTCCCTCCTGCTGCTAGCTGGACAGAAAGGGAGAAAACAAACTTAGCTTGTCTGAGGTGTGAAAGGTCACTTATGTTCCTGACCTGCATTCTTCTCCGGAGTCTGCGACGATGGGAATCGGGGAGAGGGGCGGGCCCCGGGCTCTGGGGGTCTCTCAGGATCAGCCCCCTGTGGAGGTGTGGGACAGGCTGTCCTATGCCCCACCATCCTGCTGTCTCTGCCCTGAGGCCACCTTGGCCCCAGTCCCCCCCCTTTTTTGGTTCCCTTTCTAGTCTTTAGGTTCTCTCACCTATGACTGTTGAGAAATAATTATTGAAATCTAACTCTCATCCCTCCCTTGGCAGAACTGTGGGAAAAAGGACACAGAAATCCACATAAACACTAATTTAATTTCATCTGAAAGTCATTTATTCTATGGGCTTTTCACACTTGTTCTCTTATGTGTTATTACTCTATTGCTGGAGAAAGAAGTTTCATAAAAGGGGAAGGGAGATTGTTGGGGGAGGGAGTGCCTTCTGGCCTAAGGTCTCATGGGAAGTCCATGACTGGAAGAACCAGGAGTACGTGGACCAGCACAAACCTACCGGCCTTTGCTTTGGGAATTAGATTATGAATGTTATATATTAAAAGGCGGCAACTGCTATGGAAAATAAATGAAATATAGCTGGGTACTGTCTAATCTCAGTGACTCAGGAGGCTGACACAGGAGGATCGCCAGTTTGAGGTCAGCCTGGATAACTTAGTGAGACCCTGTCTCAAAATAAGAAATAAAAAAGGGCTCAGTGGTAGAGTGTCCCTGGGTTCAAACCCCATTACAGGAAAGAAAGAGAGATAGATAGAGGGAGGGGAGGGAGGAGGGAGGAGGAAGATGGAAGGAAGGAAGGAAGGAAGGAAGGGAGGAAGGAAGGAAGGGAGGGAGGAAAAGAGGGAAAGGAAATGAGGGTGGGGCCTCATTAAGAAGGTGGCAGTGAAGCAAAGACTTAGAGGAGGTTAGAGACTACTCCTACTCCTCTCTGTCCTTCAACCATCATTGTCTTAGCCGCTTTCCAACCTGCTCCAGAACCTGCAGGGGCTCTAGACAACCTGTCTTATCCTTTTCAGGAAAATCTGCAGAGGCAGGTCTCTCCAACTCTGCCAAGTGACTGCATGTTTTGGGTGATCACCCCCAGACACAACTGGTCCCCAGAAAGGACACATGTTTTACTTTAGATAGGATGACAGCAAAAGCAGAGGCATTGGAATCAAGAGGGACAATCTCAGTGTGTGTGAATCGAGGCCAGCCTGGGCTCCTAAGGCTGTGTGACCCTGGGTATGACTCCTTCCCTCTCTCACTGTCCATTTCCTCATTTGTAAAATACAAATCATGCCAATCTCATAGGACTGCTATTGAATGAGACAATGTGTGTGAGATGACAAGGAGCTAGCCCTCAAATCATAGAGAAGGGCCAGTCATAGTGGTTCATGCCTGTAATCCCAGCGACTTGGGAGGCTAAGGCAGGAGGATTATAAATTTGAGGACATCCTCAGAACTTAGTGAGTCCCTAAGCAATTTAATAAGACCCTGCCTCAAATTAAAAATTAAAAGAGGCTGGGGATGTTACTCAATGGTTAAGCACCCTTAGGTTCAATCCCCAGTAACCCCCGCCCCTCCGCAAAAAAAATCAAAGGGAAGGTGGGAAGAATTTGTTCAAGAAATTTAACAGGAATATGTAAAGGTTTGCATTTGAAGACAAAAGAGAAAAATTTCCCAGTTACTAGATTTGTTCATTGAACAAATGTTAGCTGGCTTTCCCTGTGTGCAAGGCAGTAAGAGACGTTAAAAGGAAAGGGGCATATGTCTTGATATAAAGAATGAAAACAAGGACTCAAATTGCTGCTCAGAATATATAGATAGAAATTCTATGGGAAAAGAAAGATCAAGTTCAGTTGGGATAGTGTGGAATCAGGAATAGGTTTCATCAAAGAGGTGGCTTAAACTGGGTGGTCTCTGAAGGACGAAGAATTCCCACACATGAAGAGTACAGGAGAAAGCAAAGAATGTGAGGACCCGTGCTTGATGATACTGCAGATCCCAAAGCCCTGAACATCTCGGAACCATCCGCTCATTAGGAGCCGTGAGCATGACGTGACTGGCTGAGCTAATGTGGGCCTTGGCTCTATGAGGGGATGAAAGATGATGAATGTTGCTGAACTTCAGACTGGCCCCATCTGAAGTGAGATGCTGACATAGAAGAGAGCACAGAGCAGAGGACAAGACCAACTACAAGGGGTCCTGCCATACCCAAGAGGTGTGGTGACCTTGGCAGGTTATTTCACCTCTCATTTTCATTTTCCTTATCAGTAAAACAAGGATGATATTTATTGTATGGGATTTGCAATGAGGGTTAAATGAGATGACATGAAAATACATACAATCTAAAGTGCCTGACCTGTGGGTAAAATTCTTAAAATAATTTATTTTTAAATGTAGTACTAGGGATTGAACTCAGGTGTGCTCTACCACTGAGTTACATCCCCTGCCCTTTTGATTTTTTTAAAAATTTTGAGACAGGTCTTGCTAAGTTGCCCAGGCAGGCCAGGAACTTGGAATCTTCCTGCCTCCGTTTCCCGAGTTACTGGGATGACAGCACCCAGCTGAAATGATTCTTAAAAGAAAAGTCTTCATAAGTGAAGAATTGTGAAAACACTTATTATGGAGACCGGGTATCTGTCCTTAAGTGTTTGATAGACCAGTTGTGTAAAAGAGGGGCAGATTTATTTAATGGTGCAGAAGAAACTGTGACTAGAAATGAGAAGGAGGGTTGGGGACATAGTTCAGAGCCTTTGCCTAACCAAGGCACCACACACACACTCAAACACACAAACACACATCTTTACAGAAATGTGAAGGAGATAGATTAGGGCTGGGCATGAAGAAAAACAGTCATAAATTACCAACCTTCAAAGATAAAGGAGGAATTTCTGTTTGGAATAGGTGATTTAAAACTATAAGCTTTTCCAGGCACAGTGGCACACATCTATAATCCCAGCAATTTGGGATGCTAAGACAGGAGGATCATGAGTTTGATTCCAGCCTCAGCAACTTATTGAGACCCTGTCTCAAAAAAAGAAAGAAAGAAAGAAAGAAAGAAAGAAAGAGAGAGAGAGAGAGGAAGAAAGAAGAAAGAAAGAAAGAAAGAAAGAAAGAAAGAAAGAAAGAAAGAAAG
>JAJEJO010047294.1:127038-141285 GCA_020662805.1 Glaucomys volans
AAGAAAGAAAGAAAGAAAGAAAGAAAGAAAGAAAGAAAGAAAGAAAGAAAGAAAGAAAGGAAGGAAGGAAGGAAGAAAGAAAGAGGCTGGGGATGTGGTTCAGTGGCACAGCCCCTCTGGGTACAATCTCCAGTACCCCCCCCCAAAAAAAAAGTATGGATGGATAGAAAGGGGAGTTGTGTTCAAAATTCTCTGAAATAGTAAAATAATGCATAGTGCTGTAAATGGCAATGATAATCACTGATGTTTATTGAGCATTCTGTTTCAAGAGCTTCACATGCATTATGATAAAGACAGTAAGTGCGACAGGAGTTCAGTGAAAGGAAAAGCACACACTCTCTACTTCCCGTCCCCCACCATAGGAAGGAGTGATGTCTGGAGGAAGCAAGTTCAAGAATCACCCACAGCAGAGAAAGAGGCGAGAGGATAGGATGGTGGTCTGCGTTCTATTGTGCTGAAGGAAAGTGGGAGGGCATCCCTAGGCTGCATATCCTCAGATGGCTGCTAAACAGAGAAACAGTGGAATGAAAATGGTACAAGAACCAGGATTTTGTCATAGAAAAGCTAAACCTGCAAAAAGTAAGCTAAGAAGAAGACAGCATCTTCTATTTTATTTTTGGTACCAGCAATTGAATCCAGGGGCACTTAACCACTGTGCCACATCCCTAACCCTTTTTATGTTTTATTTTAAGATAGGGTCCCCCTGGGTTGCTTAGGGTTTCTCTAAGTTGCTGAAGCTGGCTTTGCACTCACTACCCTCCTGTCTCAGCCTCCGGAACCCCTGGGATTACAGGCTTGTGCTACCGTGCCTGGCTAAGACAACATCTGTCCACTGGCACTGTGTTCGTGACATGGGGGGCTTGCATTGTGAAGACAGACATAGCATGATCAACTCCCTGCAGCTGCTTGCTACACTGTAATTTTTTAGGGTTTCCTGAATGAAACAAGATTTACTCAAAGACCCTTAGCTTTTGGCAGAAACTTCTTTCCTCTAGCAAAACAACAACAACAACAACAACAACAAAACAATAAGTGATGGAAGGATAAGACGCAGTGTTCCATTAGCAACACAGCGAGTTCTGCTTTGCTTGTGTTTTGCTGGAAAGGCTATGGCCTTTCTATGAAGAAATTGATCAGGGTCTGAGATGTCCTGAGACAGGTAAGAATGAGGATATCATTGTTTGATCAAAAAAGGAAAGAAAGTTCTGTCACCAGTTTTCCCCAATCAGTCTGTGTGGGGGAAGGATCCCTATCTAAATGCTTCCTGCCGGGGTTATGGCTCAGTGGTAGAGCACTCCCCTAGCACATGTGAGGCCCTGAGTTCGATCCTCAGCACCACATAAAATAAAATAAAGGTATTGTGTCCGTCTACAACCAAAAAATGTGTACATAAAAAGATTTAAAAAAATAAATAAATAAAAAAAATAAATGCTTCCTAATTCAGCTTGCTCATGTATTCTTCCAATTTCTCCCTTTCTTAACACCCTTTTGAAAGCTGGAGAATTCCCACTCCAGGAACAGTTTGCAAACAAATCCTAGGCATATGTGTTTGACCCCTCCTCCCAGGTTTTTCTCTTTTCTGCCTGCTTCAGAGTCTTTAGTGTTGGGAAAGGTGTCATCATTTGAAAGACATAGTAGAAAGAGAAGCGGGTCCTCCAAGTCAGTGGAATGCAGATGGGTTGCCCTTTCTAGGGCAGCCCCTAGACAAGGCCAGAAGAGGTCCTGGTCTCTTGGGTTTTTTGCCTTGTGCTGCCACCTAGTGTCCCAAGACTTTAAAACACCCTACTCTAGGGAGGAACCATATTTCATTCATTCGCACTCATTTATTCCTTCTTTTATCACAGATTCATTCAATCTTTCACAAATATATGTTAAAGCCTCTCTCCGTTCAGCTATGGTTGCTCATGGCTGCATAACTTCACTTGTTTCTAGAAGTTCCAGCTGTCGTGCTGTTCTGGACAGTTCCCTCGCTGACATCTTCTCTCTGTGAGAAGAGCCTTCAGCCAGTCTCCTCTCAATGTTCCAGATAAATTTAATTCCAGACTCTCTTGACGTGGTTCATGCTCATTCTCTTTTGTAGAAACTGTGGAATCCCTTCCCAACAATGCATTTCTGGCCTGAGGCTGGGGATGGGAGTGTAGAGTCCATTGAGAAGAGGATGCAGTGTGAGACTAGACAAAAGTACAGCCCATGGAGCAATGTATAGTTAACAAAGAGTGTCAGCATGCATCATGACATTTCATTCTTACAGGTAGTAGAGTCCCCATTTCACAGGTCGGAAACTGAGGAACTTCTAAAGAAGTCAAAACAGTTGATTGACGGGCAGAGCTGGGGAACTAACCTTCTGTTTCTCATTTGGGATCTATTCCTTTAGAGTGAACAGGCTGTCTGGTCAAAAGAAGAGACTGGAAATACACACGTAGAAAATTCTATGTGTGTGCCAGGAGGAGGGGAAGACAGGAGGATGGCTGTAGGGTCATCAGGAGACAGAACATTGCAGTTTACTCCACAGGACAAATGTAGCCAGGAGATTGAAGCTGGCTTTTTCCTCCTAAATCGGTGCTGTCTGTGGCACAAATGCTCCTCCTGGTGGCCATTCCAGGCAATGTCCTCCTGCCCTCAGAGGGAGACTATGGAAAGACGAAGGGAGAAGCCGCTGGGATGCTGAACTGAGCTAGGAAGAGATACTGGGAAGCAGCATCATTTAATCTGTACTGTTGTGGGTTTCCAGAAAAGCAGGCACATTCATACTGAAGTGCAAATAGATAAAACACAGTTTGAATATGTTTTATTTATTTCTTCTATCACTATAGCACCTAACAATTATTAAGCTCTTGTTATCTGGCACTGTTCTAAGTGCTTCACTCGCATTTTATTTAATCCTCACCACTTTATAGAGTATCTGAAGAGACTCTGAGAGGCTAAGCAATGTGCCTTGAGTCACATAAGCAGTAAATGCTGGGGTCAGGCCTCAAGCGAAGCCCAGAACACTGTCCAGCGAGGTGGCACACATCTGTAATCCCAGCAACTTAGGAGGCTGAGGCAGGAGGATTGCAGGTTTGAGGCCAGCCTCAGCAACTCAGTGATGATCTGAGCAACTCAGTGCTGTTTGAAAATAAAAAATAAAAAGGGCTGGGATGTTGCTTAGGATGAGTTCAATCCCCAGTATCAAAACAACAACACCACCCTCAACACTGCTTCTATTTACCTAACACAGATTGGAATTGACCGTGTTAAAGTAGGCAAGGTTTGCCAGCCATGATGGGAAGCTGAGGCAGGAGTATACAAGTTCAAGGCTAGCCTCCCCAACTTAGTGCCTGTCTCAAAATAAAAATGGCTAGGATGTAGCTCAGTGGTAGAGCGCTTGCCTAGCATGTGCAAGACCCTGGCTTCAATCCCGAAAACTGAAAAGAAGAATAAAAGAGGAGAGCAATGGTAAAAAAAAAAAAAAGACTCAGAGAAAAGGAAGCACAGGGCATGTTGAAGATCACGTTCTCAGCTAGATAAAATGCAGGGTTCATAAAAGGACACTAGTGGGATGTAAAGCTGTTTTGTTGCCAGGCACAGTGGCACACGCCTGTCATCCCAGTGGCTTGGGAGGCTGAGGCAGGAGGATCAGAGTTCAAAGCCAGCCTCAGCAAAAGCAAGGTGCTAAGCAACTCAGTGAGACCCTGTCTCTAAACAAAATACAAAATAGGGCTGGGGATGTGGCTCAGTGACCGAGTGCCCCTGAATTCAATCCCTGGAACCCACACCCTCCAAAAAAAGTTGTTTTATTTTGCTTGCAGTGTGCTGGGAATTGAACCCAGGGCCTTACACATGCTAGGCAAGTGCTCTACCTTTTAGCTTCACCCCCAGCCTTAGGCTGGTATTAGAAAGATGGTAGCACTGGTAGGAGGGAAGGCTGGATGGAGGACTGGGATGACAAATTAAAAGGTTAGAATCTCATTCAGTAACAAGAATCATTTAGGATCTTTACTTGCAAAGAGTGACCTTTAAAACTATGCTTTAGAATGAAATCTGTCACTGATAGTTGAGAAGGTTTGCTAATTTCCAAACAAAAGGACAGTGAGGCTGACCCAAGGAACTGATAGTAGGCAGATAAAGGCAGGAGAGATGTATGGCAAACATGCAAAAATATAGGGGACCTAGAAACTGGCTGGATCTGATTCCCAGAAGCAGGAAGGGGTCCTGTGGTGAAACACTGCACAGAGACCGAAACACTAACTAGACCTACTAAATACTACCACTCTCTCTTTTTTTGGTATTGGGAATTGAACCCAGGGGTGCTTAACCACTGAGCCACATCTCCAGCCCTTTTTTGAGACAGGGTCTCACTGAGTTGCTTAGGGCCTCACTAAATTGCTGACTGACCTTGAATTTGCAATCCTCCTGCCTCAGCCTCCTAAATCGCTGGGATTATGGGCATGTGCCACTGCCCCAGCTCTTTTTTTCTTCTTCTTCTTCTTCTTTTTATCTTCCTCATCTCTGCTTGCAAAGATAATGGAATCCAGGGCACTCTACCACTGAGCTACATCCCCAACCCTATAAACTTTTTATTTTGGGACAGGATATTGCTAAGTTGCTCAGGTTGGCCCCAAATTCGCCATCCTCCTGCCTTTGCCTCCCAAGTAGCTGGGACTACAGGCATGGAGCCACTCACTGTGCTGCACGTGCACGAGCTCAGTGTTAGAGCATCCCTCGGTTCAATCCCCAGTACTGCAAAAAAATAACAATAATAATTGCATGCATTTATGAGATAAAGTGTGAATATTATAGGGGGTTTTTTTGGTTTTTTTTTTTGGAACCAGGGATTGAACTCAGGGACACTCGGCCACTGAGCCACATCCCCAGCCCTATTTTGTATTTGATTTAGAGACAGGGTCTCACTGAGTTGCTTAGGGCCTCGCTAAATTGCTGAGGCTGGCTTTGAACTCGTGATCCTCCTGACTCAGCCTCCCAAGTCGCTTGGATTACAGGCGTGCGCCACCAGGCCCGGCAATATTATAGTTTTGAACATGTTGACAGTGATGACATTGACTGAAATGGGAAATACTGGGAGGAGCCTGTTTTTCCTTCTGGGTGTATGTGGGTGAGGCAGTTGGTTAACAAATTCACAAGTTTAGGAATTATGGAATTTGAAAAACCACGCCCAGTTTGAGCTGTCTGGCATTATATAATTTGGGTCTGGAATTCAGGAGAGAGGTCCTATGAATCATCAGCATAAAGGAGATGATGGAAGCCACAGAAGTAGATGAGAAGACCAAACAGAGAGGAGAAATGAGGGTGGAGACACGAACGTGGAGAAGACAAGTTGGATGGGGTGATGCACACCTGCAATCTGAGACTCTGAAGGCCAAGGCAGGAGGGTTTGCAAGCTTGTGGCCATCCAGGGCAATGAAATGACACCCTGTCTCAAAATTTTGAAAAAGGGCTAGGGGTGTAGTGTAGTTCAGTGGGAGAGCTTCTGGCTTCTCAATCTTCGGTGCCGCCAAAAAAACAAAAGACAAAACTATATGAACTGTAAGATGAACTGACGGAGGAAGGTCTTCGACTACGATCATACTTCAGCATGTACAATTTTAGGATAGAAAAGAGCTTCTATGATCCTGCAGAGGTTATAAAATACTGGCCAAAAAAAGGTGGCCTGGAGATGTGTGTGTGTGTGTGTGTGTGTGTTTACTTGCAGAGTTTTAAAATAACCTGAGATCATGAGATTTCAAATAAAAATCTGGATTTCTTAAATATCGGAAGATGTGGCCACATTCACAATGGTAATGTGAACCAGCTGACTTCTTTAGATGGGCCATGGCCTCTCCAGTCTTCATAACTTAGTCTCCATGTTCACCCTGGACCACTTCACTCATCTATATCACCCTATTATCTGCTCACTCCTCTAGGCATTTGGGTCTGTCTGTCTCTATTGCTTTTTGGGGGGGTTCTGGGAATTGAACCCAGGGGTTATTTACCAATGAGCTACATCCCAAGCCCTTTTTATTTTTTACTTTGAAACAAGAGCTAAGTTGCCCAGACTGACCTCAAACTTGCCATACTCCTGCCTCAGGCTCTGGAGTTGCTTGGATTATAGGGGTGCACCTATCACTCCCTACTAGTCACTCTTCCTGTTATTACCTCTCAGAGGGATCCTTCTATATTGCTTTCAATCTTGTATTGGATAACTGGACTTGTATTCTCAATCTCTACACATTTTTTTTTGGGGGGGGTTACCAGGGATTGAACCCGGGAGCCTTAACCACTGACCCACATCCCCAGTTCTTTTTATTTTTCATTTAGAAGACAGGGTCCTGCTGAGTTGCTCAGGGCCTCACTAAGTTGCTAAGGCTGGCTCTGAACTCACCATTCTCCTGCCTCAGCCTCCCAAGCCCAGCTCTTCTACACATTTTCTTTCTTTTTATTTATTTGTATATGGTACTGAGGATCGAACCCAGTGCCTCACACATGCAAGGCAAATGCTCTACCACTGAGCCACAACCCCAGCCCTAAATTCTTTTTTTTTTTTTTTTTTTTGGTGCTGGGGATTGAACCCAGGGCCTTGTGCTTGTGAGGCAAGTACTCTACCAACTGAGCTATATCCCCAGACCCACATTTTCTTATTGAGTTTACATAGATTACTTCCAACCCAATATTATAAAATCATTGAATGTTGGAGTTGGAAGGGAATTTAGAGACCAGATAGTTCGATCTTCTCAGTTTATAGAACACAACTGGATAACAGAACCCTGTAACTCAAAAGAAATTAAGAATTTTGGGTTTTGTTTTTGTATCTGAAATTTTGTTTGTTGGCTCATGGGAGGTAGAGGGTACAAATCATGCTAATAAACTTATTTTTTTTTTAACACATCAGGGGAAGTTCACTTTTCTTAAGTACTACTTGCTACGATTTTTGTTAAAACTATAGATCTTTAAAGATTCAAGAGCTAAATTGATAAATAAGTAAATTGAGCCAGGTGCAGTTGATTAGAGCCTCACGAAATTGCTGAGACTGTCCTTGAGCCTGAGCTCCTACATTGTGCTAAGGGAATATAAACTTTAAAATGTCAAGATACATGTTCTATAGGAATGTATGTATGTGTGACACACACACATACAAACATAATTGTTTGAATCTTAGGTGCCATCGCCCCCACTGGACACAAGCAGGGAGGCAGAGTTATCATCTTAAAAGATAATCACCGAATGGCGATTGGGCAGCCTGGGTTCCAGCATACTTCACCATGGCTTGCAGTGTCCTCGGACTCCATTCAGCATTTTTTGTACTTGATAACCCTTCTGGAGTTGTTTAGTGAGACACTCCAGAGAGAATGGATGTAACGCTTGGTATACTGTGAAACGTCCTGCCCAGATCAGTGGTCACGCTGTTGGCCCTCTGCACAAAGACCCAAGCCAATAGCTCCTTGGGACGCTCTTGTCGCCCGAGGACGGCGACCGAAATACTTCCTTTTTTTTTTTTTTTATCTCTCAGGCACCGCCTGGTCGGGATGCAGTGATGACGGAGACCAGGGATCTGGGAAAACTAACTTGAAGATCCAGGGTGCTAACTCCCTCTCAGTTCCAACAGCGAGTTGGAGGCAGTTAGAACAGCGCATGCGCACCTTCTCCTCCAAGCCCTAGAGATCCAACCAAAATTGGTTTGCTCCGTTCGGGGTTTTCCCACTCGGGAGCTAAGTCTGTGGCGTACGCATGCGTCCTATCCAGGCTCCGGTTGGTTATTGCTCCCATCCGTCATTGGAAGAGCCAATGGAGAGAGCCTGAAGAGCCACTTCCCGCCCAACATAGGAATGTTTTGGGGTCTTTGTCCACACGCACGCCAACTTGGGGAGTAGTACGTTGAGCAATCTGTCTTGGTGCCCTTGGGGAGTGGCGCTTGGCCACGCTGCCGAACCACTACCTCATTTGCCATGTCGTGGCGGGGAGAGAGGCAACAGAAAGGGGACCGGCTTAAAGGGCAAGGGCAGTGCTCCGAACAAGGTCCAAGGCCAGTGGCCAGTCATTTGTTAAGCACCTCTTGTGCCCCAGGTGCTTTGGCGTGCAGGTGATCTCTGCCCTCCGGGAGGCTTACGGTGTAGAGAAGGTTAATGAAACAAGTGACTTAATTCCCTTCCTTCTACCTCCTTTCCACGCTTTCGCCTTAGATGGAGATTCTCATTCCGAACCCGGAACCGCTCCATCGTCCCTCCCGGCTCTGGCTGGAAGGGCAGGGATTGGGCGGCACAATCAGGGCCAGCCTCCTCTCAACCCAGTGTGGTGACAGGGGCTCCGGCGGGTCACGTAGGGGCGGGGCCTGGCAGGTGCGTGACCTGCCCGTAGTCTGGCCCTCCTCTCCCCCCGCGCTTGGGCTAGCGTCGCCGTCACCAGCTTTTTATTGGGCACGTGGCGGCTGATGCGTCCTAAAAAGGAGTGATTGTGGGTGGCCACCCTAGAACGAACCGCCCGAGCGAGGTCCTTCCAAGCCGTAAACGCTTGGAAGTAAGCACAAAGGGGTGGGGTAAATCTAACTCAGTCCAACTGCAAGCACTAAATCTTGGGGCCCCAAGGTTTATCTGAACCGACCTAGCAAGGAAGTGAGCGAGGCTTGGTGGAAAGGGGCGGGCGCAAAGCTGTAGGAGCCACCGAGGACCACCTCCTGCCTTTTGGGATTCTGGTTTACCAACTGTGAAATAGGGCAGGGGAATGAATGTGCTCTTGGACTGAGTAGGGAAACACAATGATTTAACACTGCAAACAGATACAAGCAAGGGGGGATACTGACTCCAGTGGGAGCCACTTTGAAGCTTGGGTGGGGTCATCTTATGTCCTTTTCACTTCCTCTGTTCCTAAAACAAGTTTCCGCAATCACAAGGCTGGAAAAGTTACTCAGCCCATGGGACTGAGGGGTGAGTCAGACAGAAGAACATAAGCTACAAAGAACTTGTCTGGCCTTGGCTGGAACAGTCAGATAACCACCCTTTGCTTCCTGCTGCCCAAGAGCCACCTCTTTAGAGGTAGAAGCGCCGTGGGTGCTATTTTGCTGTATTCTGTCTGGCATTTCTTTAGGATCTGATCCTGTAGCTGCAAGGTAGAGAAGCTGCAAAAAGTTACCACACCTTTGAACGCATTTTAAAAAAAGAATTACTCAGGTTTGTGTTTCATGCAAAGTACACTTTCACATGCATTATGTCATTTTAGCCTTGCTGAACACATACTGTGTGCCAGGCGCTGAGCTGTACCAAATGGGTGAAATAGTGCATTTTTAAAAGGAGCTTTCAAGCCGTCCTCGGTGGTGCACGCCTGTAATCCCACAGGCTCAGGAGGCTGAGGCAGGATGATCAAGAGTTCAAAGCCAGCCTCAGCAAGATCTAGGTGCTAAGCAACTCAGTGAGACCCTGTCTTTAAATAAAATACAAAATAGGGCTGGGGATGTGGCTCATGGTTGAGTGCCCCTGAGTTCAATCCCCAGTATAATAAAAAAAAAATAAAGGGTCAGTGAACCAGTCTTTATTCCATCAAGTTGGTCAAAAGAACCTAATATTAATGTTATATTAATATTGTAAGGTAGCCAGGAATGGTGGTATGTGCCTGTAATCCCAGCTGCTTTGGAGGATGAGGCAGGTGGATCACCAATTTCAGGCCAGCCTGGGCAACTTAGTGAGCCCTTGTGTCAAAATAAAAAGGGTGACGGACGTAGCTGAGTGGTAGAGCTCCCCTGAATTCAATACCTAGTACTATAAAAGAAAAAAGCAGGGGTGGTGTGCATATTCCTAGGACTCCTCATTGGAGGAATGATAAATGATAGGGAGATAAAAAAAATAGGGATTGTAGAGCTCATAGACCTCTTACCCAAGCATCTATCTTCATGTCTTTGACTAATAACAGTAGTTTAAGTGTCTGTCTCTTAAATATGCACTAAATTCTTCTTCTCTCCACCCTTCTCTAATTGTTTAGGCTCTTATTTCTAATTGTAGTGGACCCTGACTGAGCCACTTGCCTCCAATGTTGCATTCCTTCTGGTTGATTTTCAACATTACCATCATATGGATATTTTACTGGTAAGAGTTTTATGAAATGCAAATCTGACCAAGTCCCTCCTTTACTCAAAGTCTCTACATAGCCTGGGCATAGTGGCATGCCCATAATCAGACTCAGGAGGCTGAGGCAGGAGGATCACAAGTTCAAGACCAGCCTCAGCAACTTAGTAAGATCCTGTCTCAAAATAAAAAATAAAAAAGGGCTGGGAGTAGAGCCCAGTGTAGAGCACCCTTGGGTTAAATCCCCAGCACCACACACACAAAAAGTCTCTATATTTTGGGAGGTACTGGAGATGGAATCCAGGGCCTCACATACACTAAGCCCTCTGCTACTAAGCTACATCTACAATTTCTCTGCCTAAGATCTTTTGTTGACCAAACATCTCCAGGATGGAGCCCGAGTCTTGGATATCAAGGCCTTCATAATGAGGCTTTGCCTGCCTCTTCAGCTTCCCATGCTATTGCTTTGACCTGCATCATAGCCTTGATGTTCTATTCATCATCGTATCCCCATTTCCCATTCTCACTCCATATCTGTTCCCAGTATAAGAAATACCTTCTCTGCCCTCATTTGTCCAGGAAATTCCTACATGTCTTTGATATCTAGCTCAAATACTTCCCTGATATCACTAGTTTGAATTTGGGTGTGCTTTGCCTCTCATCTCAAGCCCACTTATGGTTGGTTCACTTGTCTCCTGTCCCCACTTGAGGTAGGAACTGTCTTGTTCTCTGTACCACCGTGTCTAACAGTGCATCACACAGAGTTGGTGTTCAGTAAATGTCGAATTTCAGACCGAAGGATGGCACAAGACACAAAGGATTTCTTAAGGAATGGCTGTCAAGAATGCACAGGACTGGCATAGACAAAGGATGCAAGATTTGTGCTGGGTTGGTTGGTTTGTTTGTTTAATACTGGGGATTGCACACTTGGTGCTTTACCACTGAGCTACATCCCTAGTCCTTTTTTAATTTTTATTTTGAGACAGGGTTTCATTAAGTTGCTGAGGCTGGCCTGGAACTTGGGATCTTACTGCCTCAACCTCCTGAGTCATTGGGATTACAGGCCCGTACCACCATGGCCCACTCTGCTTTGGCTCTTTGAAGGCCTTGGGAACCAGGCCAGAGAGTTTGCACTCTAAGATGAGCAGTTGAGAACTGTCAGGTGTTAGATGATCCAGGCTGGGCCAAAGACGGGAGGATGGATTGGAGGACAGGCTGGAGTTTGAGGAAGCAGACAGCTGTTAGCTTTGTTGTTCAAGAGAAGCTCAGGGAGATGGTGACTAGTGAAGGCCACACAGCTGGTGAGTGGCAGAAGTAGGAGCTGAGCTATGCCAAGTCCAGAGATCTGTGTACCACTCCACAAGGCAGCTACAGTAGATGGTTTCAAGGTTGTCCACAAGTTGGAAGGATACTGCCTCAGTCAGGCTAGGGTAGCTTGTCTTGCAGACACAGTTCTACAATCTTTGTGGCTTAACACACTTATTGTCTATTCACACAAGTCCTCTCTGGTGTGGAACACACCTGAAGGCCATTTAGCAATCCAGGCTGCTTTGATCTTGTATTTCACACTGACATGTTCTTCCACAATTTCCGAGACAGGAAAAAGCACTTGGAGAACCAGGTGCCAGCTATATTTCCTTTCTTTTTTCTTTTTCTTTTTCCTTTTGGTACTGGGGATTTAACTGAGGGGCACTTTACCACTGAGCTACATCCCAAGCCCTTTTTTTTTTTTTTTTTTTTTTGTACTGGGGATTGAACTCAGGGGCACTCCACCACTGAGCCACATCCCCAGCCCTGTTTTGTATTTATTTAGAGACAGGGTCTCACTGAGTTGCTTAGGGCCTCGCTAAGTTGCTGAGGGTGGCTTTGAACTCACGATCCTCCTGACTCAGCCTCCCAAGTTGCTTGGATTACAGGCGTGCGCCACCATGCCCGGGACCTTTTTATTTTATTTAATTATTTATTTGTTTATTTAGTTATTTATTTTGCAGTGCTGGGGATTGAACCCAGGGCCTTAATGCTTGCAAGGCGGGCACTCTACCAACTGAGCTATATCCCCAGACCCTTTTTATTTTTTGAAACAGGGTCTCATTAAGTTGCTTAGGGCCCCACTAAATTGTTGAGGCTGGCCTCCAACTTGCAGTCCTCCTGCTTCAGCCTCCAAAATCACTGGGATTACAGGCACCACTGCACCCAGCTGCCAGCTGCATTTCAGAAGGGACACACATGCATCATATTACAGTTCACTGCCCAGAACTAGTCCACTGACTGCTTGACTACACAGGGACTAGGGGATATTGGAAAGGGAAGAGAACAGGCAGTATTTGTGGCGATAGTAAGTCCAACCCTCTACCTCATGAGGTGATCCTGTGGGAAAAGAATGGCAGGCCAGGGGGTCTGAGGATCAGATAGGAGATGCACAGAACACAGGGTTTTGCTCAGGGTTTGCATGTCAGGCCAGGACTGCTCTGGTCACCTTACAGAAAGATCCTTTGTTCCATGGACATGGGTGAGCTGGAGTGTCACTGTACCGGGGAGTCCTTGACTGTGGCAATGTGTGGTGAAGCTTGGGAACTGTAAGGGCAGAGGAGATGACATCACTCAAGTGGCAGCTGGCAGGAGGCCTCAGTTCCTTGCCACACAGGTCTCTCCAGAGGCTGTCACACAACATGGCATCTGGCTTCCTCCAGGGCAAATGATGAAAGAGAGACATGTAGAAGCCATGACTTAGCATTGGAAGTCACATGCCTTTACTTCCGCTGCCTTTTCTTGGTCACACATACCAACCACAATGCATGTTGGAGAGGACAGAGAGGTGTGAATACCAGGCAGGGAGCTGAAGGCTCTCTTGGAAGCTTCTATCAGGAGCCTGGCCTAGAGGACACTTCCTGCTCAGTTTTTGTGGTCCCTCTCGGTCCCTGCTGATGGAGACCATCAGGTGAAGTCTGTAATGACAGGAAGTGGCACAGATGGAGGCATCTGGCAGATGAGGAAACCCAAGCCATGAAGACATTTTGTGTCTTGTCTGACTCCCGTGTGCTCTCGCGGCAGCCTGAATGTTTAGCACTCGCATCCCTGAACATGTGGTGTGGATTTTAGGTCTCTACAGGCCTGTCTCGGCTGTACACAGGTGTCTCACACTCATCTTGCCTATAGCACCTGGCTTAGGTGTAGAGGGGGCAGTAAGCCAAACCTCACACGCTGCTTTCCCCGCTGCCACCTCTGGGCCACGGCACAGCAGTGCAGTGAGCATGTAGGGTAGGGGCAGCCCATTTTGGCAAAGGGTACTGGGTGGGGGGCCTTTGGGACAAGCGAGAAGACAGTTTCCCTGGTACTGTCAAGGTTCTTCACACATCAAGGCAGGAGCAAAGTGCCTGCTGGACGGAGACTGTGAGGAGGTGAAGGTGGACCACCCGTGCCTAACCTGTGGCCAGACAAGTTTCTGCGCAAGAGTCATTTGGCAGTCAGGGGCTGGACCTGACCTTAGGTGGTATTTGTTTCTCTTATGTCTCAATCCCTCCTAAAGCTTCTAACCAGACAACCTGTCCTTCGTCCTGGGGCTGTCTCCTCCTGACAGAGCCCCTGGAGGGGATTCTCACCCTGAGACACCTGGAAGTGCTCTCCCCCAGACCATCCTTTTCCGCTGGGTGAAGTGCTGGCCTCACCCTGGCGGGGCTGCCCCAGTCCTCCTTCCCTTCATCAGCCGCACCAAAGAAACCAAAGCCCAAGCCGAAGTTATCAGAAACGTGTATTCTTTTTCTTTTAATAGTAAACCTCTTTACAACAAATATAGTGAAAGAGTTTTCAAACAAAACTCATAAGAATCTCGAGGACTTCTGTCTTTTCTTATTGTGTAGAATACTAAGAAAGCATCACCATACAGCACGAAAAGAAATATTGAAAACAAATCAACAGCCGCACACTTGGACTCGCCCTGCCCCAGGACCCAGAAGGAGCCCCAGGAGTGTGGGTGATTGTCGGGTTTTGGGGGTGGGTCACCTCCATGGCCTGTTTCACCCCTCCCTTCCTCCCTCTTCCTCACCCCTCCCTCCCAACTGGATATAATGGAGAAGAGAATCCACTCTCCACAGAACATCCAGCTTCCTGCCCCCATATAAATCCCAGTCCTTCTACTAACTGCTCAGGGGTGAGGAGAGGCAGGGTGGGAGAAGAGGAGTTCCCAGGCTCTGTGTCTCCTCCCTCCATGAAAGCCTATCCCCCC
>JAJEJO010047298.1:0-15792 GCA_020662805.1 Glaucomys volans
AGGGGATGGGACGAGGAGGAACTGTGGAATAAACTTGAGGTAGTTACACTGTGTGACCTGAAGGATGTTCCAGAGTGGACTTCATATTTGTATCTATGCAGCACCATGGGATAAAACAATGAATAAACAGAAGGAAGACAATAGAGGAGAGGGAAGGGAAAGGGAAAGAAGAAGGGTGTGGACAGAGGAAGCAGTGGGCCTGCAGGGAGCCCAGGACACTCCATGCATGTGGGGTCACATCACATGAGCCCCTCGGTGATGGAAATGAAATTCACTAGTAAAATTCGTTAAAATTCCTAACCTTCTGTGCTAAGCAGGAGGGGCATTTGGAAGATTCTTCTACACCCCAGGATGTTCCCCATATCACTTAGGCTTCTCACCTCCTGCAGGACTGTTCTAGTCCCCTTTGCAAAGGAATGTGTATAAAGGTGGCTCCTGAGATGAGAGGGGAGAGCAACAGCCTTTCCTCATGAGGGAGAGCAGCTGGGCTGGCCTGGGAGGCATTCTGCTGGACACTGGCTTCCTTCTGTACCTTGTGTAACTCATCACCTAGAGATGCACCTGCACACATTACAGAATAGATCCTTTTGCCACAAAGGAAGATTCACCTGAGTTACATTTCCCAGTGTGAAAGGGGAAACCCAGGTGCATGGGCTGAGTGATGGCTCTTGACACTTGTAAGCTTAAAAACAAACTGAAGAACAACCATGAACAGCATTCCCTGGTACTGTGGGAGCACAAGCTCTGTGATATTTGTCAGAGGAACATGTTTATGAACTTGAAATTTCTGCATGAGTTTGTGAAGTATTCTACTTGTAAAAGCCATATCATGAACTTAATAGTTTGAAAAAGCAGAACTACTTACCTTAAGGCAGTTCTAAGAGGACAGTTTAAAGCATGGAGGTCAACATGACAAAATACAAAAATAGAAAAATACCAAAGAAATTATCAGTATATATTAAGATCCTAGCAAAAGAAAAACCCAACAGCAAAATTAGTAGAAGATAGACAATAATTAAAATCTGAAAAAAGTCAATGAATTGGAGAATAAAATAACAATACAACCGATGAATAAACAAAGAGTAGGGTTTCTGAATGAATAAACAAGTTTGATAAATCCTTTACCAAACTAACAAAAGGAGGGAGGAGAAAAAAATTTCACATAACAAAATCCAAGATGAGAAATAAAAAAATCACACAGACACAACTGAATCCACAGGGTCATCAGAAACTATGTTGAAAATTTATGCTTCACAAAGCTACAAAATCTGGAGACATTGACAAATTCCTACAGACACACCCCTCCCCAAACTGAACCATGAGCATACAAACACGTAAACAGATCAACACCATGGAATGAAGTTGAAGCATCTATCAGAAGTCTGGAGCAATGGAAAGCCCAGTACTGGAGGGACTCTGCCCAGTCCTACCAGACCTTCAGAGAACTAGTACCCATCCTCCTCAAATTATTCCATGAAACAGAAAAGGAAGAAACACTGCCAAACTCCTCCTCTGAGCCCAGTATCACCATACCAAAACCAGACAAGGACACATCAAGGAAACAAAATTCAGTCCACTATCCTTGATGAATTTAAATGCAAATATTCTTTTTTCTTGTTTTTCCTTTTTTATTTTGGTTCATTGTTCACACATGGAATACAATTATCTTTTTCATGTTGTACACAAAGTAGAATCATATCATTTGCGTATTTGTACATATACATAGGGTGATTATGTTTGTCTCAGTCTATTGTCTTTCCTTCCCCACCCCTCCCTACTTCTCATTATCCTATAGACAATCCATCTGGATTGTATAGGCTGGGTGTTGGAAGGGTCACTGGGTGGACAGGATTTGGGTTCGTATTTTATCCCCGGCACCAGAGTCTCTCTCTCTTTGCTTCAGGTGCCATGTCCTGAGCTGCTGTCCTCCTCCATGCCCTTCCACCATGATGTGCTGCCTCATCTCAGGCCCAGAGCCATGCAGTGGGCGAGCATGGATTGAAACCATGAGCCAAAGTAGACCTTCCCTGCCTAAGTTGTTGCTGTTGTATTCTCTGCTTGCAGCCATGAAAAACTAACAGAGCATATAATTAGAAGTGGAATGGAGAGTTTGTGAGGTCATCATACATTTAGGTTTAGTAACATTGACAAATATTTTTTCAAATTCCAATGGGCAACACAAGACTATTATATCATATGTTGTCCTTATCTTTTTTTCACTTTAAAAAATTTTGTTCTTTTTAGTTACACATGATACTAGAATGTATGCAGACATATCTTACATACATGGAGTATAGCTTCCCATTCTTGTGGTTGGACATGATGTGGGGTTACACTGGTCCTGTATTCATATATGAACACAGGAAAGTTGCATCCCAGTCATTCCACTGTCTCTCCTATTCCCACCACTCCCTTACTTTCATTCCACATTGTATAATTTAAAGAACTTTTGTCCCCCACCTCTTCTTATGTGTTATTAGCTTCTGCATATCAGAAAAAACATTTGGCCTTTGGTTCTTTTGGGTTGGGCTTATGTCACTTAGCATGATAATCTCCAGTTCCACCCATTTTCCAGTAAATTCCATAATTCATTCATCATTAAGACTGAATAATATTCCATCGTGTATGTACACCACATTTTCTTTATCCATTCATCTGCTGAAGGGCACCTAGGTTGGTTCCATGGCTAAGCTATTGTGAGTTGAGCTGCTAAAAACATTGATGGGGGTGCGCCAATGTAGCATGCTGATTTTAAGTCCTTTGAGTACAAACCAAGGAGTGGGAAAACTGGGTAAAATGTGGCTCTATTCAAAGTTTTCTCAACAATTTCCATACTGCTTTCCAGAGTGTTTGCACCAAATTTCAGTCCCACCAACAATGAATGAGTGAACCTTTTTCCCCACATCATCACCAACACTTATTGTTACTATAATTCTTGGTAATTACCATTCTGACTGAAGTAAGATGAAATCTCATTGTAGTTTTAATTTGCACTTCTCTAATTGCTAGAGATGTTGAACATTTTATCATATATTTGTGGACTGATCATATTTCTTCTCCTGTGAAGTGTCTGTTCAGTTTCTTTGCCCATTAATTGGTTGTGTTTGGTTTTTTTTGGCATTAAGTTTTTTGAGTTCTTTACACATCCTGGAGATGTTTGCCTTTATCTTGTTAGGCTTTTAAATTTTAGCTTTTCTGTGTGGAGTAATAATGCTACCTCATTTCTGCTTTCATTCTTCATTTTCTGGTGAGTAATGATGTTGTACACCTTTCATGTGCTTCCCTGACCCAGGATGTCATTTAATGCAAGAGAACATTCGTGTTTTTTTCCATTTTTATTGGTTTATCAATGTTCCATTTATTGATGAGTCCTTCATATTGATATTTCCATGTGGACACATCATGGCCCAGCTGACCCACTGAATGGACAGCCCCTTGCCCATTGCTCTGACACTGTGGATCAGGTGACCGCACAGGAGGTCTGTGTCCAGCCTGATAGTAATCACTGATCACCACAGCCTCAGACAGGGAAAGCTGCAGCAGGACAGGTCCTCCAGCTCTGCTCTTTAACACATATTGGGATTTCTTTATGCAGCACAGATGAGGCTGGACACCTGAGGAATTTTCAGGAAACAGTTTTATTTAAGCTGCAAGCCTCAAGACCCCAAGTCTGGAAATTCTTTTTGAATTATACTCAATGGGGTGGTTCCATAAGAGTGGGTGGGTACAGAGCAGTTAGGCTGTGTGCCATATTCCTAAGCCAGTCAGAGGTTTTACAAGTTTTTACCAAGAAAGAGACAGTATCGGTTGTACAGCAACAAATTTGAGACAGAATCTATGACACCTTTTGTCTGCAATCTGGCATTTCCAAGAAAGAGGAAGCTTTAAACCACACTGAAGCTCTGCAGAACCCCTGCTGACAATCTTTGTAAAGATCTTGTTGACTAGGAGAGAAATTTGTTGCTATAAATTGGAAAGGAGTTCCTCTGGAGAAGCCTAATTATGGAAAAGGCCTTTTTGGTGACTAGTCCATTTTTACACAGATGTTAGAATGAGGAAGAAACACTTCCCAGTTCAGAGGTAAGCCAGCTGCAGGCTGAATCCGGCCACCACCCAGCCCTAAGTGTGAAGCACCATGTAGCCTCATTTACTTTTCAACATGCTTGGCTGTAACCTCAGAGTTGGGCAGCCAGGTCAGAAACCTTGTGGTCTGTGGAGCCTGGCCCCTGCCTCCCAGGGGAGGGGGCTCTCAGCAGAAAAGATTCTCAGAACACTATCCTAAATAGTTCATGATGTGTAAAAGGTTAAGTGAATATGCTTTTATAATAAGCCAAACAACAGTAAAAGAAGTTGTATCAAAGAAAAGGGTCTGAGGTTTTTGAATTTGGGCCTTCTATTTTGGTTTTGGGAGTTGAGTTCACAGTTGAAGGAAGGAGGCCTAAAATTTATTGAGATAATCTGTGGAGTAAAGGAAACAGAAGTTATGAGTGGAGGATCTCAAGTCCACATTTCTGGGGTGCTCCTGCTAGTCCACTAAACATGACAGTGTCACAGAGAACAACTTTAATGTCCACTGCTAACCTATGGGAAAGAATCCAACTTGTGTACAATCAGCATTCTTTGCATCTGAAGGATGAAGAACATAAGTCCAACTACCTGAAAGGCTGTCAAGTCTCAGAAGCTATAACTGGCCTTCCAGATCATCTAAGTGGTCATTGATTAGTGAACTCTGTTATTGCTCATGAGGATCAATGGATTGGTGCAATAACACTCCAATCATCATTCAACAGTTGTTATTCATCTGTTCAGCCAGAACTTTCCATAGAGTTAGCAATGCTACACTTCAGAATTTACTGACATATGTATCTTCAAAATATTTCTGTCCCAAAGTCCTTCCACTGAGGCAGCCTCAGAGACTGGACAGGGCAGAGTTTGTAGGTCTGGAGTGACTGCAACCTGATATATCAGTCCATGCAGTAGTGAGAGTTGTGGAGATCACATAATGACAGAGTCATTGCACAAATACAGAGGACAGAAGCAAAGGAAAGTTATGTTAGCAGTGGAACAGCCTAAGGTCAGCACTGTGTGCCTATGTCCTGGTGTCCCAGAGCTGCCTGGTACCCTCAGCTTCAGAGGAATAAAGACTATATTAGGAATTTAAATATCTTGACTCAGTGCCCCTGCACACCAGAACACCTAGCAGTGCACACAAGGCCGTGGTCCTCCTGTTGTACCTAAAGAAAATAAAATCATTCAAGCCGATCACGTAAAGCCAAAAGAAGCCTTTATTTTAGTTGGCCAGCAATGATTGCCCTTACACCTAAAAGTGGTGTGCCGGGAAAATCATGCATTACTTATTTTGTTGCCAACTTTTATAGGGCACAGGAAGGGATTAGGGTGGAACTATCGGGAGGGGAAGGGATTGGGATGTGGCTGACTCTCCAGATTGATTGCACTGAAGAATCTCCCTGGGGAGCACCAACATTTTAATCTGTTTCTCTTGCTATAACATTCCCCACTGGTCTTATCCACATTAACAAATCCTTGTTTAGGAAACTAGTGGTTTTTCAGTTTCCAAATTCCCAAACTCTGATGGGTTTCATTTCTCAATTTGACCAGATTTTTTATTTTACACTAACTGCCTGTCCTTAATCAGGAACTTTTTACTGCAGTATGGAGAGGGGGCGCTGACCACTCTTGCTGCTTTGAGCTGGAAGGGGGTGGAGTCTGGGGAAGTAGTTTGAAGTTCCTTTTAGAAATCTGGTCAATGAGGAGCAAAAGTCTGCTTGGGAAGAGCAGGTTGTAAAGTCGTCTGAGGTGGGTGCTTCTATGAGAGAGAAACAGAATGAGATAAGTACCAAAATGAGATTAATACAGAAAATCATGACATGGTAGAAATCAATCTCTCACCAGGTGGAGGATCTGAGAAGTCGTTCCCATAACAGGGCACAGTGTTCACCTAGAGTTGCAAAGTTCCTTAGAGAAGCTCTCATTCCCTGGATGCAGGCTGACTCTGAGGGCAGAAACCAAAACTGGTTTTCTTGGCCCCTTTGTTTTAATCTCGATCCCTAAAATTGATCTTAAACATCCAGCAAGCCATTTTCACCAGTTATTATCTCAACTATTTCATAGGTGATGGCCCAGTATAATTCTTCAAAATATTAATCTGGCATCAGCTACAGAGCTTACAAGGAAAATACAAAATAATTAACAACAGTAAAAACATATCTAGTTTGTGTAATAGTCATCCTAAATCCTGCCTGAGTTATGTATTATTCTGACTTGTAGCAGGGTGGGAGGCAGACCATTATTTCAGGTAATTCAGGGTCTTTTACAATCTTAGGCAGAGTGTTCCAGGTTTGAAGTTATTTTTGCCTCCTCTTAGGACATCATTTTCACAGTTTATATGTATTCTTTTCTGAATCTATGTGAATAGTTGTTAACACAATACATTGCATTCAAAACAAATCAAGGAAAGGCTGAGAGCTTTTAACTTTCCTTTTGTGTGGCAAAGTGACCAAATATTTTTTATGTTTCATGATATTAACCTTTAATCAAATCAGACTCTCACTCACTTTACATATATTTGCATTTAAAATTTGATCTCAGTGTAAAAAGTAACAAATTTACATATAACCTATTGATAGAAGGTTCTGTTACAGAATATTAAATGATAAAAATAAATCCCCAATAAAATTTGCCATTCCCACAAGCCTGAAACTACCAACACAGACAAGTCTAACCTGGAGAACAGCAGCCCGACAAATTTCCTGCTCTAAAGACCTGTGTACCCAGAAGACATGGACACGAGAATATGCAAAGAGCAACCAAACCTAGTTTTTCCAGAAAAAGCCCTACGCTCTGCATCATGGCACAGTACCCTACCAGTTATTTAACCACAAGAAAGAATAAAACTTGAAGAAATTCTTGTCATTTTAACATATTGATTACACTTTGATTTATATTGGCCCATTAAGATTTGATCTTAGGGGAAAACTTTAAACAGTTTCTAATTGATGATCTCACATACATATAAGTACTTAGTTACACAAAAACTGGTTGGAATTTGCTCTTTACCTACACACAGATTTTCTTACCCAGAAATATTTTCCTTTTCCTTTTACTGAATATATTTTCATACCTAGACCTTTCCACTTTCCCCTTCCCATCTGTTGACTCCTTCCTTGTTTGTATTCTAAAACAACTCCTATGAAATTTCTGAATTTAGATAAATTATTAGGATTTCACTATTAGTAACCTTGCTCTCAGGGATGATACAAACAATTCCGAATCCCTTTATTTACCAATCCATGAAAACACCAATGATGCTAAAGCATGTCACCCCATGGAATTTAAGGTGCAATATATTAACTCTAATTTATCTATTTTACTGTAATAATCAGACAAGTATTTTGAATGGTATTTGCCATCACTTTCCTGTGGAAAAGTAAAAAAAAAAAAAACAACTGATATTACACATTTTATAGACATTAACATTTTTTTAATTGACCACCTAGAGACTTGTGAGGTTAGATATATTTTACCTTCATTTATTTACTGAAATTAAGTTGAACCTTTTTAATCATGTGAATCAAATATACCTGGATCCATTGTTTCTTTCAGCACTCTCTATTTTAGTCTCTAATATCATGTACATGAATTTTGGACACAATATACACTTAAACAAAGGCCTTGTATGTTTTTATCCCCATTGCAATGTAATAAGATGTTTAAAAATCTAAGTTGAATAAAAAATAGGACTGACCCAAAGTTATGAGCTCAACAAGTACTTGGCAGGCATTTAGTTATTCTCAAATAAAACATTCTTTTGTGTTTTTTCCTTGGTTTGGAAATTGGGCTTTTTGCTTTCTCTATTGTCATTTCAATGTGAGTTCTACTTGAGATCCAGCAGAAACCTGATATCTCAGGCACTTTAACCATTTTTATCAGGACAGGGTTTGAATGCTTAAGAGCTCTGTAATGGGCTTTGTTATTCCTCCTGGGTGGGGGCACATGTCATTTACATATTGTAAAACAATTCGCTATGGGGATGCTGTAACTCTGGGGGGGGGCGTTGGACCTGGTTCCTTCTCCCCCTCGGGAGGGCGAGAGTGCGGGTGCCCTGAGCCATCTTCTCCCTCCCTCGGCCCCTGGATTTGGAAATGGCTTTTGGCAGAGTTACCTGAGTCTTGAGGGATTGGTAGCAGCAGGAGCTGCATTTAAGTCTGGTCTGGCCTTTGCCATTAAACAGGTGCTGCGTCTCCTAGTTCCCAAACTAGAGGATGCAGAAACTGAAAGGCAATGCTTAAGCCATAATCCAAATTTGAATGTAAGGCATCCGGTCTGGATGGTTTGGCCATCCAATGCCCTGAGGACACCAATCAACCTCGAAGGTGGGCCATTTTGATTTACAAAACTTTCTTAAGTTACATCCATTAACAAAAGCTCCTTAGTCAGTGGCACATTCTTGGAAGTCGTGAAAATTATCTAAACAGCAAGTTAGAGCACTGGGGCACTTGGTTGACTGACTCTGTCCTATAGTAGACTGTCCTGGAGAGAGAGGCTACATAGAAAGCAAAGCCACAACACAGAAAACACACATGGCCATGAACCAGACTAACAAGATAAATACAGACAGACAGACAATGACCAGATTAGTCCCCACAGGGAGGCCTACTTGATTAGGCCACATAGGAGGCCTACCTGGTTAGGCCCCATGGGGAGGCCTATTGGACTGGGGCCCACACCGGCCCTGGACAGCACCTATGCATCAGCCAGCCACACAGACTCTGAGCAGATTGGTCCCAGGTGGTGGCTAGGCCAGCAGCCACATGGCGGTTATGCCAGCAGCCAGTCATGTGGCAACTGAGCCCAGCAGACACCATGTGGCCCAGACCAGACTAACAAGACAAATGCAGACAGACAGTGGTTGACCAGATTAGGCCCCATGTGGCCTACCAGACTGGGCCCATGAGGGGGCCCACCAGAAAGAACCCCATGGGGGGATGACCAGATTGAGCCCACAAGGGTGTTCACCAGACTAGGCCTCACGAGGAGGCCTGCCAGGAGCCAGGAGCGAGGTCTTGCCCTGAACTGGGATTGGTGTAAGCGACTGCGTCCGGTCTAACCATGTCCCCTAGATACAGATAGTCGGCTTATCAAAACAGGATACCAGGTGGCTTGGTTCAGAAGAGCACCCTGAGGAGGGGCAAGGGTCCCCCCAAGAGTGAGGCTGAGACACGTCTCTCAGGAGCTCCCCTCTACTCAGGGTATGGCTCCCAGTCAACCATCACAGAAGGCCAATTTAGGTGTGAGGGCTTAGAGAAACAAATCTCAGTGACCTCCAAATGTTGTACCCAAAGAGAATAAAATCATCCAAGTCAATCACGTAAAGCCAAAAGAAACCTTTATTTTAGCTGACGAGCAATGATTGCCCTTATCCCTAAAAGCAGTGTGCCCGAAAAATCACAAGTTTGTTCTTTTTTGCCAAATTTATAGTGAACAGGAAGGGATTAGGGTGGGTTTATAGGGAGGGGATTTGGGATTGGGGTATGACTTATTCTCCCGAATGTGCTGGAGAATTTCCTTGGGGAGCACCAACATTTTAATCTGTTTTCTGTTGCTATAACACTCCTGTGACGTAAATTCCATGGTAGTGCATCCACTTTAGTCAAGATGTCAGATTCAGCAACCCACCTGAAGGGTATGTATTCAGGGGCAGTCCTTATTAAAGCTCAGATTTTGGAGCTTGCATTTCCTGTGGGTCTGAATAGCTCCTAGTAGTTCCAAATGCTCACAGCTCCACAAAGCGTATCTTCTCCTCTTTTCCCAACATTGTACCTACTGCCTGTGCAAAATGTGGATTGGAAACAGAAACATATGAAAATGAAATCTGAAGTCAGTGTCTTAGCTGCTTGCCATCTGCTAGGAGGGAAACACATTATAGGCCAGCCTTGCTGACCATCGCTGATAGAGAAGGTCCTTCTCAACATTCCTCCACACCCCTCAGCAGAGTGGCAGTACCTTCCCGGAGATCACCCGTGGGATGGCTGCAGCAGACGTGCTTCTCTCCTGTTGGCAGATAGCAGAGTCCGTGTGTTGAAGACTCAGAGCTTTCTGTCTCAGAGGAAAATAGTACTCATTACCACAGGATTTCTCCCTACTGGATTTCTGTCCTGAACTGTGTAAAGCATGGAGCCTTCTCTGAGGCCACACAGGGAAATTGTAGCCATTTCAAGGAAGAAGAAATTTTAAATGAATGATGGGGGTTTTGCTTTGGATGCTTTCCTGATCTCAGCCATGGACAGTGGGAAGCAGCATCTAAGGCAATGCTCTTCCAAAAGACAGAGCTTCCCATCATCTTCCATTCCGTTGAAGAGGGCTTTGTGCCTCTTGTGCAGTAGGTCAGCAGCTCCATGCTTAGACCAAAGTTCAGGACTGAAAGCTGCTAACAGGAGTCATGTCTGGGTGGGCTTACTCTCTGACCTCGCTGTGTGCAATGTGGGTTTGGGGAGTGGGAGATGAATGAAAGCTTAGCCAACCCCCATGAGCTGGGCCTCTGCATACCTCTGGGAATAGTGCAGCCCCCAGGGAAGGGAAACTGCAGAGGGAAAAGGAGATGGAAAGGGAGAGAAGATTAACACCACTGAGCAAAGCCCCATCTATCTGCTTTGAAAAGTGGTCTTCGGATACTTCAGAAAAGCACTTCCAAAAGGCGGTTGTGGAGGTTGTGACCTGTCCTGCTGTTGTACTCAAGGAAAATAAGATCACCCAAGACATTCAAGTAAAGCCAAAAGAAGCCTTTATTTTAGCTGGCCAGCTACAACCTCCCTTATGCCTAAAAGTGGGGTCCCAGGTGGTGTGTAATAGTTCTTTGGTTCCCAGCATTTATAAGGAGTGGGAAGGGATTAGGGTGGGGCTATAGAGAGCAGGAAGGGTTCAAGGTGGGTCTACAGAGAGTGTTAAGGGGCTAGAGCAGGATATAGGGAGCTAGAAGGGATCAGGGTGACTGTCTCTCCTGATGGCACTGGAGAATCTTTTTGGGGATTATAACACTGCCTCACCTTGGCTCTTCTGGCAGGCTTGCTCTGATGAGACCAGCTGATTGACTGAGAGCTGTCCTGCACAGTGTGGAGCACATGAGCAGAGACAGAGGACCAGAGGGCAGTAAAGAGGACAGGAGCAGCAGATCGAGGAGAAGGACTGGAGCTGAGTGCTGAGGACAGGAGTGAAGCAAAGGATAGGAATGGAGTGCCTAGCATGGGAGCCGAGTGCTGAGGCCAGGAGCAGAGAGGGAGGACAGGGGTCGAGTGCAGAGGACAGGAGCAGAGAGCTGCCCCTCACTGTGGGCTGCATCCAAAGCCTACTCTGAACTCAGCCCCAGCCCTCACTTGTGGCAATGTGGTGAGGGACACTGAGCAGAGGACATGCCTAAACCGCTCTGCTGCTGGACTCCTGACCTCAGAAACAGGACAGAAGGCACCTGTGCCCTGCAGTGCAGCCAGGCAGGCCTGGGGCCACCAACCCTGAGCAGGGCACTAGGCCCCAGCCAGCTGGGTGCCCTGGGCACTGGGGCATCCAGGTCTGTAGTGGGGCAAAGAGTGCTGGGCCTGAGCAGTCAGTTCTACATGTCCACCTGGTGCTGCTGTGGCTCGGCTGAGACCAGGTAACCACACAGGGAGAATCATAACTCCTGGCTCCCCAGTCACCATTGTTATTTAGGGTTCATTCCTCTGTTCAGGGCAGTTTTCAATTCTGTGAGATCAAGAGACACACATCATCCTGGCAGTGAGACAGACCAAGAGGGACTGACCCAGAAGGGTGCATGAGGGTCAGTGGCAGAGGACGCCACCAGGTATGATTTGTGCCATGCTTTTGTGCCGGAGGCTCTGGGTTCAAATCTTGGTTCTGCTAACTATTGTGTGTGTCCTGAGGAAGATAATCAAAAACCAAATCTCACTAAAAGGGAAAGAAAATAATTTTATTGCATGGAAAAAAAACATACCATGCACACAGACTCAGTAAAAAAAGCAGGGGTTTCCATCCTCATATCAGATAAAGTGGACTTCATGCCAAAATTAGACAGAATAGTGAAGGACATTTCTTTCTCCTTAAAGGAAGCATAAATCAGCAAGGCATAACCATCATAAATATTTATGCCCCAAACAACAGTGCATCCTGGTATGTAAGTGAAATCCTTCTCAACTGCAGGAACAAAATAGACCAAAACACAAAATCCTGGGTGATTTAACACACCCCTGTCACTATTGGACAGATCTTCCAAGCAAAATCTGAGCAAAGAAACTATGGAACTCAATAACGCAATCGCTAATTTAGACTTAACAGACCTATATAGAATATTTCATCCTTCAAGAAGTGAAGACACTTACTTCTCAGCAGCACATGGATCCTTTTCTAAAATAGACAATATATTATGCCACAAAGCTACTCTCAGCAAATACAGAAAGATAGAGATTCTACCTTGTATTCTATCAGACCATAATGGAATGAAATTACAAATCAATGATAAAATAACAGAAACTACTCCAACACCTGTAAATTAAATAATATGCTATTGAAAGATGCATGGATAACAGAAGATATTAGGGGGGAAATAAAAACACTTTTAGGGTTCAATGAGAACAAAGATACAACATATCAAAATCTCTGGGATACTATGAAAGCTGTGCTAAGAGGAAAACTTATTGCATGGAGTGCATTCAAAAAAAGAAGGAGATGTCAACAAATAAATATCCTCACAACTCAAAGCCCTAAAAAAAGAGGAACAATTAATCACCAAAAGTAGTGGAAGACAGAAAAATATTAAAATCAGAGGGGAAATCAATGAAATTGAAACAAAAGAGACAATTCATAAAATTGACAAAACAAAATTTGGTTCTTTGAAAAACTAAACAAAATTGATGAGCCCTTAGCAACACTAATGAAGAGAAGTAGAGAGTAAACTCAAATTAATGAAATTCATGATGAAAACTGAAAAATTACATCAGACACTATTGAAATAAAAAACATATTTAGAAGCTATTTTGAAAAGTTATTCTCCAACAAATAGAAAATCTCAAAGACATCAACAGGTTCCACCCAAACTGAATCTGGAGGATATACATAATTTAAATAGATCAATTTCAAGCAGTGAAATAGAAGAAGTCATCAAAAGTCTACCAACAAAGAAAAGTCCAGGACCAGATGGATTCACAGCCGAGTTCTACAAGACCTTCAAAGAAGAGCTCATTCCAATACTCCTCGATGTATTCCATAAAGTAGAGGAGGAAACCCTTCCAAATTCATTCTATGAAGCCAATATCACCCTGACACCAAAACCAGACAAAGACACATCAGGAAAAGAAAATTTCAGACCAATATCTCTAATGAACACAGATGCAAAAATTCCTAAAAAAATTTTAACAAATCACATACAAAAGCATAAGAAAAAGATAGTGCACCATGATCAAGTGGGTGTCATCCCAGGGATGCAAGTTTGGTTCAACATTTGGAAATCAATAAATGTAATTCATGATATCAACAGACATAAAATTAAGAACCACAAGATTATTTCAATAGAGGCAGAAATAGCATTTCATGAAACACAGCACCCTTTCAGGCTCAAAACACTAGGAAAAATAGGGATGGTAGGAACTTTCCTAAACTTTGTAAAGGCTATTTATGCTAAGCCTACAGCCAACACCATTCTAAATGGAGAAAAATTGAAAGCATTCCCCTTGAAAACTGGAACTAGTTAGGGATGCCCTCTTTCACCACTTCCATTCAACATTGTCCTGGAAATGCTAGGCAGAACATTTAGACAGACCAAAGAAACTGAAGGGGTATGAATAGGAAAAGAAGAGCTCAAACTATCCCTCTTTGCTGATGACATGATTCTATATTTAGAGGAGCTGAAAACGTCCACCAGAAAACTGCTGGAACTCATAAATGAATTCAGGGAAATAGCAGGATATAAAATTAAGGCTCATAAGTCTAATGCATTTTTATTCATAAGTGATGAATCCTCTAAAAGGGAAATTAGGAAAACTGCCCCATTCAAAATAGCCTTGAAAAAAGTAAAATATTTGGGAATCAATCTAACAAAAGAGGTGAAAGATCTCTACTATGAGAAATACAGAACACTGAGGAAAGAAATTAAAGAAAATCTGAGAAAATGGAAAGATCTCCCATCTCTTGCATAGGCAGAATTAATATCGTCAAAATGGCCATACTGCCAAAAGCGCTATATAAATTCAATGCAATTCCAAAGAAAATCCCAATAATGAACCTCATAGAAATAGAACAAGCAATCATGAAATTCATTTGGAAGAATAGGAGACCCAGATTTGTGAAAGCAATCCTTAGCAAGAAGAGCGAAGCAGGAGGTATCACAATACCAGACCTCCAAGTGTACTGCAAAGCAATAATAACCAAAAAAAACCCCATGATATTGGCACCAAAATAAGCAGGTAGATCAATGTTACAGAATAGAGGATACAGAGTCAAACCCACATAAATACAGTTTTCTCATACTAGAAAAAGGCTCCAAAAACATACAATGGAGAAAAGATAGCCTCCTCAAGAAATGGTGCTGGGAAAACTGGAAATCCATATGCAGCAAAATGAAACTAAACCCCTATCTCTCACCCCGTACAAAACTCAACTCAAAATGGATCAAAGACCTAGGAATTAGGCCATAGACCCTGCACCTAATAGAAGAGAAAGTAGGTCCCAATCTTCATCATGTGGGTCTAGGAACAGACTTCTTTAACATGACTCTCAAAGCACAAGAAATAAAAGCAGGAATCAATAATTGGGATAGATTCAAACTAAAAAACTTTTTCTCAGCAAAGGAAACAACCAGCAATGTGAAGAGCGAGCCTTCAGAGTGGGAGAAAATCTTTGCCACACACACGACAGATAGAGCACTAATCTCCAAAATATATAAAGAACTCAAAAAACTTTACCCCAAGAATACAAATAATGCAATCAATAAATGGGATAAGGAAATGGGCAGACATTTTATAGAAGAGGAATTATAAGCAATCAACAGATATATGAAAAATGTTCAACATTCCTACTAGTAAGAGAAATGCAAATCAAAACTGCCCTAATATATCATCTCACCCAAATTAGGGCAGTTTTGATTTGCATTTCTCTTACTACTAGGAATAATGTTTTCAATGTTTTCTGCATAAATGAAGAATATTTCAAAATATGTACACATACATATACCTATGTATATATCTGTACAACATACAATGGCATGTATGTAGATATCACATAAATGTTGATTTTATGCATTGATTACATAAAGTAAGAGAGATGAACTGTGTTGTTGAAATGTCTTTCAAAGAACCTGGCACTTTGAATCCTTCAAATCCTCTCTCTCAATGTTTCAAAACTGAGGAAAGAGGAGGGAGCCAGGCTAAGCATTCACTGGCCAGGATTGCCTTTTCCAAAGGAGCCATGTTATGAGAAGCTCTGCCAGCAGGTCTGCCAATCTGTAAGGAATTTGGAGTCACTGCCCCTGTTGAGGACAGGCCAGAGGAGGTCACTTCCATAAGAGCCTGTCTTTGCAGAATTCTGTTTAGACCTAGCAAAAGTCTTCATAGAGATCAAATAGGACAGAATCTGCACAATTTCCTGCAGCAACAATGGCAGGTAGAGAGAAACAATCCTGTTCTAGGGACCAAATGTTCAAAGAAGAGTTTGTCAAACTGCTTTCTAGTAAGAAAGCTGATTTACAAAAGCTCTCATTGGTGCCTTGTAGCTACACCAACCTGGGCTCAT
>JAJEJO010047299.1:0-73315 GCA_020662805.1 Glaucomys volans
AAAAAAAAAAAAAAAGTCATGACTCTGGGATATGGCTGGAGGAGCAGGGCTGGGTCCACTTAGCTCACTATGAAGAAAAGGAGTCCAAAGGGGTCCCCAGGGAGGTCACAACCTGCAAGGTGGCTCAGGCCCTCCAGGCTGGTGGGGAGGTTGCTCTGGGTACGCTGTGTGTTCCGTAGGTGCAAGGTCTGAAGGGCTGTCATAGCTGGGAGCTGTCTGCAGGGAAACAGAACCGTCAGGGCCAGAGGAAGGGCCCACCTAGGGGGTTTGGGAGTAATGGGGGACTGGAGGGGCAGGTCCAAGAGCATGGGGCCCAGAGGTCACAAGGCCAATGGCAACTGTGTGGTGAGGCAGACAGAATGAAAAGACCAAGAGGTGGGTCAGGACACTTGGAAGGGCAGGCCCAGCCTGAGGGTGCCAGCCCACACAGGACAAAGGGCCAGGGCCCCTGGGAGGGAGGGTGTGACTGGGAAGGTACACACCGGAGCTGGGCATGCAACAGCGGGTTCCCATTGAGCACCAGTGTCTGTAGGTGTACCAGACGGCGCATCTGGGGCGGCAGGCTCTCCAGGTGATTCTCACTAAGGTCTAGGTACAGCAGGTCCGTGAGGTTGATGAAGAGCTGGTTGGGGATGGTGTCGATACTGTGGGTGGATGGGAGAGAAGCAGGACCACCTGAGTTAGCTCCAGAGATCAGCCCTAGCCCCCCAGACACTGACTACACCTAGTTGGCACCTGTTATGGCTGAGGTTGAGCACCAGCATGTTCTTGGCATTTTCTAGCTCCCGCGGGCACTCGGTCAGCTGATTGTAGCTCAAGTCCTGGGCAGAAGGGACAGGCCCAGGTCAGGGGTGTTCCTACCCCAAATAGTCCTCTGTCATGCTCAAGAATCAGGTAGTAGATGGGTGGAAGGGTATGTAGTGGCTCAGGGCCAAAGGGAAATAGTAGGATCTTGGGAAGAAAGACGTGAGGGTTAGGGATCTGACTCCATGAGTGACCTCAGGCAAGGCACTGCCCACTCTAAGCCTCAGTTTCCTTATCTGTAAAATGGGATAATGAAAGCCCGAAGGATTGTGGTTATGAGTGGGGACTGAATGGTTGGGCAGCATAGGGGCCAGACAGGTGGATAACCACTGACCAGGACTGAGAGGTCATCCAACTTGAAGATGTCATCAGGGACTCCGGAATTCTTCAGGCTGTTGGCTCGAGCTACAATGGCCTAGGGATAAATGTAAAAGTCTGATTCCTGGTTTCCACAAGCCCTCCAGAGGGTAGGCCTGAGTGCTCTCCTTCCTCTGGTCTTTGTTCACACAGTTCCTCCAACTGATGGCTTTTCCCATCTTCCTGGTGAACTATTCAAACCTAAAAGTCCAATACTCTGGGGCTTTCAGGAAACCTTTTCTTTCTTTATTTTATTTTTCTGTTCTGGGGATCTAACCCAGGAGTGCTTTACCACTGAACTTCATCCCTAGTCCTTTTTATTTTTTTAAGGCAGGGTCTCAGCAAGTTGCTTAGGGCCTTGCTAAGTTGCTGAGGCTGGTCTCAAACTCGCAATCCTCCTTACAGGCATGCACCACCACACCTGGCAGGAAACCTTTTCTGATCAATCTCTCTCTCTCTCTCAGTACTGGTGACTGAACCCAGGGGCACTCTACCAGGTCCTTGGTCAGACTCTGGGTCCCTAACCCCAAGCCTGAAGGCATCATGGCCAGTACTCACCCGCAGTGAAGGCAGACTGGACAGTTCCCCGTGAAGTGTAGTCAGGTTGTTGTGGCTCACAGACAAGTGCTCCTGGGTCAGGACATGGAGCAGAGGCTCAGCAGGGTGGGTAGGGTGTCCAGAGTTCCTGTCTGTCTCCACAGCTTTGCACTATTCAGGAGAAGCTACCAGCCCAGTCTGCTTCTCCCTTACAGACCAGGCCTCTTCTTGTACACCTTGTGGGACGGAGGGCTTACTCCCTCTCTGCCAGCTTTTTTTTGCAGGGAGGGTATTGGGGATTGAACCCAGGGGCACTCGACCACTGAGCCACATCCCCAGCCCTATTTTGTACTTTATTTAGAGACAGGGTCTCACTGAGTTGCTTAGGGCCTCACTTCCACTGAGGCTGGCTTTAAACTTGTGATCCTCCTGCCTCAGCCTCTGAAGCTGTTGGAATTATAGGTGTGTACTATGCCATGGCTCTCTACCAGTTTTGCTCACAACTCTGTATGTCTCTTGCCTTCTCCATAGGCTTAGCCCACCTGGCCCAGCCCCACCCACAGGAACCCTTCTTGCTTGACCAAAGCCCCTTACCAGCTTCTGTAGGGCAGCCAGCTCTTCTGGCAGGTAGCAGAGGCCTGTGCGGTTCAGCTTCAGCCATCGCAGGCTGGTCATGGCCTTGACATTCTCAGGGAAGTAGCCACCCTGGGGGGAAGGTGGGTTTCACAGTAAGGATGGACTGGGAAAGGGGTGCCTGTGCTCCACCACATTCTGTGGCTTACACTGCCCACTGAAGTCCTTGGGGAGCAACAGAGCCAACCTACCAGCTGTGAAACCCTGGACAAGTCACTTACCACTCTGTGCCTCAATTTCTTCACCCATAAAATGGGACTAACAAATGTGACTAACAAAAGACAAAAATGTTGGCCTGCCTCTCCTGCTGGACTCTGAGCTCCAGGAAGGCCAGATAAAACTGTCTAATTTGGGCTGGGGTTGTGGCTCAGTGGTAGAGAGCTTGCTACCATGTGTTCGATTCTCAGCACCACATAAAAATAAAATGAATAAAATAAAGGTCTATAACATCTAAAAAAAATTTTTTTTTAAAGTCTTATTTGGGGTGACATTCAACTTTTTGGTTAGCTCTGCTCAAATTCCTCTGCCTGGCAGTCCAGGCTCTAATTGGACTGTCTGGAGTGGGAGTTCCCCCGAGCCTCTGTGAAGGCTCCATCAGCACAGGACCCATTCCTGGCAAGGTCCAAACCAACACTGGGCTGAAGGTCCATCTCCCCACTCTACACAGGCATCACCTCATTCATTCATTCATTCCCCATATTCCAGTGCCCGCCTCATCAGCTCTGGCCCTTTGTGCACAGAATCTGGGTTGTTTGTGTCTTTAGTGCCTTTGGTTGCTGTCCCTTCTCCCTACAGCACATTCTTGGCTGGTGACTCAGACTCTCCCAGTCCACAGAAGACACATGGAGACCCCAGGTAAGGGCAGTAGGGATGGGTCAGAGAAAAGTGGTGTGGTCACCTGTGCGTGGGGTCAAAGGTGTGTACACATGCGGGTAATGGCAGGAAGAGCTTGCCTGCGTCCTCCCAGTCCCGGCTAGCTGCCCATCGCCTCCCTGAACACCAGCGGACCGTTCAGGACAGCTCCGCCCTCACCTTCTCGGCCTCCCCTCTGGCCCTGACACCTTCCACCCGATTCTTGACTGGCTTGGGGCGGGGGCCCTGGCTCCGGGTGCCCGGGGCCCGCAGGTCGGATCTCACAGCTGCGGACGCACTCTCAGTACCAACCCAGGGCGCGACACCGCGGACGGCCACAACGGCTGCTTTCAAGCCCATCGGAACATGAGGCTCCGAGAGGGGAAGTGACTTGCCCAAGACCACACAGGATGCGGTGGCCGGGCGGCGGTGCCGAGCTGGCGGCGCGGCGGCCCGAGTCAGGGCCTGGCTCGGGCGTGTGCTCTCAGCGGGGCGGGAGCGGCGCCCGCCGCCCGCCAGGCCGACCGCGGCGCCGGCTCGGGGTCCGGCGGGCCTTCCAGCGCGACGCCGAGCCCACGCCCCGGTCTGTCTGTGCGGGCGCCACCGGGGCGGCCGCGGGCAGCGCCCTCGTCCCGCCGCAGGCCTGGGCGGCGGGACGGGAAGCGGAGCGCGGCGGGGCCCGCGCGCGAGCCAAGGCCGCGGGGAGCCCGGCGGCCACCGCAAGGCTGGGCGCGGCTCACCTTGAAGTCGTTGCCACTGAGGTCCACGCCCCGGACGAACGGCAGCACCCCGGTGGCCTCCATGGCGGCGCCGCTCTGCGCCGGGCCGGGCGGAGCGCGGGCGGCCCCGGGAGCCGCGGGCTGGGCTAGCGCCGGCCCCGCCCCTTTAACCCGCCGGCTCCCGGGGCCTGCGCAGCTGGGCCGCGACTCCAGGGCGACGCCCGGGCCCGGGCTGCGCGCGGTGTGGGGCGGCGCAGAGCACTCGAGGCCTCGCTTCCCAGGCTTTCCGGGACTGCAGAGGCCGCCAGGGCTCTGGGCGCCTTGTGCTCCTGGAGGCCTTCCCCACCTCCGCGTCTGCCTCAGCGTCCGGGGCCGCTGACGCTGAGCTTGTTCTGGAGAGACTCCGAGCCCTGGGATCCCACTTAGGTCTGCGTCAGACGGGTGGCAGAGAGACTCTGAGTTCGCAGTTCCCTACGCTTCTGCCCTCAGTGTCCTCGTCGGTAGACTGTTTCCTAAGGTTGTCGCTAGAGTCAAATGCATGTGTAGCTCGCAGCAAACAGCAGGCACTCAATACTTGTGGCAGGTTATCATTATTTTCGCTAGTGTCACACTTTCTCCTGTTTATTGGTTTGTTTCGTAAGAAGCAGCGTTCCTCCTGGGCCGTGCCACCTGTGGCTCTCTTGTTCAAATCCGCACACAGTAAATGCCCAGTAGATGAGCCACAGCCACGCACGGGGTGAGGCGGGGTGAGGTCTAACATCCCGGTCACGCAGAGAGCAGGCCTGGGGAGGAAAGGCCCGCAGAAGGTCTCCCGAGCAGTCGGCAGGGGTTGGCTTTTTAGCCACATTGTGTGCCTCGCGGCCCACTAGGTAACAAGGAGGGGGGAGACGTAGATCTTTGGGCCAAGCACCGTCTATCGGTCACACACGACGCCCCGTTGTGCGCTCGGAATGCTGCTCTGCACCTTTAAAGCCGGACTTGGTTGGCGAGCCCCGTCCCCGAGGGAGCGTGCCCGGCCTGCCATTGGCTGAGCCGCGCAGTATTTTGGATCGTGAGCGCTGGAGTCCGGCGCTCCGATTGGAGGGAAGGCTTGCTAGTCTGCGTGCGGCCGGGGTCAGCGGCAGCCCCGGGGCCTCGGCGTTCGGTTCCCAGGTCCTCCACCTTCCATTCTCAGGCAGGTCTGGCCATCAGGGCCCCGCGAACCCGCTGTGTCCCCTGGTGGGTGCGCCGAGGCCGAGACGCAGGTACCACCAGAGCGTGATGGGGCGGGACCTGGGGTCCTTCGGCTTCGGGCGTGGCGGGCGTCCCAAACACCGATCGGGGGCGTGGCTGCGGTCAGGGCTAGGGAGGCAGCGAGGGGAGGACTTCGGGCACCGAGGTCTGAGTTCCGAGCCCCAGCCCTGCCCTTCGCGTTTGGGGTACCGCACCTGGTTCCCAGGGCCTCAGCGTCCTCACTTGTGAATGGGCCCGTAACAGGCCCATCTGTGGGCAGCTGCGTGACCTGCTCAGCCCTGGCCCAGGGCAGGAGGGTTTGGCAAACCCGGACGACAGGCGGCATCCAGGACCTAACTGCTCAGGGTGGGTTATTTTTAACCACCGGCGCCCTCCCCCACTTCCCCGAGTTGGAAGGCTTCGGGATGGGGCCCGTGCGCCGCTGCAGGGGCAAGGCTGAGTTCCAGCGTGGAGAAGTGTTGGAATCAAAATGCTTTTACAGTTTGCAGAGTGAATTGCTGGTCCTGCTGCCTGTGGCAGTATTGATTCCCGTAGCACGAAGTAAGAAAGCAGAATCCGGCTGGGGTCACCTGGGTAGCCTATGACCTCACCAGGCCCCAGGGTTAGGTCTTACTTATAGTGTGGGGTGAGTGGGCAGGTGTCCAGGGCTGAGTCACACAGTGCTTCAGGCTTCAGCCACTCCAGGCATCTTGTCACCTGGCAGCTGGGCCACAGGCATCCAAAGCCCATCAGGGAGGACAGAAGTCCTTGGTGCCCCAGTAGGCTGTGACCTCATGACTTGGTGGACTGGTCCTTGAGAGATTTCTGTTTCTACTTCTCAAGTGCCTGGCCCTAGCCAGTCACACACTTCAGGGCTGCTCACTTCCAACCCTTCCTCCCACTGCCTGTGCCAGCTTACAGGTAAGCAAACAGTCCCTGGCTCACCTTCTCTACTGCCTGGTCTCCTAGCAGCTAAGGACCATTTCCTCCACCTGCAACATTGTTGCAAGTCCCAGAGAATCCTCTTTCCTGGGGCACTCTGCCCTTCTTATGGACTTGACCCTGTCACTCCAGAGCACCTGCCTCTCTATTTGGGATCTGCATCTCTTTCTAACCACCTAACGGTGGAGCCTTCAGACTTGACTTGCACATACCTGTCCACAGACGGTCTCATCCTCAACTGTCCCATGCTCCTGCCTCTCTTGCAGACAGATCATGGCAGAGTTCTCCCAGAAGCGGGGAAAGCATCGTGGTGATGAGGCCCTGGGCAGCGCTGTGGACTTCCTCCTGGCCAACGCCCGCCTGGTGTTAGGTGTGGGCGGGGCTGCTGTGCTGGGCATTGCTACTCTGGCAGTGAAGCGGGTAAGGCCTGGTTGGGTGGGGCCTGCCTGAGGTTTCCAGAGGAGAATGACAGGGCTGGGCCCTGTAGAGGGGCCCCAGGAGGGGCAGTGGCACTTCCTAAGGCTGACATTGGAATCCAGGGCAATCTGGTTTGCTTTGCCCCCAGGCCTTGCCATGGCTCCCTAGACTTCTGTTCTGTGTCACTCTGCCTACAGCTCATTGACAGGGCTACTAGCCCTCGGGATGAAGATGATGCTAAGGGGGACAGCTGGAAGGAACTAAACCTGCTCAAGGCCACACCTCACCAACAGCCCCAGCCCCCACCTGCTTCACTCAGCCAGCCGGTGTCGCTCCCAGCTCCCTTGCCCTCTGCCCCAGGTGAGCTGCACACACCCTTCCCTTCTGATGTGGGTGTTTCTCTTCAGTGGTCCCATTTGGAAGATAGAGCCCAGGCTCTTCCCCTGTGACTTGCGGTCCAGTGCAAGTTCCTGTTCCTTTCTGGGCTGTGGGCTTCTGATGTTTAACGGGGATCATAGTTTTGTGTTTTGTGTTCTGCAATGCTGGAGATCAAACCTAGGGCCTTGCACATGGTAGGCAAATGATATCCTAACCCTGGCATCGTGTTTTTTGTCCTACTTCCTTCCTGAGCATGCTAGTGCTCTGATGGTGGGGAGCCTCAGATGGGGAAACTGAGGCTGAAGAGGGGCAGCAGCTGTCTTCCTCACTCTGCATGGAGTTCTTTTAGCTGTATGGCCAGGGTGTTGGGACTCTGGGCCAGTGCAACTTTGTCATCAAGTGTTCACAATCCTGAGGACCTAGACTTGGTACTTTCTCAGGTGGCCATTTCAGGTGAGGAACAAGGCCCAGGGCTGTCATACAGCCAGTAATCAGGTAGAATTCTCTTAACTCATTTTGGGGAGTTCTGACATGTTCCCTTGGTCTCCTCACTCTGCAGAGAGTCCCACAGATGCCAATCCTCAGACGCCACCTCAACTCAGCTCCCCAGTACCACTGTGTCTGACGTTCCAGGAGAAGTTGTTGGCATTTGAGCAGGAACGAGTGGCTATCCCAGTAGCTCATGTGGCTTTGGCCAAACAGTTGGCTGGTGACATTGCCCTGGAGCTACAGGCCTACCTGCAGAGCAAGTTCCCGGAACTGCCCTTTGGGCCACTTGTGCCTGGTGGGCCACTCTACGATGGGCTACAGGCAGGGGCTGCTGAGCACGTGCGCCTCCTGGCACCACTGCTGCTAGAGCCAGGCCTGTGGAGTCTGGTGCCTGGCATGGACACTGTGGCCAGGGACCCTCGCTGCTGGGCAGTGCGCAGGACTCAGCTTGAATTTCACCCCCGTGGGAGCAGCCCCTGGGACCGCTTCCTGGTAGGTGGCTACCTCTCCTCCCGAGTCCTACTAGAGCTGCTCCGCAAGGCCCTAGTTGCCTCCGTCAACTGGCCAGCCATTGGTAGCCTGCTTGGATGCCTGATCCGGCCCAGTGTGGCCTCGGAGGAGCTGCTGCTGGAGGTGCAGCACGAGTGCCTGGAGCTGACTGTGGCTGTGCTTGTGGCAGTCACTGGAACCCACTCTGACGACCACCCCCTCCTGGCCTGGCCCCTGGAGGGGCTGGCTGGGAATCTCTGGCTTCAGGACCTGTATCCGGCAGAGGCTGCCAGGTTGCAGGCCCTGGATGGCCATGACACTGGCACTCGCCGGAGGCTGCTGCTGCTGCTGTGCAGCGTATGCCGTGGCCATCCAGCCCTGGGGCAATTGGGCCAGCGCCACCTGACCCAGGTGGTTCTTCGTCTGGGGGAAGAGGAAGTGGACTGGGCCGAGGAGGCCCTCGGGGAGCGCTTCCTGCAGGCCCTGGAGTTGCTCCTCAGCAGCCTGGAGCAGGCCAGTCTGCCCTGCCACTTCAATCCCAGCGTGAACCTCTTGGGTGGTCTGCGGGAGGAGGAGATTGATAGCATTGGTTACGCACTCTACAGTGGTCTACAGGCACCTGAGGGGCTGCTTTAGATGGTGGGGACCAGGTAGCCAGCATGTTTTTGGATATTGGTGATCGGTACCCATCTCCTTCCCAGGGAATTGCAGTGGTTTTGTTTGCTTTTAGTTAGAGCACAGGAGAATACATACCTGAGCCCACGGGGTGGCATATGCCTGGGCTATGGTCCCTGGGATCATGGAGCCTGGAGAGCTTGGGTAACTGTCACCTGAGTGTGACTGAGCTGCCCTGGGCAGCTTGGTGTGCAACCGTTCACTCAGGTGTCCCTCAGACCTTTGGGGTGACCCAGGACCTTGGGGTCAGTCCATATCACCAGCAGCGAATCCACTGAGAATGTGGCTTCTTCATCCCAACCAGCTCCATTTTTCTGCCAAGACAGAAATTCGTTGCTTTTTTCAGGCACCAGTGCTAGGCATCCTGGAGGGATCTAAGTGTCATGTGTTTGTACCCTCGCTGGGTGCTGGAGTTACCTGGTATCCTGGAGGCCACCTCTTTATTTTTTGATAACAGGGATTGAATCCAGGGGCACTTAACCACTAAGCCACATCCCCAGCCCTTTTGATTTTTGAGGCAGGGTCTTGCTTAGTTGCTGAGCCTGGATTTGAACTTGGGATCCTCCTGCTTTAGCCTCCCCTACCCCTGGGATTATAGTGTGCATTACCGCGCTTGGGTAGAGGCAGCTTTCTGGCTGTTGAAGGTTAGCGGTTTCCTGATGTCTTCTGTATTTAGTTTTCTTGAATTCTACTCTGGAGAGAGCTGCTGCCCACCTGATACCTCAGCAAAGGTCCTTCTCCCTCCAGCTAAGTGAGGTTTCTCCTCAGGCAGCGGAGGCCCTCCGCCAAGGCTGTGCCACAGTAGCTGCTCCGAGGCACCACTGGAAAGCAGGGGATACGCCCTTCCCAGAGGCCTGTGTGCTGACCTGGCCTCTTCAGTGTGCCAAAATGAACTCTCAGCAGATGTCTGTATTCTGACCTTGTAGCCTGGCCAAGGTAGCAGGGGCTGGAGGAAGGAGACAGCCTCCCCTCCCAGGGGCCTCTCCTATCTCTGGTATCCCTTAGGTCGAAGCAAAGCTATGCCTTGAAGAATGTAAGCAAGAATAAAAGGAAAAAATTCTCGTGTGTGTGTGACCTTTGCTGGGAAAGGGGTTTGGCACTTTCACAGGTGGCTGTTAAGAGCTCTCAAATCCTGTGGCTTGGCCTGGAAGCTTGGCAAGAAGGCTTGAAATCAACTTGGAGATGGAAGAATTTGTTTTAAAAAAGTAGTTTCTTACTGGGCATGGTGGACACCTGTAGGATTACTGGATAGTGACTTGGGAGGCTAAGGCAGAAGGATCACAAGTTTGAGGCTAACCTTAGCAACCCAGTGAGACCCTGACTCATAAAAAATAAAAAGGGGCTGATTATGTAGCTCAGTGGTTAAGCTCCCATGGGGTCAATCCCCGGTCCAAAAAGAAAAGGTAGTCAGTGCATTTGGGTTGCAATAACAAAATCTCAGACTGTACAGATGGCGTATTTATTTCTCATTTTGGAGTCTAGGAAGACTGAGATCAGGACACCAACAGATTTTGTGTGTAGTGAGGGCTCATATCCTAATTCATAGATATCACCTTCTAGCTGTGTCTTCAGATGGGAGAAAGATGAGATATCCTCGAGGTCTCTTTATAAGAACATTAAGTCCAGTCACGTGGCTGCAGCGTGATGACCTCGTCACCTCCTAAAGGCCCACTAGTACCATCACATCCCAGGTAGGGCTTCAGCATACAGATTGCCACAGCACATTCAGCCCATAAAGGTTCTGTGGAGGGAGAATATCAAGTGTGCTTTGGTGTGTGGTCTTGCTCTAGCAATGTGAACCTTTCACGCTGAATGTGAATCTAGTCAGGACTTGTTTCTTCCCCTAAGGCTGAGCTGCTGAGCCCTCTTTTTTTTTAATTATTTTTACAGACTGCATTTTGATTCATTGTACACAAATGGGGTACAACTTTTCATTTCTATGGTTGTGCCCGAGAGTCTTGAGAGAACTGTTTGCTCCCCCTCCGTTGCCTTTCCCGTAGTCCCAAATGTGGGGCTGAGCAGCTGTCAAGTCGGGCATCTCAGTGTCCCTCGGGAGCTAACTTGAGGCTTAGTTCCTGTTACCAGGTGACAAATGAGGCCTGGGCCTTCCTTCCATGTATGCCAGTCACATCCTGTTGTCCTTTCTGAGGAGAACCTACCCCTCCAGCTGTGCCACAGGATGGCGCGGGACATAGGAGAGCAGCATCTGCCTCTGGGTGTGGGAGACTGTGCAGTTTGCTTGGTTTGGGAGGTGCACTCAGGTCTTGATGCTTGGAGAGCGTTGAACAGTTTCTCTGGTGGTGGAAGGTTGGCAAGGGAGCAGCCTGGGGGCAGAGCCTGTGCCTCAGTCCTCTCATCTATAAAATGGGGAGTTACAGAAGACTTGCTTCCTGGGCGACTGTGAAAACTGAAATGGGCAGTGCTAACCTTCTTCCTGGCATAAGGTTAACTCTCCCAGAATGAGAGTTTGTTGGTCTTGTGGTTTCCCTCTTTCCACTAGCGTCACCAAGCTGCCGCATACAGAGGCCCTCCCAGCTGCCACTGGGTCACAAGATCACGCTGGTCTCTGGAGAAGGGCTAACCTAAGAAGGCTGGAGGGAGCTGTCTGCAAAGCCAGCTCATTAATTTATTTATTCATATTCGTTTATTTATACGTCCTGGAGCTTGAACCCAGGTGCTTTACCACTCAGCAGCAACCTCAGCCCTTTCCATTTTCAGAGGGATCTCACTGAGTTGCCCAGGCTGACTTCAATCTTGTGATCCTCCTGCCTCAACACCTGATGAGGACAGAGCCCTCATGATCCCATCACTTCCCAAATGCCCCAGCTTTGAACATCACTGCATGCGGGGCCAGGCCTTCAACACATGAACCTTTGGGGGACATTCGAAAGGCTAAACCATAATTTTATTTTTTGAAGTACTGGGGATGGAACCCAAAGCCTTGTGCATGCCAGGTAAGCACTTTAGCACTGAGTTACACCCCTAGCCTTTTAAAACATTTTAAAATTTTGAGCTGGGTCAGGTGGTGCATACCTGTAATCCCAACTACCCAGGAGGCTAAGGCAAGAGGATCACAAGTTCAAAGCCAGGCTTGGCAATTTAGCAAGATCCTGGATTAAAATAAAAAGGGCTGACTCAAGAAAAAAGATTTTTTATTTTTGGTACTGGGGATTGAACCCAGGGGCACTCGGCCACTGAGCCACATCCCCAGCCCTATTTTGTATTTTCTTAGAGACAGGGTCTCACTGAGTTGCTTAGGGCCTCGCTAAGTTGCTGAGGCTGGCTTTGAACTCACAATCCTCCTGACTCAGCCTCCCAAGTTGCTGGGATTACAGGCTTGCGCCACCATGCCCGGCAAAAAAATTAATTTCTTGAGGAAGCCAAGGTTGCCATGGACAAAGGCCTAGTAGCATGTACCCAATGGCTAGTACACACATGAAGAAATGGTTAATGCCACTAGCGAAATGCAAATCAAAAGTGCAATGAGAAGCCGGGCGTGGTGGTGCACGCCTGTAATCCAAGCAACTTGGGAGGCTGAGTCAGGAGGATCACGAGTTCAAAGCCAGCCTCAGCAACTTAGCAAGGCCCTAAGCAACTCAGTGAGACCCTGTCTCTAAATAAAATACAAAATAGGGCTGGGGATGTGGCTCAGTGGCTGAGTGTCCCTGAGTTCAATCCCTGGTTCAAAAAAAAAAAAAAAAAATGCAAGGAGATGCCACTTCATACCCACTACCTCAATGTTATTTTTTGGTACCAAGGATTGAACTCAGCGGTGCTTAACCACTTAGCCACATCCCTAGCCTATTTTTTGAGACAGGTTCTTGCTAAGTTGCTGAGGATACCTTTGAACTTGCGATCCTCCCACCTCAGCCTCCTGAGCCACTGGGATTACTGGCATGCACCACTATGCCTGGCTAATGCTATTCTTATTGTGCCTAATTTATAAACTTTATTGTAGATTTGTAGTCATATGAAAAAACATAGTATAGGGCTGGGGTTTTAGCTCAGAGGTGCAGCACTTGCCTAGCATGCACAAGGCCATGGGTTCCAGTCCCAATACACAAAAACAAAACCCATATAGTACATGTATATAAAATTTGGTATTACTCAAGCTTTCAGTCCCCTTATCCATGGGGACTAATGTATTCAAATACATAATGGAAAATTATTTAGCCATAAAAATAAGGTACTGATCTACACTACAATGTGAATAAACCACAAAACGTCATGCCAAGTGAATGAAACTGACATAGATCATACATATCACTCTATTTATGTGAAACATCTGGAATTGGTAAACCCATAGAGACAATCAGTAAGGTAGGTGGTTGCTAGAGTTTGGGGTAGAGAAAAAAGCACAAACACAGGTCACAACCTGTACCTGCAGGCCGAGATGCTCCAGAAATAAGGCCAGGAACCTGCATTTGTAGAAACCCTTGACCCTCATGCCCACCCAGGGCACCAAGTCATTGTCCAGCTGGTAGGGGTTAGTAGTCCCAAGTTATGAGAAGAATTTCAGTTTCTTCACTCACTGGGTAACTCACACCCCATTTTTGCTTCCAAGCTATATACACAGCCAAGCTGGTGGCAAAAATGCCTGTAATCCCAGTGGCTCGGGAGGCTGAGGCTCTAAGCAACTCAGTGAGACCCTATCTCTAAAGAAAACACAAAAAGGGCTGGGCATATGCTCAGTGGTTAAGCACGCCTGGGTTCAATCCCTGGTACAAAACAAAACAAAACAAACAAAAAAACCATGTGTAAAAACCAGAGCCAATATGGCTGTGTATCATTCATGAATTTTTGTGGAAGAGAACAAGGAATAAAGCCACTCCTGGCAAGTGTGGAAAATGGAAAGTTAGTGCTCTGGATCTTGGGTTGGCACCTCTGCTCCAAGGGACAAAGATGGGAGGGCAGAAGTTGGGGTCAGTGCTCACCACATGGTGGCAAGGAGGAAGGGCCGGGTAGGTGATGGCCACCACGGGCAGTGGCTTCTGGCACTGGTGGTGCTTGTGCTTTCACTCTTAGGATTGTCTCGCCGGACTCTGCTGTGCAGTCAGCAGTCAGAGCAAGAGGGGTTGAACTCTTTATTAAGGCACATGAGCCATGGGTACCCTGGATTCTAGATGAAGCAGAAATGAAAATTCTGTAGAAACAACGGTAGGAGGAGCATTATAACCTCCGTCCTGGGACGGCCGCAGACAGAAGCCTTGTCTAAGGTGCCAGGGACTCTGTCAGGAGTGCAGCCCCTCGCTCAGGCAAAGGCGGCCCTGGATGCTCTGCGCTCTACAGCACAGTAGGCCATGGTAGGGAATGCTCAGATGCCACTGGTTGTCTCTGCTGCCAGCTTTGCCACCCCTAGATAGCAGGGACAGTTCTTGAGGGTCCTGGAGTAGCTCCCGACTTCTTGACAATGGCTGTGTCCATTCCTGAGCGCTGGGTAGAGGTCTGTAGTCTAGCAGAGTCAGCCTTCTTGACAGCAGTCTGCACCGTGCACTCCTTCACACAGGAAGGCCCAACTCTAAAACCTGACACTCCTGTTTCAAGGACTATGAACAGGTAATTGTTCTAGTTAACTTGGTTCTTGGTCTGTTGCTCTCTGTACCCTGCCCTGCCCTCATCTGTTCTGAGGACAGAAAGGCCGGGTATGTCCAGGCTGATGGCAAAGACTGCATTTCCGGGGTTTCTTTGCTGTGGATCCTGTGTCTGAGGAGCTGGCCCTGGGTCTTTTGCTCCTGGCCTCTGATCCCTGTGTTTTTCCTCTTCCTCCTGGCCAGGGTAGGGCTGCAAAAGTCCCTGCAGGAAGAGTCAGTGGAAGGCTAAGTTTAGAAGACACAATGAAGTGGCAAGGAATAGACAGTCAGCATTGGGTTGGGATTATACCAACTTTTACAAAGGTACACTCCATGGGCCAGACTCCCCATGCTCTATGAAGGACAGTTCCACAATGTCAAGATATGACCTTGTCTGCCACCTTCTTTCCTGACACCTCTCTAAAGAAACCTAAGTTCAGAAGCTGGGGTGTAGCTTGTAAAATGGTAAAATGCTTGTCTAACATATCTAAGGTACTGGGTTCCATCCTAGCAATGTGATGGAGGCGGGGGAAGAAACTAAAGCTCTTGGAGACACTGTTCTATGCTCTAATAAGTGGGAACAAGTGTCAACTTTCGTGTAAGCCCTTTTCACAGAGGCAGAAACCCAGGTAAACAGTGGCAAAGACAAGGAGCCTATGACCAGTAGCCTGTTCCCTATCTTACCTGCAGGTCAGATGTTACTCTCTGGTCCTGGCAAAGTCTGAAATGAGTGCATCTGCTTTGCGGTCACTTCAAATATGAGTCTAGTATAGGATAGAAATCTCCAAGCCCCTCGAGTACCAGTGGTGACTCCAAGGCCTATGTTTTTTACTGTCTTCTGGATTCTTCTTGATCTGGTGATATGAGTTTAAGACTCATAGTCTGAGACTAATTCCACTCCTTTATGAACCAGGAACTCTATGAAAGTAGAATGGCACCATCTTCCAAAGGTACCGTGGTGGAGTGGATGTCATTTGATGTTAAGTGGCTGGACTTGGGAACTGGATCTGCACAACTCCAAAGCTCCCATTTGGCCTTTGGGTCATTCTCAGAGAATTAAGGTGCTTCTGTGTACTGGAGTGGCAGGGACTATTCGAAATGCCCTCACATACACCATCTACTGTGATCCAATAGCTGGGCATCAGATATCATGATACCCATTTTCTGTGATGCCAGTATAAACTGCATGACCCTGGGAAGGTTCCCAGACATCACCAGGGTTATGCTCATCTGAAGAAATAAGGCTGATGCTAATGACCCTGTGAGGAGAGTAGGGCTGTGGGAGAGGAAAGACCTACATGCCGAATTTGGGCTGCTGCACTGTGACTGTGAACAAAGGTACTTCATTGGTCTGGGCCTCACCTTCATCACTGATCCAACTGAGAGCATGTTTGCCTGCTGAAAATATATTTTCAGGCCTGCTATAGAAAGTATATTCACGATAGTACCAGGCACAGTGAGCTACCCAATTTATAGTAGCTACCCTTTAATTTGAAATGAAGACTGTGGTTCATTACCTTGCAGAAAGTGGTCAATAAAAAGGTTGGGCAGGGGCTGAGGTTGTGGCTCAGTGGTAGAGCACTTGCCTAGCATGTGTGAGGCACTGGGTTTGATTCTCAGCACCACATATAAATAAATGAATAAAATAAAGATCTATTGACATCTAAAAAAATTAAAAAAAAAAAAAAAAAAAAAAAGGTTGGGCAAGGCAGCAGGGCACCCCCTATGGATCCTGCCGCTACTCTGCCCTGCTTTCTTCTTAATGTCTCTGAAGTAGAGACCACTTTGGAAACCCACGCAGGGACCTGCATGCCTTACCTGCCTCGCCGGGGGCCACATTCTCATCGACCCACTGAAAGAAGCCGCACTGCTGCTCGCGTGGCTTGGCACATGTGTGGAACTGGCGCCCTTTGTTGGGTCCATCCTTTTGCACAGTCTGTGTGACAGCAGGCTGACTGCATAGGCAGGAGGTGCTGCCATCACTGCCACTGCCAGGTCTACTGAACCCACCCAGTGAGCCTGGCGGGCATCCCCGTGAGCTGCCTGGGGGCCCTGATGTAGAGACAGGGGCTTCTCCTTCTCCAAGATGGCTGCTATCAGCCCACAGAAAGAAGTTGCAGCTGCTGTTACTGCATTTATAGAATTGCCGGCCCCGATTGGGACCCTCCTTGCGGACAGTGAGCAGCACAGCTTCTTGGCCGCAGTTGCAGGTAATAGAATTGTTTTCACCTGTGGCTGTAGGAAGCAGGAGGGTCTGGGCTGGAGCCTTTGAGCGTCCAGTCTGTCCGCTGGCAGGAGGCTGAGACTGGCTGTGCTGGCTGCTGTCCATTCTGTTCAGAGACTGGCTAGCCTGCAGGTAGCCAGAGGGCTGGCTGGCAGGCTGGCTAGCTCTGGGGGGCCCCCGTGAAAATCTCAGGCCCAAGATCTCCTTCAGTGTTTCATCACATCCACCAACACAGCCAACAAACTCAAGGGGCATGGTTGGGGGGAGGCTGCCACGCTTGAACTTCAACTTCAACCTAGTGAGGCCAGAAGATGAGAAAAAACATTTGACACCCAGGTGCCAGCATCTTTCCCTTGATCCACAGAGGGTACTCTGGCCATAGGCCTTCCCTCGCCACCTCTCATGCCCCTAGAAGCCCATGGAAGGCACAAGTCACCTCCAGTCTTCACTGGAGTGCAGAGTGGGAAAATAGTGCAGATGAAACCAAAGGCCATCAGTTAATCATCAAAGATATAGACACCTCTGAAAGGTTCCATTTCTCTATGCCAGTGGTTCTCAAAGTGTGGCTGCAGGGCCCCTCAGGATTCACCCTTTCAAGGTGAGGCTGAAACAATAGTATTAAGAAATCGTGTCTAATTTGCTTCCATTCTTTCATGTGTGTCCAGTATGGTTTTTCAGAAGTGACAACACATTCAGTTTAGCTGTGGCTATAGTGGCAGACATGGGAATCTAATCTTGCAAAAATGCACAGCATTCTCTTAGTATTATTATTCTATTTCTGCTTTGGAAAGTAGGTATTTTCTCCTAAAATCACTTTTAAAATTTATGTTAGTAAGCGACACATTTGTTGTTTTTTGTTTTGTTTTGTTTTTGTTTTTGGTATGAGGGATTGAACTCAAGGGCACTCAACCACTAAGCCACACCCCCAGTCCTATTTTGCTGAGGCTGGCTTTGAACTTGCCTTCCTCTTGCCTCAGCCTCCCAAGCCCCTGGGATTACAGGTGTGTGCCACCATGCCTGGCCGTTTGCTGTATTTCAAAAGATGTCTCCACTTTAATTCCAACATGGTATATGATGAAAACATAACCTAAAACAAGCTTTCTGGGCTCCTCGATGAGTTCCTAGAGTGTGAGGGGTCCACTGGCCAACAGGTTTGAGAAATACTGTCTGCACTATGGCTCTGGGCTTTGTGGAGGAGCCTAGATACCTCGTTTAACATGTGAATAACTTCCTGTGCCCAATGTACAATGATATGTCTGGAAAGGTGCCTCTGTGGCTGCTCAGGGATGAGGAAGGGCTCAGCTACAGACCAGGCCTCCACCAAACAGCAGGCCTAGAATAGCCTGGCTGCCTGGCTGCTGCTGGGCACAGCTAAGCACAGCAGGGCCTGGGCGGGGCGTCCCCCGGATGCTCCCAGCCGAGCTCCTGCACGAGGAAGGGAAAGGTGGTCCTGTGGCACACTCCCAGAAAGGCACCTGACTCACCTGTGCACAGGGGCTGGCTGACAAACGGAACACACACTCCCGTCCCTGCTGGCCTCGAGCACAGAGTCAGGAAACCATACAGCTGATCGACACTCTGGGAAACCTGTGCAGCTGAGGTAGAATCTGTGGAGCAGAAATGGCGAGGGTCAAACCACAGGAATACAGAAGGTGTGTGTGGGCTGTCACCACCTATCAAAGAAACCCTTCTTCAGGAGACTTAGAGGACTTTCATTTTTTGGAGGACACTTAACTGGATACAGAGTCATTGACATTAAATGGTTTAAAAAAATCAAGCCTACCTTTGTTGTTCACATCTCTAAAAAATGAAGCAGCTGTTGCTGATTCTGCTTTCTATTTAAAAAACCATCAACCAAGGTCATACTGTGTAACAAATGTCCTGTGCTAGGTGCTCCCACGTTCTTGTTTCTTTCTCATGACAACCCAGGATGGTGTTCTGAGCACCTCAGTTTGCCTGTGAGTAAAGGGAGGTTTGGGATGATCTGGAAACCTGCCAGGGACACACACAGAGTGAGTGGGAGCTAGGTCTGGAAACCTACCTGTCTTAGGAAAGAGCCTTTTCTCTCCAAAACTATACTGCTTGTTTTTCTTGGAAACTTCTTGATACCTTCAAATCATGAAACTGAGGGTCTGACTTGGCAACAAGCATGTGATTTACTCAATTCCTTAGAGTGGGTCTGGGTGTGACTGGGCAGAAAACCAAACCTAAGGTCCATTTTTTTTTTTTTTAACCAGGGATTGAACTCAGGGACACTCGGCCACTGAGCCACATCCCCAGCCCTATTTTGTATTTTATTTAGAGACAGGGTCTCACTGAGTTGCTAAGGGCCTCGCTAAGTTGCTGAGGCTGGCTTTGAACTCGCGATCCTCCTGCCTCAGCCTCCCAAGTCGCTTGGATTATAGGCGTGCACCACCACGCCTGGCAGGTCCAATTATTTAAACGAAAAATTCACAAACTCAGAAATGAGAATCATCAGATAAAATGTTGAGACGATCTCCAGACCTCCCTAGGTGATTCTGAGAAGCATTCCATCTAGAATCCTGGTAAAAATTCTTTTCCTTTATATTTTAATGATTATCAATCCAATTACCTCCTGGCAGCAAAGAAAAACCTACCAGTGTGATTTATTAAGCACTAAACTCTATGCTCAGGTGCTGGTTAAGCCTTTAGTGGCACTGGCCTCTGTGTTTGTGGGCCTACAAGCCCTGCCACCCACTTCTGGCTCTGGTCACAGGTCTCTGGCTGTGAGTGCCCTTCTTGTCACCAGGCTAGCCAGGTCTCTGGCTGCTGGGCTGGGAGGAGTCAGGGGGAACCACCTTCCTCATTTACACAGTGCTACAGCCCCACGTGAGGAGGGCAGAGTGGAGAAAGGAAGTGGGGACCTGGGATCAGATTCTGCCTTTACTACTCACCACAGCTGCATTCTCAGAATAGCCCCTCGGCCTGCTGAAGTTCCAGAGTTTGTCACTCTTTGAAATACCTATTTTGTGGGCAGTTATGAAGACCCAATGATCTAGATGATGTGTGCACAGCACCCTGTATCACATCAGGCAGAGAGATGGTGCAGGGCAAAACATGGCTGCCTCGGTGTTTTCACTTCTTTCACCATGAACTTTTGCAGTGGTCAGCGGCTGGCTTGAGATTATGGGCCAGACTGGACAACTGATCCCACCTTGATCTACTACACTGAAATAAAAAAGGAGCTGAGATTTTCAGGCTCAATTCAGAAATAAAACTAGGCAAGAAGAAAAACTGTTACTTGTTCAGCATCTACCATGTACTGGATAACGTCTTAACTCTTCAAATCCCCACAATAACCCAGCTTTGTGAAACAAATACTATTGTCCTTATTTTATGGAGAAACAAATTAGGAATCAAGGGAGTCAAATAACTTGTTTTGGATTACACAGCTTATATGTGGCAGAAGTGGGATTTGACCCATCTGGATCTGAAGCTCATGCTCCCCATGTGCCAGACTTTGGGTAAATACTGTCTTTTTATAGGGACCAAAATGCCCACCATCACTGAATTCCTCAATTACTCTGACTTCCTACAGCACTTCACACCCCAGAGCCCACCCTGCTATCCTGCAAGCTCTAACAGCCTGCCCAGAGACTGCCAACAACAGTCCTATCTTTAAATAATGACATGGACATGAATTGAAAGGGCCTTTCAGTACTGGGGGGTGAACACAACAGGTGCTGGGCAAGCAGAGGTAAAGGCCAAAGCTGGGCACTAACCCTCCATTCTTCTTGGTCTTGAGGATCATGTCTCTGTTGCACTGTGGGCACTTCCGGATGGGCTCTGGCATGGTTGGGTAGATGTCTTCTTGCTGGGCCACTTCTGCCTGTTCCCCAAAGTATTGGGACAAGGCCTCGTCCAATCTGAAGAAAAGGCAAAGACATACTGTGGCCATCAATCAATGCAAAGAAATTTACAACACTCTCATATGTCAAGAACATATGTGAGCATGGAACCAGCTGGTCAGGGAGCCACAAGCCTGAGCAGAAGGCAGAGAGGGGACTGAGCTCTCCACTGGCCCTGGCTCATGACTCCTGGAAGGAACTCAGCTATAGGCAGACACACAAAAACACCATATTGGATCCAAACACAAACACCAGAAATATCTGTCTGCAATTAATGCTAATTTGTGCATTTCTTTTCAAAAGTGACATGGGGTGATCTGAAGGATTAAAAAAAATTCCCCAATTGTCATTTTCCTACTATACATGCAAAAGACATGTGGTGGTAGAATTCCCCCCCTCACCAAGCAATTGTCCAGCAGACACCCCTGGGCATCCTCTAACTGAATTCAGTTCTGGCACCATCTACTTGGAGTATCAGACTTTAAAGATTGGTGGCTCAGTCCCCAGGACTGTCCCAACTTCAGATGCCAGCTGCAAATTCCAGGTTGTGACCTGTGCTTCTGACCAACTAGCACTGGGCTTCCCATGACCCACTCCTCAGGTTTAATCTTTTAGGGCAGCTCACAGAACTCAGATGAATAGCTACAGGGCAAGGCATGTGGGAAGGGCATCTATGCTCTCTCTAGGTATGCCATCCTTCCCCACATTTAGCTATTTAAAAGCTCTTGGAGGCCTATGTGTGTGCATGGGTGTTTTGTGGTATTGGGGTTCAAACCATCCAGGGCCTTGAGCATACTAGGCAAGCACTGAACCTATGAACTATGCCCCCAGCTCTCGTTCTGGGTTTTTACAGAGGTGTCATTACTTAGGCAAGACTGATACATCATTGGCCACTCAACCCTCAGCTCCTTTTCTCCTCCCTGCAAGTGTGTGTGTGTGTGTGTGTGTGTGTGTGTGTGTGTGTGTGGTGGGATGGAACTGAAAGTTCCAATTCTCTAACATTTGGTTCCCCTGGCAACTAGCCTCCATCTTGTGGCTCATCAATATGCACCCTCCCATCACTCATCTGATTAGCAAACAAAGACACATCATTTTGGAGATTCTAAAAGACAAAATTTTACGTGTGTGTGTGTGTGTACACATACACATGTAATTATATGTATATAATTATGTTATATATAATTACATAAAATTATATATATAGCTGATGTAAATTACAGTACCACAGGTAGGAAACATGCTATTTCTTTTTCTTCTTTTGGAAAACACGTATTTCTAACAAAACATACACATACTGCTTGCTAAGTAGCCACCTTCAAATGTTCCACATAAAAAATGGGTCATACACTAGCATTTGGATTTTCTGATGTAAAAGATGGTGCTAATTCAAAATTTAACATCAAGACAGGTGCAGTGTTGCATAATCCTAGCAACTCAAGAGGCTGAGGCAAGAGGACTGCATGTTTTGAGGCCAGGCTCAACAACTTAGTAAGTTCCTAAGCAACTTACTTAGACCTTGTCTCAAAAAAAAAAAAAAAAAAAAAAAAAAAAAAAAAAAAAAAAAAAAAAAGAGCCGGGCACGGTGGTGCACACCTGTAATCCCAGCACTTGGGAGGCTGAGACAGGAGGATCACGAGTTCAAAGCCAGCCTCAGCAATTTAGTGAGACCCAAAGCAACTCAGTGAGACCCTGTTTCTAAATAAAATGCAAAATAGGGCTGGGGATGTGGTTCAGTGGTGGAGTACCCCTGGGTTCAATCGCCAGTACCAAAAAGAAAAAAAAAAAAGAAAAGAAAAAGAAGAAAGGGCAAGGAATGCAACTCAGTGGTAAACTACCCCTGGGCTCAACCCCCAGTACTACCCCTGCACCCCACAAAAAGCTTTAATATCAAGAGAATGGTATTTCTAAACCAATAGTCCAGAGTAACTGGAGTACATCATTCTAATTATTGTTTCTATACTGACAAAGCTCTATAGAAAGGAATAAACTAAACCCAGAGGAGGAAAACAAAAGGGGTAGAGCCTACATGGTCAGTTCTCCTCTTCCACAGATAAACAGGCTACTGGTGAAGATAAACTGTGGCTAGCATGCCAAAAAGTAAGATCAGGAGTAGCTATATCACCTTGTTTCTGTTGAACTCTTAAAGATTCCCCCTTCTCATGGGTAGATGCTATGGCCATGGCCTGTGAGCTCTAGGACCTTTTGGGCCAGAGGGCAGGGTCTGTACTCACTTCTTTGCCTTGGCCACTGCTTCAAAGAACACCTGCTTATATTTCTGCACCTGCTGCCTTAGAACCACAAATTTGTCCTTCTTCCCCTCACAGATCAACTTCAGATCAGCTTCCAGCTCAGCCCGGAGGTCAGGCTTGGACATTTCATAGCCCATGGAATCGTAACCTGCAGGGAAAGAGCAGTGCTCTGTGAGATCCTGTATAATAATCTCAGGGATTTGGGCAATGTGGTCTCCCTGCTATTCACTGCAAGCTCCCTTCTCCCTTACCTTCCACAAGTCCCATGCCCAGGTGCCCTGGGAGGAACCGCTTGTCTGAGGTGAGCCCAACATACATCCGAGTTTTGATGGTCTCGATGTGTTCTGCGTGAGTTGCATCAGTACCTGGAAGCCGTTTCCCAGTTACTCTGAGGCATCAGAGACAACTGCACAGACAGTATCTGGGGGGAACCTCAATCACTCTAGGATCCCTCATCTACCTGGATGGCCTATGCAGGTAAGATAGCTCCATTCATATCTGGCTCATGCTAGAAATCACAGGGGGACCTTGCTTTCTTATTCCCTTCCACCCCATCATTCATCAAAGCTGTTAACTCCAGCTTCACAACTTTTAAATTTTGGTACTAAGGACAGGATCCAGGGCCTCCCATTTGTTAGGGCAGTGCTCTACCACTGAGCTATACCCCCAGCCCTTTTTAAATTTTATTTTGAGATGGTCTTGCTAAGTTGCTGAGGTTAGTTTTGAACCTGTGAGTCTCCTGTTGGGATTATAGGTGTGCATTATTGCATCTTGTTACAACTCCTCTTTTAAATTCTATCCTTCCTGGGTCACAGCACTGCAACATCCTCAACTCCCTATTTCTAGTCTCTTCCCCCTTCTCTACCCAACCCATTCTTTTTTTTTTTTTTTTCCATGGTGCTGGGGATTGAACCCAGGGCCTTGTGCTTGCGAGGCAGGCACTCTACCAACTGAGCTATATCCCCAGCCCTTACCCAACCCATTCTAAACTATGGCCAAAGGGTTCTTTTAAAATGTAGCTCAGCCGGGCGCGGTGGTACATGCCTATAATCCCAGCACTTGGGAGGCTGAGTCAGGAGGATCACAAGTTCAAAGCCAGCCTCAGCAACTTAGCAAGGCCCTAAAAAACTCAGTGAGACCCTGTCTCTAAATAAAATACAAAAAAAGGGCTCAGTGGTGGAGTGCCCCTGGGTTCAATCTCAAGTACAAAAAATAAAATAAAATGTAGCTGGGGGGGCCGGCTGGGGATATAGCTCTGTTGGTAGAGTGCTTGCCTTGCATGCACAAGGCCCTGGGTTCAATCCCTAGCACACCAAAACCAAAAAAACAAAACAAAACAAAATAAAATGTAGCTCTGGTCATGCACACCTGTAATCCCAGTGACTTGGGAGTTCAAGGCCAGCTTAGTGATACCCTGTCTCAAAACAAAACGAAACAAAAAGAGCTGGTGATGAAGCTCAGTGGTAAGGCCTCTGGGTTCAATCCTCAGTACCAATCAATCAACCAACAAAAAAGTAGCTCTGCTCTTAGGGAAATAATACAACCTCAGTGAAATATCACTTCATACTCCTTAACTACAGCATAATCAGAAAAATAGATAACAAGTGTTGGCAAGGGTATGGAGAAACTAGAACCCTTACACACTGCTGGTGGGAATGTAAAATAGTGCAACCATTTCAGAAAATAGTTTGGTGATTCCTCAAAAAAAGTGGTACAACAACCCCACTCTTAGTGGTATACCCAAGAGAATGGAAAACACATCTACACAAACTCTTGCAATATGACTACCTGTAACGCTGTTCAAAACAGCAGAACAGTTTTAACAACACAAGTGTCTTATCAATTGACAAATGAATAAATATGGTCTATCTATACAGTGAAATATTAGTCATAAAAAAGATAAAAGTTCTGACATGCTACAACATGGATGAATCTAGAGGATATCATGCTAAATAAAAGAAGTCAGTTACAAAAGGTCAGATGGACTCCATTACATTAAAGGTCCAAAAAAGGCAAACTTGTTGAGTCAGAAAGATTAGGGATCGCCAAGGGCTGGGGGGGGAGCCTGAAGGAAGATGGAATGGAGAGTGACTGGTAAAGGGAATGGGTTTCTTTTTGAGGAGATGAAAATGTTCTAAAACTGCAGTGACAGCTGTACCTCACTGTGAATACACTAAAACACTGAATTTTACGTTTTATTTTTGTAGTGCTGGGGATCAAACCCAGGGCCTCACACATGCTAGGCAAGCACTCTACCACTGAGCTACAACCCTTGGTACTGAACTGTACATTTTAAATGGGCAAATTATATAGTATATGAATTATGTCTCAATAAACCTCTTAAAATTATTTGCTAAGTAAGGCTGAGTGCGGTGGCACACACCTATAATCCCAGCGGCTTGGGAGGCTAAGGCAGGAGGATCATAAGTTCAAAGCCAGAAAGGCACTAAGCAGTTCACGGAGACCCTGTCTCTAAATAAAATACAAATTAGGGCTGGGGATGTGACTCAGTGGTCCAATGCCCCTTGGTTCAATCCCCAGTAACCCTTCCATACAAAAATTATTTGCTAAGAACTTAAGTACATGTTGTTCCCTCATTTAGAAATCTTAGCTGGACACATAAGGCCCTGCAAAACTGCTCAAATCGTTCTTAACCCTCATCTTCTATGACCTCTCACCTTACACACTCCAGCCACAGCAGGCATGTGCTTTCCTGTTTCCACGTCCTTTCTCAGGCTCTACCTAGGCTGGACCTGCCTTCGTTGATCAGGAAGTGTCACCGTATGGTCTCTGACCCAGCTCACATGCCAGCCCCCTCTCCTGCCTGCTCCTACAGAACCCATCACATTTTGCTGGGTTTGGTTTGTTTCCTGGTAGACTGAATCCTAACAGGGAAAGATTAGGTCTTAATTCTCTCTGTGTCTCTAGTGCCTGCCACTCAACACAGTTTCAGGGTGAGGGCTGCCAAGTGTGACATTTCAAAGAATGAAGATACAGATTTTGAGGACAAACCTATCATTTTAATTGCTGATGACGTATTTGTTGCTCTTTAAAAAAAAAAAAAGGAAAAAACCCCCCCAAATCCCCATGTGGGCTAATGGGCACTCCTTGATCAGCCTTGAGCCATAGGAAACATCTATGTCATTACACATATGGTACAGTGTGGGGTTTAAAAGCGATGGCTGAAGGGTAGGGATGTGGCTCAGTGGCAGAGCCCTTGCCTATTATGTAAGAGGCTGTGGGTTCCATTTCCAGCACTGCAAAACAAACCAAATTAAAATTCAATAACCCCAAAAGCGCATTGGCTGTGGAGTTATTTGGACCCAAATTTAATAACACACATTTGGTGACCTTAGGTACATTCTTAACCTCTCTAGGTCTGGCTTTAACTATTAAATGGGGATAAGGAGGTAGCACCTGTGCTTGAGAGGCAACTGGGAGCCTTGTACACAGTAAGTGCCTGACAGTTACGAGCTCCCCAGATGAGCTACTGACCAATGCCATGCTTCTCCATGAGGGCAATGAGGTCAGCCTCGGTGAGCAGTTGTGGTGGGCTGGTCTCCCCATCCACCATTTCCACGGTGCTGGGCTGGAAGTGGGAGCCTTGCTCATAGACAGGAAGCAGCTAGAGAGAGTAACAAGCGCAGAGATCAGATCACAAATACTCGGTCTGGTCCTGCTCCATCAACCAGCATAGGTCTGGAGTTCAATTGTCCTCCCTCTCCCTGGGGCCCACCTCCTTATCACCTTGTCACTCCAGTGATCATATGGATATACGTCCAGGTAGTTTCGGGCCAGAATCACGAGACCATGGGCCACGAAGCGTTCCTGAGCAATGTCAATCTCCACAGTAGTCTCCTGCCCCTGAGCATCTTGGGAACAGCAAGCTAGAAAATGACGTACGATGAACTTATACAGTCGCCGTTCGTCTCCCTGAAGAAAAGGAAGAATCTCTCCAGAACCAGCACCTTTCAAGGATAGCATCATCATCAGTAGTTTCAACCTGGTTAATGCCCCTGTCAGCCTAAAGCTCTGTAAGAACAGGCATGAACTCCTCAGGGCCTACACCAATGTGAGGCTAGACAGGTCCTTGGGGAGCTGATGGTGTTTGGCTGATAAACCTAACAGCCCTATCAAAGGCAAGCAAGGGGAGTCATAATTTCCTCTGGCCCAAGATGGGGTTTTCTGATGTTAATTCAAAGAAGCAGAATTTCCCTGAAGATAAGAATCACAGAGTAATGCTACAACTGGCTGCCTGAGTCAGCGTCATGCTTGCACTCAAGCAATGGTTTGTTGGGGTGAATTTGCATCAGTCAGGTAAGGAAGGATTCAGCGAGGCTAAATCTTCCCATGAGATGTGTGTACTTAGGGGGCTGGGGATATAGCTCAACGGGTAGGGTGCCTGCCTCGCAAGCATAAGACCCTGGGTTCAATCCCCAGCACCGCAAAAAAAAAGAAAAAAAAAAAAGAAAAAAAAAGATGTGTGTACTTATATCTAATAATTCACCTTCTAAGAGTTCATTCAGAGGAGTCGGGCATGGTGGTACACATGGTGACTTGGGAGGCTGAGGAAGGATGATCTCAAATTCAAAACTAGCCTCGGTAACTCTGTGAGACCCTGTCTCAAAATAAAATTTAAAAAGGGGGCTGTGGGATATAGATCAGTGGTAAAGCACTCCTGGGTTCAATCTTTTGTACCCCCCTCAAAAAATTCATTCATAGGAAATAATTGAAATCCACACAAATATTTATGTATAAATGTCATCATGTGTCAAAAAGTTGGAAACTTAAATCATACAAAAACAGATTTGGCAAAATAAATTATGAATCACTGGTGTAATCATTTACTTACTTATTTATTTATGGTATTACAAATGCTCAGCAAGTAATCTACCACTTACTACATCTCCATTGGTTTTTTTTTTTGTACTGGGGATTGAGCCCAAGGGTGCTTAACCACTCAGTCACATCCCCAGCCCTTTTTTTATTTTGAGACAGGGTATAAGTTGCTTAGGGCCTTGCCAAGTTCCCGAGAGTGGCTTCCTTTATGTGTTTCTCCAGCCTCAGCCTTCAAAGTAGCTGGGATTACAGGCATGGTCCATTGTCCCTGACTCCAGCTTTTTCCATTTTATTTTGAGACAGGGTCTCCATAAATTGCCCAGGTTAACTTCAAATTTTCAATTCTCCTGCCTCAGTCTCGAGTAGATGGGTTAAGATGTGTGCCACCATGCCCGGCTTAAACATTATACTTTTAAATGCTGCAGCATATGGGAAATGCTCATAATATAGTATTAAAAAGTTTTTATGAAACTACATGAGATTATACTTTTATTATAAGAATATCATATGCATGTGCTGAAAAATCAGGTTCTGAGAAAAGGGCAGGATTATAGGCAATTCTTTTCTTCTTTATAATCTTTTGTGTTTCCTACTTTTTTTGGGGGGGGGGGGGGGGATTGAACCCAGGGGCACTCCGCCACTGAGCCACATCCCCAGCCCTCTTTTGCATTTTATTTAGAGACAGGGTCTCACTGAGTTGCTTAGGGCCTCGCTAAGTTGCTGAGGCTGGCTTTGAACATGCAATCCTCCTGCCTCAGCCTCCCAAGTGGTGGGATTACAGGTGTCTGCCACTGTGCATGGCTGCAAAGGTTCTTTTAAATTGAAAAGAATATGTGTTATTAAAAGAAGAGCAGCCAGGCATGGTGGTGCACACCTATAATACCAGCAACTCAGGAGGCCGAGGCAGGGGGGATTACAAGTTCAAGACTAGATTGGGTAGCTTAGGGAGACCCTGTCTCAAAATATAAAATAAAAAGGAGTGAGGAGGGAGCCCAGCAGTACAACATTTGTGTAGGAGGCACGAGGTCCTGGTTTCAACCCCCAGTAGTGTCAAAACAAAGAATGAAAAAAACCAGTTTACTTAGTGGCAGATGCCAAACAAGGCTACATAGCTGCTTCCCACACAGTGCTTACGCCCCAGGTGAGGAAACAAATGAACCACTGAATGGCTGAGCAGAGGTGAGTACAAAATGCTGGAGACTGCAGTAAGATAGCAGGGTAGTAGGAAAGGTTCTGAAAGGCCGTGAAAACTGACCCAGTCTTGGATCAGTTAAGGCTTTTTCTAGGTAACAAGGAACCAGCAAGGCTAGGAAGCTAGTGTGGGTGTGGAGGCTATGCATGGGCATGGGGAAGGTGGGTTGCCATATCTGCATCTATATGAGGGAGTGGTGAAGAAACAGCAGAGCTGACTAAGAGTAGAGCCCACCATGAGGGCATGAGCAGAGTTGGGGCTAGTCATTTGGAAAGCCAGGAATGAGACTATCTAACACTGACTTCTCTTTTTTTGAAATGAAAGAGATTTCTCTTTTTTTTTTTTTTTTAATTTTTTAGTTGACAATGGACCTTTATTTCATTCATTCATTCATTTATCCATTTATTTATATGTGGTGCTGAGGATAGAACACAGGGCCTTTACACATGTCAGGCAAGCACTCTAAAACTGAGCCACAACCCCAGCCCCTGGAAGAGATATTTCAACATCACTTATTTTCCAAAATCAGAGCCTACAGGACAAATTCAAATCATTCATATATATATATGAAAATATTATAATATATATTATATATTAATATTAATAATATATTATAATATATATTATTAACATATATTATATATTATATTATACATATTATATATAATATATTACATATAATATATATAATCATATATATAATCATTCATATATATATGTGTGTGTGTGTGTATATATATATACATTTTTTTTTTTTTTTTTTTGCATTGCTGGGGATTGAACCCAGGGCCTTGTGCTTGCAAGGCAGGCATCTACCAACTGAGCTACATTCCCAACCCTCAAATCATATTTTGATCCTCAGCACCTGCCACTGTGTTCCAGCAGGTTGCACACTCAGAGAAACAAACCTGCAAGTTGCTGGTGTATTTGGTGGGATGGATAGGAGGGTGAGCTTGATCAGACTTGTTTCCGTTGCGTGGGGTGGGGCCACCCCGCTCGAGAATGTTCTGGGCAAAGGCCCCCCAGTGTGGATCTGGGGTCTGCTGTTCCACCAATGCCATCAAGTTTAGGTCTCTAGGGAAAATGTTTGTTTCTGTTCGGGGATAGCTGATATACCTAAAAGAAAGGTAAACAAATGAAAAAGAAATCACTAAACTCTTTCATTAGTCTGTAACAACTTCAAGTCCCAGGATACACCTGCAGACAACCAACTGATATAGCCAGATCAACTGAAAAGCACTTAAGTGACCTATGCTGAACAAAGGTCAGAGATGGGACCCCCCCACAAATGGGGGGTGGAAAGCAGTATGCTTTCCTGCTGGGTCACTTTGAGAAGCCAAAGGAGACTACAAAGGGACAATGTAAGGCAGGATAAAGGCCCAGGACTCTGCAACAGCCCTGTGGCCTAGAGCACATCACTGGCCTTTTAGGGTTGGTCTGTCTGACAGAAAGACCCTATGCAACGCACAAGCCTTCCTGGCCCAGACAGTCAATAGTGCACTTCTATAACTTTTCGTAAAGCATATAAAGAACAGTGCTGTCTAATAAAACTGTAACATGGACTCTACGTAATTAAAAATTTCATATTGGCCACTAAAAAACTATTGATGGGGTTGGCGATGTAATTCAGTGGTAGAGTTTGTGTCTAGCATGTGTGGGTTCCTGATTTAATACCTAGCATTACAAAACAGAGGAAAAAAATACTGAGATAGTTTACAACTTATTTCATACAAATCTTCAAAATTTAGTTTATACTCATGTTTACAACACATCACAATTTGGATGACCCAAATTTCAAGTGCTTAACAATCATGTTTTGACAGCACAGTTAAAGAACCTCAATGCTGGGGTGCTCATGAACCCTGAGGAAGGGTGCTGAGGGGTTAAGAATAAGACTTTGGCAACTTGGGAGGCTGAGGCAGGAGGATCATGAGTTCAAAGCCAGCCTCAGCAATGGTGAGACCCTAAATAACTCAGTGAGACCCTGTCTCTAAATAAAATATAAAACAGGGCTGGGGATATGGCTCAGTGGTTGAGTGCCCTTGAGTTCAATCCCCAATACCCTCTACCCCACCACACCAAAGAAGAATAGGACTCTGGGCTGGGTATAAGATATAGTTCAGTGATACAGCCCTTGCCTACCATGCATGAGACCCTGGATTTGATCACCAGCACTGGGGGAAAAACGAAACAAAAAAAAAATCCCTTTTTGTTCAATTTATTTTATGGGTTCTTATATTGAAACGCCTTTTCTGTTAGAGCTGGGTGATATCTAAACAGTTTGTGTTTCCCTATAAGCTCTATTTCTAAAATACTCCATATACTGATAAAAATGCACCAAATTCTACTGCCAAATACAGAATATTTACCCTTGAGTGTACAGCTTTTCAGCAATCCTCATGGTTTCTTTAGCATTTATTTTCAACTTGCGAGAAGCCAGTTTCTCCAGCTCCTAATAAGACGGTCAACAGACATGTTAAGGTATAATGCCCTGAGACAGGACCTGCCATGACTACATGATTCATCTTTAGGCAGGCCTGGCTCCTGCAACTCCAGCTGTTGCAATCTTGCTGAGAGGGAAAGACTGTGCCCAAGGAAGATTTCTGGGACTTCCAGGCAGATCCCCAGCTAGTAGTTCTCTGAGGTGCAATCATAAGACTTTCCTGGGGAGGCAGAAGATTCAAAGGTCCAACCACCAAGAAATGTGGTAAGAGTAGGCTGGGATAGAGGCTGAAATATGCATTTTCAACCAACAGTCCAACAGACTGATGCTAATGCATGGCAGTCTGAGAATCACACTTTGGAAACTACCATTCAAGTCCCAGGAAATTGCCCTGGAAGATTAAAAGCATTTTTTAATGCCTCCTAGGGAATAACCAGCTGTTCTTTTCCTTATGTGATACCCTGACAATGATGCTGTTGACAGGTCAAAGCACATTTAACCAGCCAGGAATAAAACAAATACTTTGGGCTGAGAGTGTAGCTCAGAGGTAGAGTGCTTGCCTAGCAAATGCTTATCTTATGTGGAAAACAAACAAACAAATAAACAAACAAATAATCTCCAAACAAGTTACTCCAATTATAATGCTATACAAATATACACATAAGGGGCTGGGGATGTAGCTCAGTTGGTAGAGTGCTTGCCTTGCAAGCACAAGGCCCTGAGTTCAATCTCCAGCACTGCCAAAAAAAAAAAAAGAAAAGAAAAGAAAAGAAAAAAAAAAAAAAAAAAAAAACCCCAAAACAAATATACACATAAAAAATAAGAAGCTGGGCACAGTGGCACATGCTTGTAATCCCAGTGACTCTGGAGGCTGAAGCAGGAGGATCACAAGTTCAAAGCCAGCCTCAGCAACTCAATGAGGCCCTGTCTCAAAAAAAAAAAAAGGGCTGGGTACATGACTCAGTGGTTAAGCACCTCTGGGTTCAATCCCTGGTACCAAAAACAAGAGAAGACATCAAAATTACATCATTAATTACAAAGGATGGGAAGATCATGGGTCATTTGTTGTTTTCTTTTTGTTTCTCCAACTTCATATAAAGGACTTATGCTGCATTTAGTAACTTTAAAAACAAACTATAAGAGGTGAAGAAAACCCATGTTTTCCCCAAGTGATCTTCTCTCCACTGGGCCACAGCCCATGCAGAACCCCAATCCCAACAACAGGAAGTAGTTGTTCTCCAGTGCCTGGAATAGTCTGTCTGCAACATACCACAGTGTCCAATGCTTGAGGCCTCCACTTGCTCTTTGGTTTAGACTTGATCTCCACCACGGTCGCCAGGGGATCCTAGAAAGCCAGGAGAAAAAAGACCACATTAACCTAGGGATGTGTCATCTGCAGTCTGCCTGTAACAGCCCCCGCCTACTATTCCAGCAGAGGGCTCAGCCACAGCCCAGGAGAGGCCCCCATTTAATGACACTCATATTTGACAGTGTGGTAGACACCATCATCCCCTTCCAACTTAAACCAAGATTCTGAAGAGCAATTTTACAAGCCTTAAGGTGCCTACTTCAAAGATGACAATATACCAGTCTATTTATCTCCCAAGTTTAGTTTTGTATCTACACATGCATAGCAATTATTTTTTAATTTTTAAATTATGGAATAATATAGAGTTAGGAAAAACAGATAGCATAAGGTAGAAAATGTAAAACCAAATTCACATTTCCAACAGAATGTAAATAAACAAAGAACTTAGCTTAAGTGATTTGCTAATAAAGATATTTGTATATTACAACCCAAATTTCTTCCTCCCAATAGACAGGGGACCAGATGCTCTTTTCAAGGGGCTCAAAGTATGCCACCTGTCAAGTATTCCTGCATAATATCCTAGTGAAGGTGCAACATACTGGGATCCAATCTAGTGGATTTGACACTCAATATCTCTACTGTGTCTATGAGCAGTTTACTTCAATTTCTCTACCTTTCTTCTCTATAAAAATGGGATGACATAACTGCTCTCACAGGATTATTAGGATTAAATAAAATGACACTTAACAGGGTGGTACATACAGGTGCTTAATAGTTATCATTTCATTTATCAAAGTATTAATAAACTTGCCAGGAGCATACCATAAATTAGCAAACCTAGCTATGTCTCGATTTTACTTTGGCATCACTGTGTGCAGGCTCAGGGTTAAACAATGCAAAGAGGTGCTGACCTATGGGAAGTGACATCACACAGTGCACAATATCTCTGAGGGGCAGGAATGTGAAGGTGGGGTCCCAGTTCTGTCATGATTGGCATGGGGCCTGAGTTAGTTGTGACACTTTGCAAGTGCTCCCTTTTCTATGGGACACATTTTTTCCTGCTCAAACGTCACTTTTTAGGACTTTCAAGACCACTGCATCTAGAATAGTTCCTGCCAGCCCCAGTCTTTTGCTTTATTTTTGTACTGAAATTTATCACTATGTAAATTAATTTGTTCATATGAATTTCAACTCTATACCCTCTCAAGTAAAGATTGAACCAGATGCTGTCTTAACTCCCTGCCAGTTCTAGGAATCCATGATCTAGATGGGTCTAGTCGACCCTAAACTCTGGTGACTATATGTGTGTTAGGAGAAATTTTAGTTGTATATATCTCAAAATTTCTGATTTTAACTAGAAGTTCTGCAGATTTTCTGCTTGTACATTTTCAGTGCTACTCCCTGGGGTTCTGGTCTTGCTGGTTTCCAAAAAGTGATGCCCTGAGATGCAAACTTAAAGCCAGTACAATTTTTTTTTTTTTTTTTTTTTTTTTCCAGTGCTGGGGATTGAACCCAGGGTCTGGTGCTTGGGAGGCAAGCACTCTACCAACTGAGCTATATCCCCAGCCCAAGCCAGTACAATTAAGTGGAAGAATGGGACAGGTTCACTCCTGCCAACAGGGAGGATATGACTGGGCAGGTATGCAGAATGTTTCTTAGATCATTAAACTCTCAAGGGACTCCTTACCTCCATACACAATTGATAGAGGACAAGACAAGCTGTGTGGTTAAACAGACGATGCCTTTTCCAGTTGAATTCTACGGTACCATCTTTGTGTTCATGAGTTACTATTAGTAAGATAAAAAGAAAGGCTGTTTCAGAGAAGCCATGTGATATGACAGAAAAAGGTATATTACAGTGCAAATCAAAGGATATAAAATAAGGAAGAGTAGTTCTGGATTACTAAGATTCTAAATATTGTAACGGGGCAAAGTGAAGGGCAGCAAGCCTTAAAAACAAAACAAAACACCCCCCCACACACATTTAATTAAAGTTATTAGCACTTTCTTGTTATCCCTGCGCCTGTAGGTTTCAAACCAACAACAACATCCCCCAACCTTACCTTTAATCCTGTGGAAGATTTCTGGCACAAAAGCCTGAATGGCTTTGAACCTTTCCACGACAAAACCCAGGGTTGGGAACTGGCAACTGCCATAGCTAATGAGCTGCTCTGCCAGCACCTCAGGAAAAATCTTCTGAAGTCGCAGGGTCTGGAACCTAGTAAAGGCAGCTCCTAGACAGTGACAGCAGATGGAAGGAATGAGGAAATGATGATGATATTTTGGATCTATAACCCAATATGCATCAACATGGGAGAGTCCCTGGGCTCCTCACCAATCCTCAGGTCCAGCTCCTGCCTCACATCCACAGCATCACTCACTCTCTGATCAGGTTCAGTCAAGTTTTCACAGGCTGTCCTGACAGCACGTGGAGTGATCTCAGAGAAACGGGCTCTCAACACTTGTAGACCAGGCTTCACTACACAACACAAGGATCACCAAGGTCAAAATCAAATCACACTGCACTCATTGCAAAGGGTTCACTTTTCCTAAACCACCTTCTTGAAAGGCAAATCTGTTCAAGAAGCTGTAAGGAGTCCACTTCACCTATTTTATTAGCAGGATATATCAAAAAGGGAAATATGCTGGGTGTGGCTGCACAGGCCTATAATCCCAGTGACTTGAGAGTCTGACGCAAGAGGATTGGGAGTTCAAAGTAAGCCTCAGCAACTTAGCAAGACCCTGTCTCAAAAAGTAGAGAGTTGGGGATGTGGTTCAGTGGTTAAATGCACCTGGGTTTAATCCCTGTCTTCCCCTATCACTACAACCTTCAGTATTGCCAGTAAAAAGAGCAGGGTCAATTTTACCTATTAATGAAGATTCTCTAGGTAGGGCTTTTGAGTTGCTCATCACTTCCTTTAAGTTACCTGGAACCATTAACTGTATTAGAGCCATTCAAATTTATGCCAACATCTATTCACTCATTCATTCAGGTGTTAGGGAGGGAAATCAGGGGCTTGCATATGGTAGGCAAGTGCTCTACCATTGAGCTACATTCAAACCCAACAATGAATACTCAGGCATTGTACAAAGAATATGGGAGATTAAAAAAACAGAACTTTTTAAGAATTTCTGCTGGGCGTGGTGGTGCATGCCTGTAATCTCAGCGACTCGGGAGGCTGAGGCAGGAAGATCGAGAGTTCAAAGCCAGTCTCAACAACTTAGTGAGGCCCTAAGCAACTCAGTGAGACCCTGTCTCTAAATAAATACAAAATAGGGCTGGGGATGTGGCTCAGTGGCCCAGTGCTCCTGAGTTCAATCTCCGGTCCCCCCCCCCAAAATAAAGAATTTCTTTGTACTTTATTTATGGCAAATGCATTCTTTTGCACAAATTCAATATATAATTTTAGATATAGGATACATTATTTGCTGACATTGAATCCTCTTGGTAGTCCTAGGAAGCATGTCAGATTGCCGTGATATGAGGAAGCTGAGGGTTCAGTGACTTGCTCAAGGAACACAGCTGGTGTGACTCGCATTGCTTTGGGAGGAAAAAATATATGCAGAAGAATATGGTGCACTTGTATGGAGATGCAGACTTACCAGCCTTGCACACATGGATAATCTCAAACCCAATGTTTTCACCTTCTCTGTCACAATCAGTCCAGATCACCAGGGCTTGGCACTGCCGCGTTTCTCGTTCTAGAGTTTTCTGAAGATAAAGAGCAGTGAGAGCAGAATCCAGAGCAATTACTTGGTACTTCTACACTAAAGAGAACTGACTGAGGATCAGTGCTATTCTTGGAGTGTGCCAACTTTGTGAGCAGTCAGAGAAAACTGCTCATACTGATGCTACTGACAGTGTGGTCACCAGTACAATCCTCCAGACTCATAAATGAGTTCCTATAAAACTTCATGAATAAAATGAAACCTACAACTTGGCTCTAACACACACTTCTACCTCTAGTGTTCTAATTATGTGCTGGTTAGGAAAAAATAACTTCATTGAGTTTCATCCCAAGGTTTCCCAGTTAACAGTGAATTACCTCAGATGCCCTAAACTGACAATTCACTGTTAAATGACTTCTACTTTGTAGCCTCTTCAGTCTATTCTAGAGGTGGGATTGACACTGGAATTAATAATCCAATAATACTTACTTCAAACACCTACTATTCAAAAAGCCTCATTTATACAATCGGTGGAAATAACTTTTTAATCATGATATGTGGTTTGGTGCAGAACCTTACATCCAAATGCCAATACATCAAGACTACAGAGATTACTCTGGGCAACCACTTGTGGTAGTTCCAACTTTAGTGTAAATGTAAGGTGAAAGACCTTACCTTGATGCCTATAAAATTGTCTGGGCAGTACTTTTCAATTTCTGCTTCAAAGAGGACAAGGGGGTTGCAGCTCTGCCTAGAAAAGAAACAAAAGCACAAGGAGTCTTTACATCAGCACTGATGGAGAGTCCTTTACTCTTATAAGAACACACCATTCCAATGGGCTCATCGTGGACCCCCCATGGTTCAGAGAAGCCTGGCATGGCGGAATGTGCTATAATTCTAGCAACTTAAGAGGCTAAGGTAGGAGGACCATGTGAGCCCAAGAACTTGAAACCAGCTTGGGCTTAAGAAAAAAAAAAAAAAAAAAAAAGACCTAGCGAATTAAAAGTAAAGCTGTTTCTCTGCACAGGCCACTGCTCACTCTCCCATGAAGATGAGCTGCTAAAATATCTGGAACCCTTTCATGCACATGTGCAACAGGATAAATGCACTCCAATGACTGCATGAGAGTGTCTGTTTTGGGGGAACACCTATTTATTCTAAAGATAAACATTTACCATGAATCAGATTCCTAGGTCATTTTAGTATTACAAATTACATTGTAATGTCAACATGCCTCAAAATTCCTATATTTTTTTACAACTTACTGTAATAATCAGAAAGTGCTTCCCTGTGGAATTGTACTGACCATTTTCGAAACTGCATCTGGAAATCATGAGCCAGTAAATGTCCAGAAACTGAAGTCATCACCATGGTAACACTCTGAATGATAACAAAATTCAAATTAATCTTTTTGCACTTACATTCTGCCAAACTGTTCAAATCAAAGGGAGGAATTTCTATTAAAGAAAACAAAAACAAAACAAAAGCAAAAATTAAAAAAAACAGTTGATAGTCAGGCTGGGGGTGTAGCTCAGTGGAGAAGGCTTGCCTATAAGGCCCTGGGTTTAATCCCCAGCCCTACAAACGAAACAAAACAAAAGAGCCAAAATACCCAAACCAAAAAACAGTTGACTGGGAAGAAACAAACATATATAACTCTTCAAATCAAACACAGTAAGATAACCACCACTCTAATTGTAGTATCATAACACCTTTTGTATCATTTAAAGTTTTCTCAGAGTTGGCGTTGTCACTCAGTGGCAGGGTGTCTGCCTAACATGCATGAGGTCCTGGGTTCAATCCTTAGTACCACACATACACAAACCAAAAAACAAAACTTCTCAAACTACTATATATTAGCTTCTTGTAAAACAGCTGATATGGGACCACATGATATTAAAGAGACTTCCTTATAAGTTATAAAATTACTACCTTTAACCAGGAACCCTTAGGTAGCAAAACTTAATCTTTTTTTGGTGGGACTGGGGATTGAACCCAGGATTTTGAGCACTGAGCTACATCCCCAGCCCTCTGTTTTTCATTCCATTTTGACACAGGGCCTCACTAAACTGCCCAGGCTGGCCTCCAATTTGCAATCCTCCCACCTCAACCTCCTAAGTAGCTGGGATTACAAGTGTGCACCACCACACCCTGGTGGGTGAGGGTGAATATGATGTGGTACTAGGGATTGAAAGGGGCACTCTACCACTGAGCTACACTTCTATCTCTTTTCAATTTTTCGGGTCTTGCTAAGTTGCTGAGACTAGCCTCGAACTTGTAATCCTCCTGCCTTAGCCTCCCGCGTAGCTAGGATTATAGGCATGTGCCATTGCACTCAGCTAAAGAAGTTATTTTTAAGAAAGTGATATATTTTACATATGGCCAGGCTGACTAATTCTTCTTGACTGATTAAAACACAAGCAATTAGGGAAGATTATAGTAAACAGTTGCTCTTTCTAGCCATAACTGAACATCAAAATATCACATGGACCTGAAAGTTCACCTCATCTTCATGACAGAAATATTAAGCACCTACCTGGCCATACAGATGATAGTCAAATTCATAGATCTTGTTGAATTTAGAAAGTCCTTCTCTCTATAAAACAAAAAGTAAATAAAAACCCTAAACCACATTAGAAAACAAAAGATCCTAAGCAAAAAGATCAAGCAAAACCCAAATAAGGGGGAATATTAAAAAGAAACAATATTTCTTATTGATTAAAAACTAGGCTGGGTTGGGGATATAGCTCAGTTGGTAGAGTGCTTGCCTTGCAAGCACAAGGCCATGGGTTCAATCCCCAGCACTGCAAAAAAAAAAAAAAAAAAAAAAACTAGGCTAAATTACTGAGACTTTTTTTTTTCTTTTGAGTTAAGGTCTTGCTATCCTGAGTCAGTGGGATTATAGATGTGTGTCACTGTGCTGGGCTAGAATCCATGGACTTTTCATTCTGGAAGGTAAGCTCGAGGTCAGCTATAACATCTTTTCATAAATGAGAAAGGACTTGTCCAAGTTCACATGACAAATTAATGGCACTAAGTGCTCTCATTCAGATGAAAAGTCTGTTGACCATTTATTCCTCCCTCTCCCAACATTTTTGTGATTTCAAGATCATACCAGTGCATCAATGAACTGGTGACCACAGTTAAGTCATTTACTTTTCTGAGTCTCAATTTATTCTTTTTTTTTTTTTTTTGAACCAGGGATTGAACTCAGGGACACTCAGCCACTGAGCCACATCCCCAGCCCTAATTTGTATTTTATTTAGAGACAGGGTCTCACTGAGTTGCTTAGGGCCTCGCTAAGTTGCTGAGGCTGGCTTTGAACTCGAAATCCTCCTGACTCGGCCTCCCAAGTCGCTTGGATTACAGGTGTACCACCACGCCTGGCTTCAATTTATTCTTGAATAAAGTTATTTCTGTATTTCCTTCTGGCTCTGAAATTCAATGACACCATGAGCACACTCAGAACCAAAATCCAGGCTATGAAGCACCTCTGATACTCCAATTATGGATGAGTGAGACCCTCTCCGAGTAGGTCCCACCTTCCCAACTGGCATTCAAAGCTGTTATTCCTGGGAGTTCTTATACCAGAACTGAACAGAATAGAGGAGAAAGGCCACCTGAGGACTGGGAAATGTAACCTCTTTTGTGAAGTCTTTTACAAACATCCTCTCAATTCCTTTCTATGCTTCATCTCTAGGTCTACTAGTCTAGTAGTCTGTTTTCCATCTGTCCTATAACACATCACCTCCTTAAGAACAGTGGGCAGGGCTGGAGTTGTGGCTCAGTGATAGAGCACTTGCCTAGCATTTGTCTGATTCTCAGCACTGCATATAAAGAAGGAAATAAAGATCCATCAACAACAAATAAAAATATTAAACAAACAAACACACACACTGGGCAGGTCCTATTCATTTATCCCTGAAACAGAGCCTGCTCCACGGAAATCACATGGTCAGTGTGTACTGAATGACACAATCCTTGCCTTTAAGGGACTTAAATTTTGATAGAGGAATTAATGATTTGGCCATGGTTACCAGTTTATTGGTGCAGTTGTATGGCTTTGAAACAGCAAAGATGTTGAGGGAGGAAGGAACAAATGGCCTTCATCTGTAGGAGTAAAAGCAAGATTGACTTCTTTCTAATCCCCAAATCTTACAGGATTGCCCCATCAAGGTGCGATTAGAGAAGAAAATCAAATGGACTGCAGAATGCAAAGGATGTGGCAGAGGAAGGAAAGGGACTCAGTTGCTGGGCAGTCATCAGCCAAGACTTGAATTTCAAAGTAAGGAGTATGATAAAGGGTTTCCAACTGCACTGAACTTTAGAATCAGAAGAAAAAAACATTAAAGTACAGATTTCCCTAGAATCCCTCCAGACCAACAGAATAGCCTGCGTCCCAGGAGTTTAAGAGGATTGGTCAAGTTTGGGAAAGCTGTTGAAGGCAAAAATCAAAGGTTTTCAAGCAAATGCGTGGCACATCTTAACTACATTAAAAAATGCACATCAGTCCAAAGAGAACCTGGGGCTTGGGAGGGTAGACATGAGGTTTCTGTAACGGTCTGGTGGGAGAAGACGCCTTCACCTGGCTTACGGACGCCAACCACGCTGTCCAGCTCGGAGAGCTGCTCAAGGCGCGGAGCCTACCCAGAACGCTTTCTTACCCGCCTCATGCGACCGTTGGACAGCAGGTCGGCGATACCCTTGGCCGCGTCGTTTTTCTCGGCCACACAGAGGACTTTCCGCACGCCGCGGAAGGCCACTTCCATGGCGGCGCGGGACAAGGCACGACCTGCGGTCTGTCGCTGCCACCGGAGAGCGGATCGCGTGACAAGGAAGAGCATCCCTAGGCCCCGCGCCCGCGGTGGGTCCCGCTCCGCGGCTGCCTGAGCATGTCAGGGAAGTCGGTGCCGCGCACCCCGAGGGGGCCAGAACCTCTGGGAGCCGACCGCACCTTCCTCCAGGCCACCGCAGGCCTTCGGGGTGCAGGCACTGCGCCTTCTCCGGGTCGCTACCACTTGCACCCCCAACCCCGCCCTCCACCGGCAGCTTCCGCCCGCCCTCCCAGCTGCTTCCGGCAGGCGCGCGCCCTCCACCGGCAGCTTCCGCCCGCCCTCCCAGCTGCTTCCGGCAGGCGCGCGCCCCGCCAACTACAACTCCCAGACCGCCCTGCGCTCTGGAACGCTCCTTCAAGCTCCTGTTTCCCCTCTCCCCCGTCCCTGCTCTGCTCCATTTCCCCTTTATTTAGGACAGTGTTTGGTTAACAGCACTCAACTTCAGAAGGGCCTGCTGCCGGATAAGACCTGTTCAAAGTGCTCTGTCTCTAGTTAATCTTTCTCTCCTGCTCAGACCTGGCGCTTCCGGGTCACGCGACGCCGATGACCGAGAGTCATGTGATGCCAAGATGGCGGCACCGCGATAGCTGGCTCGGGTTTGTGGCGTCCAAGGAGCCGCGACGGTTTCTGCCCTCTGGCTGTGGGGGCGGCAACCCTTGGCTGACTCCTGCCACAGCTGGCAGCCCGCACTGGGCTCCCGACCGAGGGCTGGGGCTGTTGCTGTTGCAGTGTTTTCGGGGAGTGCCGGTGACCTCGCTGCAGGTGCCTTGCGCTTGCCGGAGGACGAGACGAGCAGTCAGTCTCTCTGATCATTTGGGCCTTTGATGTTCATGAGGCCTCCGAGGGCTCCAGAGGAACTACACCTCTGAGGGGGCTGCGGGAGTTCCAGCCGCGGCGTGTGTGTGAAGCAGCCTAGGACCCCTGTAGGCTCAAAAAAGGCAGCCAGGACTTCCCTTCCTCCTCCAGCGGCCTGGTTTCGCTGCCTTGATTAACCCTGTTTTGCTTCTCACTTCCTCTCAATGTTCTCTCCATTTATCAGGAAATATGATCAGCGCCCCTGACGTGGTGGCCTTCACCAGAGAAGACGAATACGAGGAAGAGCCTTATAATGAGCCAGTCCTGCCGGAGGAGTACTCAGTGCCGCTCTTCCCCTTCGCCAGCCAGGGAGCCAACCCATGGTCAAAACTGTCTGGGGCCAAGTTCTCGAGGGATTTCATCCTTATTTCTGAGTTCTCTGAGCAGGTGGGACCCCAACCTTTGTTGACCATCCCCAATGACACCAAAGTTTTTGGCACTTTTGATCTCAATTATTTCTCCTTGCGGATCATGTCTGTGGATTATCAGGCTTCCTTTGTGGGCCATCCTCCAGGTTCTGCCTACCCCAAGCTGAACTTTGTGGAGGACTCCAAGGTGGTGCTGGGAGACTCCAAGGAAGGAGCCTTTGCATATGTGCACCACCTCACTCTGTATGACCTGGAGGCCCGTGGCTTTGTGAGGCCTTTTTGCATGGCTTATATCTCAGCAGACCAGCATAAAATCATGCAGCAGTTCCAGGAGCTTTCAGCTGAATTTTCCAAAGCATCTGACTGCTTAAAGACAGGCAACAGGAAGGCATTTGCTGGAGAACTTGAAAAAAAACTGAAAGACTTGGATTACACTAGGACAGTGCTGCACACAGAAACAGAGATCCAGAAGAAAGCCAATGACAAAGGCTTTTACTCATCTCAGGCCATTGAGAAAGCCAATGAACTGGCCAGCGTGGAGAAGTCCATCATTGAACATCAAGACCTGCTGAAGCAGATCCGCTCATACCCTCATCGGAAGGTGAAGGGGTCTGATTTGTGTTCTGGTGAGATAGAGCATACCCAGGATCAGGCCAGCCAAGCATCTGCTACCTCTAACCCTGATGAGTCTGCTGACACAGACCTTTACACCTGCCGACCAGCTTACATCCCCAAACTCATCAAAGCAAAGTCCACCAAGTGTTTTGACAAGAAGTTGAAGACCTTGGAAGAACTCTGTGACACTGAGTATTTCACTCAGACCCTGGCCCAGCTCAGCCACATTGAGCACATGTTCAGAGGAGACCTGTGCTACCTCCTGACCAGTCAGATTGATAGAGCACTTCTAAAACAACAGCACATAACAAACTTCCTCTTTGAAGACTTTGTAGAGGTTGATGACAGGATGGTGGAGAAACAAGAGAGTGTACCCTCTCAGCCCAGACAAGACAAGCAGCTTTCCAGACCTCTGGAAGAATGCCCGATTCCTAAAGTGTTAATTAGTGTTGGTTCTTACAAGTCCAGTGTGGAGTCTGTGTTGATCAAGATGGAGCAGGAACTTGGAGATGAGGAATACAAGGAAGTAGAGGTGACAGAGTCAAGCAGTTTTGACCCCCAGGAAAACCTAGACTATCTGGATATGGATATGAAAGGGAGTATTAGCAGTGGTGAAAGCATTGAGGTTCTGGGCACAGAGAAGTCCACCTCTGTGCTGTCTAAGTCTGACAGCCAGGGCAGCCTCACGGTGCCATTGAGCCCCCAGGTGGTCCGGAGCAAAGCAGTTAGCCACAGGACCATCAGTGAGGACAGTATTGAAGTGCTGAGCACCTGTCCTTCTGAAGCCCTCATCCCTGATGACTTTAAGGCCAGCTACCCAAGTGCCATTAATGAAGAAGAATCCTATGCAGATAATGAGGGGGCCATCCATTTCCATGCAAGCATCAGTCCACCAGAGTTGGGTGAGGCTGGAGAGGGCAGCTTGGAAAACACCCCACCCCAAATGGACTCTTCTTGCTGTATTGGGAAAGAGAGTGATGGGAAGCTGGTGCCATTCCCCACTCCAGCCCACACTCTCTCTGATGAGGATGGCGTGGTGAGTATCCCCCCACAGCGCTACAGGCAAAAGGATGAAGGGTTCCATGTGGACTTTTCAGTGGAAAACACCAACCCTTCTCAAGACAACAGCTGCGAAGCATTCCCAGCTTATGAGCTGGACCCAAGCTATCGGCTGGCTAGCCGGGATGTCAGTAAGACCAGCCTGGACAACTATTCAGATACCACCAGCTATGTAAGCAGTGTGGCCTCTACCAGCTCCGACAGGACTCCCTCCTCTGCTCATCCTGTTGGCCCATCTTCTGAGAGGCATAAAAAGCGGGCTGGCCAGAACGCCTTAAAATTCATCCGCCAGTACCCCTTTGCCCACCCAGCTATCTACTCCCTGCTCAGTGGGAGGACGCTAGTGGTCCTGGGGGAAGATGAGACTATAGTCAGGAAGCTTGTGACGGCACTGTCTATCTTTGTCCCCAACTATGGCCGCTATGCCAAACCTGTGAAGCACTGGGTCTCCTCCCCTTTGCACATTATGGATTTTCAGAAGTGGAAGCTTATTGGCCTGCAGAGGTAACTGGCTCCAGGTGGTGGGGAAAGGCCCTGGTCAGTTTGAGATGAGGCAGGTTTGTGTCATGGACAGGATCAGGAAGCCTGGTTTCTAGATAGCCCAATACCAACTTATAATGTTGCTTTTGGCAAGTCATTATTCTCTGACTTCGATTTTCTTTACTCTCTGGGTGGGGGAGGGGGCATAGTTCCTAAGTTGTTGCCAACCCCAATCTGTCCTCCTGATGTGTCAGAATTATTTGGGAGGATTTTAAAAATCATGGATTCCTGAGCTTCACCCTAAAAATTCTTATTTATTTGGTCTGGTGTAAGAACGTGGACTTTACATTATATCAATAAGGTCACCATCTCGGTCCCCTTTTTATTTGCCCTGGAGTGGAAATTTTGGACCTCACTCAGACCCTTGTTGCATTAGACTGTTGGGGTGGTGGGTGGTGTTGCAGCAAGTGCCACTTCTTGACTTGAGTCACTTGTGGAGAATGTATTCCAGGCTGTGCCAGTAGGTTCAGGACAAGCTGGACCTACCTGAGCAAGACCACTGCTCTGGAACAGTTCACATTCAGGAGAGGAGACAGGTTACCAGAGCATTGGCATTCAGGGAGATAAGTGGGATGCTTCCTGTGTTCTGAGAAGATCAAAGAAGCAACTTAGTGACACATAGGAAATGAGGGGATGGTGCCTGGAGAATAATCTGGGTCTTTGGCTTGCATGAACAGGAGGGCGGGTTGGCTAGTTACTATGTCAGGAAGACCAAGTAAGGGACCAGGCATGGCAGAGTACCTGGTAGGCCTCTGAATGAGCTATTCTAGGGCCCCCCAGTGAAACCATCCAGTCCTTGCTAGTGGGTCTGCCCTGAAAGGAAAGACTTTCCTGGATTGCTTTTGGCTGCTGTTACTTGTGGAATGATGGGTCAGTATGCATCACACACCCCCCCTCTCTTCTCCAATTCACTCCTCTCATCCCAACTTTTAACTTGTCAGAGGAAGAGAATCTAAAAGACACAAGTAGGGGCAGCTCCTCAATTTGTCAACACATGATGGCTTATATGGGACCAGGGTGGCTCAGAATGATGAAAGGCTCAGGTAGTTGGCTAGAATGCCTTGTAGAGGGGTTCTGAGGGCCAAGCTGGCTGAATTTGAAAGGTGGCAATGATCCATGAATGATGAGGTGAGGGTGCCAGGCAAGGCTGCTGTCCTGGGGGTAATGTATTTGCCCTCTGGAGGGGAAGAGGGGGTTCTCAAATCTGAATTCTGGGGTCACCTTGCCCTGGCCCATTCATTTCTGGGCAGGTCACTCCTCCATTCTAAGAAAAATTAGAGGGCTGGATCACTGAATGGTCATTTGCCAAATATTTATGAGGACAGCTAAGTGCCAGACACTGCCTAGTGCCAGAATTACAAGGTGAGCCACTCCTTCCCTCCTGGAATACACATTGCTTTCCTGACTGCAGTGTGAGGGATGAGACCAAATCAGTGTAGTGTTGAATTTCTAGGATGGTGATGCTCCTTGTGAAGTAGGGAGATGAGTAAACAGCAGTCACCACACTGATCAGTGCTGAGCTTAAAGTAGTAAAGATGATGACAAGCAGCACTGATCATGGGCCAGTCACCATACTAAGATGGCTCATTTTGTCACTGCAGTGACCCAGTGAGGAATACAAGAGCAAGAACTGTTACCTCTGTCATAGAGAAGTGCTCAGGGTAAGGAGCTTGACCAGGGTCACAGAAGCAGAGGATCACAGCTCAGGGAGGGATGAACATGATTTCAATAGGCATGAGTCAGGTCCAAGAGGAAAGAAGGGCATTGTAGGCAGAGCAAATAGGAAGGGGATTTTGAGGCCTCACAAAAGGCTTGACCTGCTTCAGGGAAAGTCTGTTCAGGTAAGTACTGGATGAGATTCAGAAGCCATTAGGAATCAGACTTCACAGGGCCTTAGGAGCCAAGGTATTTGAACTTGGTCATGAGGGTAGTGAGGAGATCTTTGAAGATCCTAATGATCAGATTTACCTTTCAGGAGCCAGTGTGTGCTGGGTGGGTGGGAATTATTCTGGAGACCAAGTCCCATGATCACAGCGTCTGCCCCTCCTGATCTTCCTGATCCCTGCCCTTCCTCTCTTACCTTGGCTTGTTTGTTTCAGAGTGGCCTCCCCTGGCAGTGCAGGCACCCTCCATGCCCTAAGCCGCTATAGCCGCTACACAAGCATCCTGGACCTGGACAACAAAACCCTGCGCTGTCCCCTCTACAGGGGCACTCTGGTGCCCCGCTTGGCAGACCACCGTACTCAGATCAAGCGGGGCAGCACCTACTACCTGCATGTCCAGAGCATGCTCACCCAGCTGTGCTCCAAGGCCTTTCTCTACACCTTCTGCCACCATCTGCACCTGCCTGCCCACGACAAGGAGACGGAGGAGCTGGTTGCCAGCCGCCAGGTGAGCTTCCTGAGGCTGAACCTGGGCCTGGTGAATGAAGATGTCAGGGTGGTCCAGTACCTGGCTGAGCTGCTAAAACTGCACTACATGCAGGAGTCTCCTGGGTCCAGCCACCCTATGCTCAGGTTTGACTATGTCCCCAGCTTTTTGTATAAAATCTGAAGTTGGTCCCAGCTGCTGTGACCAAGACCTGTGACTTAGGGTATGGGAAGGGGAGGGGTTGGCATGACAGATGGTGGCCTGAGCTGGACTGTTGAGCCCTCTGGTGTTGTCGGTGAAGGAAAACAGGTGGCATCTGTGGTTCCCATGTGGCTCTGGGCAGCTTGCTAGGTGGACTGGGTAGAGGTGGGAGCCTGGCTCTGAAGGCACTTGGAAGATCAGTAACAGATGTCCATAGCTCCTTGGTGCAGTGGTGCCCAGATGGGTTGTCCTTGGCTTACAGAGGGCTGGTGGCCTGGTTGGGGAGAGAAGGCCCTAGTCCTTGGTGGGAAGAGGTGTAAACACTGTCCATTCAACATCACTGGACTCTCAGATGGCAAAATTGGCTAAAGAAGCAGCCTGCTAAGTGGTGATGTGGTGGAAAACTGAATGAGAGAACATCCATGTGAGCCCATCATCCCAGTGAAGACCCATGAATGAAGGAAATTGGAGGGAGAGAGCTCTGGCCAGCTGGGGAATTTCTGGAAATACATACTTTTGGGGCCCCAAAGTCCATGAACAGCCCCTTGTTCTGCCCTCACTTCCACCAGGGACGAAAATGCCTGAGTGGCCCCTAGAGATCAGTCCTCATGGTCATCACTAGGCCCAGATGTGAGGCAGGTGCCATAAGGCCACAACCAGCATGAGGACTGCTCTGGGAGCTGGAGATGGAGCAGACCATGGGGCCATGAGGCCATCACCAACTGTGCAACTTTCAGATGGCAAAATTGGCTAAAGAAGCAGCTCCCTATGCAAGAGATGAGTTGCCAGCAGCTCTCCTGGGGCCACCCACTGGCTCTTTCCAGCCCGAGTGCAGGAATACTGAGTCCCTTAGGAAGCTCTGCAGACAGGCTGGGACTTGGTAGAGGTATACTCCAGTATACCAGCTATGCTCCCATGGCAAACCTTTGCAACCACTTCACTACCTCTCATGGGGTCTCCTGGACTGGGTGGGGCACAATAGGGTTCTGTTCTGCTGACTGGTGTGGGTGTCATCCTTGCCAGCAGGAACCGAAATGGCAGGATCTTCCTGGACCAGCTCCCATGTTATAGAAGGCTGTGCTCACCTCTGTCCCCACAGCTCATGACCATCCCCATGTGAATCCCCCTTCAAGGAAGGCATTTGAGATTGGGAAGCAGACGCCCTCTGGTCTCTGTTCCCTCGGCTGTCCCACTGATGGCAGCCAGCATGGCCTCCCTACGGGCTCCTTCCACTGCTGCCACTGGTGTGCAGACAGAGGGGTCTCATAACCTTGCAAATATCATACCTTTTTTTTTAAAAGCATTTTTTTCCCCTTAGTGGGGAAAACTCTGGGTATTTTAAAATTTTTTTCCATGAAAATTGCAGTAAAATGAGTCAGCTCCATGTGTGCATCTGCTGGGCCCTGGTCACTCTGTCCTGTGCCACCATCATGGTCGCTGATGGAGGGAGACAAGTCTATTTCTCACTGAGGGGCAGAGACTGCTGGTGGAAGCTGAGTGACTAAAGTTTGCATTGTGTCACTCATGCAGTCACTTTCCTTAAGTCACTGACACAAATATGTGGCCTATTGACTCTGGCCAGTGGCTTCCAGTCTAGGTCCCCATTTCTGTCACAGAGTGTGTGATTTCATTTCTGAGGCTGTGACCAAAAACCTTTCATGGCAGATGGCACTGCCTGTATCCTGTCGGTTCTCTTTGTCCTTGTGCTCAGCACATGTTCACAGAGGTCACTAGGCAGCTTCTGACTGGAACATCTGTTGACTTTCTTCTCATGGTATCCCTCAACCCATTCCTATTCCCCCCGCCCCATCATGTTCCAGATGCTACCTTGCTTTCTGACTAAGTAGCTAAGTGCTATCTTCTCATGCTACCAAGGACACAATTTTGTGATATTTTATCTTGAAAGGAAGGGAAGGTCCATGAAGTCCAGCTTGGAAACTGTCACTGGCACCATTGCAGTTCTGTTCCTATGTGTCACACCAGCACAGAAATTCAAGGCTAACACTGTATTCACTAGGGGAACCAATGAAGGTGGAAGATGAGCTTCAGGCGGATGCTGAACAGCCACACTTGGCTTTCTGGAAGATAAAGCATGTACTGAGAAGTCATAAGTGGAAGTTCCTTTGTGGATATTTGCTTGGCACTCAGCCTCAAGGGCAGCTCAGAGAATTAAAAGGCAAGAGACTTGAGGGGCCATAAATAGAACAGATGGCCCATGGGGCAGCCACAGCCACAGAAATGGCAAAAGGAACACTTCTCCTTCAAAGTGGTTCTTCTTTATGCAAAGATGGCTTCACTGACTAGTGGTTGAACTCTATATTTTGGTTAAAAATTAGCCTTCTCCACATAGCGGTTTCAAAGGCTTATTTGATACAAAGTGTGCTTCCTTTTAGGAGGATCTTGAAAGTGGTGCTGACACTGAGTCACAGCTTGGGCAGAGGCAATTAATTAATACCAATGCTCTGCCATTCCCTAGCCCCTCCACTTTGGAGGGATCAATCTTCCAGAAGTTTCCCATCTACACACCTTGAGGGTATGGAGACCTTTGTAATGGTATTTCTTCCAAGAGTTTTTATCTGAAGTATTCCTACAACATTTAAAAACAACACTTCCCAAAAAAGGAGGTAACATTAGTGCCCCTTACTACTTTAATCCTATTGCTTTGAGGGCCCTGATACTGAACCTAGTTGTCTGAGGTTTGTTTCTACTGGACCTCCAACCCATTATTTTCCTCTCCGCCAATTTTTAAAGCAGTCCAGGTTAAGAACCACCTGATCAGGTTGCCAGTTAGCATACTAGTGATTTTCAGAAGTTCCATTTTAGAGATGAGCTCACATCCTTCTAGAAGGTGGGGCAGGTGAGGCACACTGGCCCGAGATGCTGTCCCTCTCCTCACACTTTCCCAGGAATCTTGCTACTTTAGTGGAAGTGATTCGTCCATAATTTACAACAATAGCTGAAGTTACATTGTACCCAAATTTAGAAATGGACTGTGATTCCCCATTTAACTTTTAACTTATTTCAAATCAGTTGCTGGAGCAAAACTATAGATTGTAACCCTACACAGTAAGCCCCATTTAAAAAATCCTAGCTAGGAAAGCCAGTGGATTCCACCCTAGTTCCCAGGGCTGTTGCAGTTGAGCCATGTGGTATGGAGGCAGAGAGCAGTCCTCCACTCCCTGGACATCTTGCATGTATACTGACTACTCATCTGTCAGTGCTGAACGCATGTCCTACACTACAACCTGAACTATGCATGTGAGCCAGTGTCTTGTGCTGCCGTGGTGATCCTTCCCTGCACAGCAGGTAATGCCAGCTCAGCCAATAGGGATGAATCATTACATGTATAAGGCTAGTGGAGGAACTGACTCTCACAGCACAGACAGGCCTTTCCTGGGCTCCTGTACTTTCTGCTTCCCTAGGTAGCTCACAAGTTCTTTGGCTTGTGCTTTGAAGCAAACTGGCTGGCTCTGTCTTTGTCCCAGTACTGTGACTAGAAATGACAACTGGAATCTTCGGAAGAGATTTAGTATTAACAGACGCAAAAAATTAAAAAGGTTCAAGTTTCTATTTCTGGTTGGAAAAGTGAAGTCAGTCTCAGCTGATAAGGCAGGGCATAATAAGCTTTACTGACCCCGTCCCTGGACCTCTGAGCCTTTTAAGGTTTGGGTAAAGCTTTGGGAAGGAGGTTGCAAGAGTGCAATCAGCAGCATGTGAACCTGCTGGGATGGGCTCAGCTTCCAGGAGGAACTTCTCAACTCCAAAAAGGAAGCTTCACACAGGGTCTTGAGGATGTCCAGGTGTCCTCAGTTGAGGTAGAGTAAAGCCCTTGAATTTAAAGCTGTCTAGGTAGTACAAGAGCTCCTAAATCAGAGGCAGAGGGATGGGGACTGGTGTGTCACCCACACCCATGAAGAACACTGCAGCTGTTCCTACACAGTGGAAGAAACACCAACAGACTATATCCTAGGTCACAAGGAGCATCACCTGCAAGACAGGACTCCAGGGAGCTGTACCCAGGCTGACAAACACTGGATAGCTGGAGCTGCAGATTGAATGGAGAGAAATGCGATTTTTAAGGCTACAGCTAGAACCACAATCTGTGATGAACTCTTTTTGTTATTTTCTAAAAAGCTATTTTACTACTGCATGTTCCTGTGAATGTGTGTCTGTGAATGTGTATCCCAACCCCACAAGCTGCAGTTGTCACAGTGGCTGGAGCTGGAGTAGGACTGATGCATTGACAGCATCTCACAGGTGTTTTACTGCACAAGAGTTTAACCAGAGTAAATGCCAAACAAATAGTATGAGGAGTAGACTTTTTAAGAAATTAATTTATTTGAGTTCAGATTATTTTTGAAATATAAAAATTGGTTGTATTTTTTAAAGCTATAATTCTTGTAGACATTGTGGTTAAAATTTTGATCGTGCTTATTAAAATGGTCACTATGGTTTGTACTTCAGCTATGTGAAAAATAAAAGATTGTTTGGGAAGGTGACATGGGGTTCCTGATTATAGGAGGGAGTTGGTTATCTTCGGTGGAGCAGGAAAGCCTCTGGCCCCTGGCTGATTCCCAAACCAAGAAGGTCCTTCCCTGGGTAGAAGGTGGAAGAGACCATTTGTACCACACTTATTTTTGATCCTGGGGATCAAACATGAGGACTTGTGCATGCTAAGAACATGCTCTACAAGTGAGCTATTTGCTCCCAGCCCTTTTGTGACACTTCGAGGTGCTGATGGCAAATACTCCCACTGTGCAGGGTACCCCTTGTATATACTTGTCTAACAATTTAAAGCACAGAGCAGAAGCTTCAGAATTGCCCTCTCTAGTTGTAATGGTCACAATTCAGTGCTCCTTTGGCATCTATCCCATGGGGCAACAAAACAGAAGAGTGGGCAGCACTTAGAAGCTGTGAACTGGGGTATTTCTTACCTGTCACAGCAAGCTGGGGGAAAGCCCAGCAACTTAGAGAATGCAGAGGAAAATATTGGAATCCTTCTAATAGCTTTGTCCTGTACTGATGTCTAAATGATTAACGCTAAAGGGTCATACAGTATAACCGTTTTCTAGAATTATATTCAACTGCTGAAAAAGTGCGTTTCAAATTTAAATGCCTTAATAACCTGTCCCAGAATTATTAATCAGACTTAAATAAATTTCAATTTGTGAAAATGAGAAAAGTCTAAAAGAAATAACCTCAAAAGGGCAGAGAGGAGCTTAGTAGGTCCCTTGTAGGGCAGCTCTGTCATCTTTCCTGAGGGCACTGGGTCCTCAAGCAGGCGACTCCCTGGGCAGTGCCCCGCCTACCCTTCCGGTGTGCAGTGGTGGCACCAAGGCAAGTGCAGGAAGTAGGATGACAACTTCAGAAGTCAGGTAGGCCAGGCAGAGGGAAGAGCGAAGCAAAACTCTCCACTTCCTCACGGAGAGCCTGCACAGCCTTCTGGTGCTTCTCATCCCCGACCAGTTTCTCCTTGAACTCCTTCAGTGTGGCCTTGAAGCTCACGTTGCTCTGAATCTGCAGAGTCAACTCTATCCCTGTGCCATAAGACAGTGACTCACCAGGGGGCCCACCCCAAAGGGGAGGATAGTTGGATGCCAAAGCACCACTGCCACAATGTCCCCAGCTGGGAGTGACGAACTTCATAGGTATTAACGTTCCCCTCAGAGGTGATTCTTGTGTGAGACATCCCTGCGCAGCACACATTTACAAATGTCTCACACAAGATTTTCTAGGGTGATTTTGTGTCCCTTGTTCCCAACACTTGGCCTTTATATAGATATAATCAGTGGCAGGGTCTCAGATTCTCAGGCACAGTCAGAAACTTCATATATAGTAGAATGTGGCAGACATGCCAAACCTTAATCTTACCTCTATGGATAAAGAGGGCTACTTTCCGAAAGTCTTTTTCTAAGAGTCCTCGGGATGTCAGTGCTGGGGTTCCCAAGCGCAGACCACTGGGCCGCAGTGCACTTCTGTCACCTTCAAGACAGATAGGGTTCTGTCTCTAAGCTGTACTCAGAGCTTTTGGGCATTTATTCATTTTTTGCAGTGCTGTAGATTGAACCCAGGGCTTCATGTATTAGGCAAGTGCTCTGCCACCATGGGGCTACATTCCCAGCCCTTTTTAAAATTTTGGGTCTTGCTGAGTTGCCAAGGCTAGCTCTGAACTTGCAACCCTCCTGCTTCAGCCTTCTGGGTAGCTGGGATTAAAGGTGTACACCATTGCACCTGACCTGCATTTAAAAAGGATACTTGGGCAAAAAGAATTGGCCTGAGGATCCTGGCTTGATCTTGCAAGAATAACAGACTTGTAAAGAATACAGCTGATTTAAAAAGTAGCAGAAGCTGGGTGTGGTGACACAACTGTAATCCCAGCAACCTGGGAGACTCAGGCAGGAGGACCACAATTTCAAGGCCAGACTCAGTAACTTAGGGAGACCCTGTATCAAAATGAAAAAGGGTTGGTGGGATAGTTCAATGGTAGAGTGCCCTGGGTTCAATCCCCAGTCTAAAACATCATTAACAACAACAAAGTAAATAAAAATAAACCAATAAAATAAAAAAAAAACTAGCGGTACCAGAGGCACAAAGAGGCAGGATTGTGTTTTGGCCATTCTGTTTTAACAGTATGCAAAGTAGTCTTCTGTGTTGTGGCCCTTCCTCCTAAAAAGGTCAACATCTGTCTAGGGTTGAAATGTTACCATTTTATTATAAACTGAGAAATGCTGCCTGTTTCCAAGAGATCCTGCCTCTCATCAAAGCCTGTACCACACAGCGTTCCATTATCATCCTTTTCCTTTCTTCTCACTGAAGGGTAAGAACCAAATCCAAAGGATGGGGAGAATGCCCAGGGTTAACTCCCCCTAGCATTGTGTATTTGTCTCCCAATGATCTGAGGTCTGAAATACTTTCATCAGATAAAATTTGGCTGGAAGAAATGCAGATGGGGTGTGTGGAAAAGAAGACCAAAGAGGAGTCTCACCTGGGCAGGTATTCTTGTTGCAGGCAATGGAACAGGCTTCTAGCACTTTCTCAGCCCTTCCACCATCTGTGCCCTTAGAACGGAGATCCACAAGGATCAAATGGTTGTCAGAACCACCTGGAAACAGAGGTGGACATGATAGAACAGAGGCGGCTCATTGTGAACCAAGTGAAAGAACCTGGGCAGTGGGTGGAGGAGGCCAAGGCTAAGGAGATGGGAAAGTAAGCACCTATCACGTGTCCTTGACTACCCACAAGAAAAGATGCTCTGGACTCTGGAATTGTTACGAGGACAGAACCTGTACAAACAGGGGTATCATACAGAGGAGTGATGTGAGGCTTCCAAGTGAAACATCGAGTGGCTTTTGTGGCTTAGACTACTGACACCATGACATGCTACAACACAACAGGGGTCATCATGGGTTGGAGTTTCTCTGGGTCCATGTGTTTGCAGCTTCTGGTTTCTGACAACTTGTAAATTTCCTAAGTGACTTTTTTTTTTTTTTTTTTTGCCATGCTAGGGATAGAACCCAAGGCCCTGATCATACTTGGCAGGGACTCTATCACTGAGCCACACCAGAGCCAATCTTAAAGGCTCCTCTAAGAAAACACTAGAGTGTTTTCAACCCACTACCCAGGTGGGGAAACCACCATATTCACTGAATACACATTTGGTGTTAGACACTGCTAGCCTCTTCTTCATTTTATTCCAAACCCTGTGGTGTTAATAGTTGAGAATGCTTGATGTTTAAGATTTGGGAGTTTTTCACATTTTGGACTATTTGCTAGACTTTTCTGTTTGAGTATCTCTAACCCAAAAACTCAAAATCCAAAATATTTTAGGTACTATATCATGATCAAGAAATTTGATTTTGGATTATGGACACTCAACCTATATTATCAAAGTAGTACAGATGTTACAGTTTGGATCTTAAGTGCCCCCCAAAAGACCATGTGGTACAGGCCTGGTCTGCAATGTGATGTTTTTAGGAGATGATAGATCCTTTAAGAGGTGGGGCCTAGTGGGAGGTCTCAGGTAACTGAGGATGTGGACTGGAAGGAAACAGTGGGCCCCAGCTCCTTCCTCTTCTCTATTTGACGCCTGGTCATGAAGTGAGGTTTTGTTTCACCACACCACTCCTGTCAGAATGCGCTGCCTTACCACAGACCCAGAAGCAACAGGACTGATTGCAGATGAGAAACCTCCAATACTGTGAGCCAAAAGACACATCTTCTCTTTATAGGCTGATCATCTGAGGTATTTGCTATAGTGATGGAAAGCTGACTAACATAGGGGAATAGCAATGCCAACAGGGCTGTTTGGACCTGACCAAAGGTCCTGAAACTCTTCAGAGCCCCAGTGTCTTTCTACTTTTAATTTTCATTAAGCCAGGTATGGATTTGGGACATAAAAGAATTCTCTCCTTAGCCATGGCTATTCAGGAATGATTTCAAAGATGCAAGGGAACTAAGTTGACAGCTTAGCTTTGGAGCCCCATGGCTGAGTCCACTGACTGGCAATGTGGCATCTGTCAGGCAGTTCAACATTTTGGAACCTCAGATGCCCTTTGTATAAAAAGGACAATAATTCAAAAGGCTGTCCTGAGATTTAAATAAGATACTGTATATAGTGCTTGGCATGGTGCCAGGCACAAAGTAGACATTCACAGCCATTATCTGCTTTGATGTCTGTACCACATCTCATCAGCAGTGAGAAAAGATGATGTCACCAGAGACCTGGCAGGCCTGGGATGTAGCAAAGTGGAAGACACTGCTGACACCAGGGCACATAACTGTGGTTAAAATGAACAGGAGCTAACTCCTTGCAACTACAAGGGCAGTTCCCAGACCAGTGCTACCAGGGAGCTGGTTACAAAGCAGCTCTCATCCCAGACCTGCTGTGCCAGGAGTTGTGTTTTCCCAGGAGCCCCAGGGGATTCATGTGCACAACAGGTTTGAGAGATGGGATCTAGGGGTTCTTGAAGGTCACAGTCCACACTGGGATTTCTATTCCCATTGGATATTGGATTTTCAATATCTTGAAAACATGAAGGATAAAGGGGAAAAGAAGTGAAGTAGAACATGATGGATGGGTACTGCCCAGGGCTACTAAGGTGGAACTTGCCCAGCCCCTGCCAGCTCTGCCACTAATGGATGCAGTTTGGTGGGAGCCCCACTCCTTAAACCGTGAGACCTGGAATCTTTGTAGATAGCGAAGGACAGGGTAGAGGGAGAAAGTCCCTAAGTCTACAGAAGCCACAACCCACCTTTCTGGACTATCATGGCTGCAAACAGGGCGGCCTTGTGAGCATAATAAAGCCACCCTTATGGCAACTGACATTTGAGGAAAATGCCATCTTCCTTGGAAGAACCTGCAATGTCTGTGACATGGGTGGCAATGCTAGAGTGGGGTCTTCACCTGGAAGTCCACCTCACTCATGGTCAATCAGATCCAGAGGGTTTGTATTAAAGGAAACAAGTCTCTGGCAAGTCAACTCTCCAGGAAAATACAGCCAACCAGGGTCTCCCTCCTAGCAGGGAGAGCCTGCCATGCCCTGGCATCAGAGTGAGACAGTATAGAGAAGGGTACAGGGTCCTGTCAATTTCAAGTCATGGCTCCGCCACCTACAGGAGTGTGCTGGCTGCAGCCCAACCTCTCAGGTGACCTTTAGGTACTCCCCCATAAAGCTGTTCTGAGGACACCCAGTCCACATGCTGGGTAACAAGTAGCAGCTACTATTTTCATGTGTGGCCCATCCAAGAGGGCAGCTGGAAGGGCATAAGGAACAGGGAGACCACAAAGGAGGCCCTCCACCTGAGGGCATAACAGCTTCCTCCAGAGGAGGAGAGAGTTGTTACAGTGGCAGTGCCCAGAGCACCAGCCTATAGGCCACATTCTGATCACCCAAAAGGAGAGAGGGCCTGCCCAACATCTTGTGGCATTTGTACCTGTGACTACGTTGTAGCCCAGCTCCATGAGGGCCTCAGCCAGAGCCCTGCAATTGGCCACCACCTGAAGCTGATAGATCTTGAATTCTGTAGTCATGGCTTGCTTCAGGGCCACTGCAATCCCTGGATAGGGAGATGATGGGTCAAGAAGGCAGGAAAGAATTGAAAGATGATGAATCAAAAGCAGTCCTTGTTTCCTTACTTTGCAATGTCATCTAAGAGTGTGGGGATTACATTTTAACCCCAAATAATATATTTCTTCTTTTTCTGATACTGGGGATTGAATCCGGGGGTGCTCTACCATTGAGCTATATACTAGCTTTCTTATTTTTTGTTTTGAGATAGGGTCTTACTAAGTTGCTGAGTCTGGTCTCAAACTTGCAATCCTGCTGCCTTAGTCTCCCAAGTAGCTGGGATTACAGCCATGTATCACAGTGCCCAGTGATTTCTTTTTTGTGGTGCTGGGCATTGAATCCAAGGCCTTGCAAATGCTAGACAAGTGCTCTACCACTTAGTTATACTTCTAGCCCCATTTCTTTAACCCTTTGATTACTGCAGACCTTACTGAGGCAACATTTTTCTGAACAACTGCTTTCAAGGTAAGCTTTCTCTAGGCATGGAAACTCAGTGCTAATTAGATTACCAAGTGATAGTTTTTTTAAGCAAGATGGATTTCATAGTCCTTTATAAGCTTGATGTGTGAAAATCATCATTCAGCTGCTCCAAAAGTTGGTACTTAGATGCCAAGTTAGGTTGATTGCTCAGGTCTGTGCCTGGATGGAATGGACCGCCCTGCTTTACCCTGCACCATCCAGACTCATATGGTGCCTGCGTTCAGTGCTGAGGGCTCCTTTACTAGATGGACACACACACAAAATGGAGGATCATGCAAAATCCATACACCTGAGTCCTATCATTGAGCTTACAATTAGGGTTTGTGAGAACAGTGACTGGGCACTGGGTAAACCCCAGTATTACAGAGTGGAAGGAACTGTGGATACTGAGTGTGCAGGTGCGAACAGAGAACCTGAAAACTTCCCTTAGGCTCCCGATGCCTCCCAAACCCTTATGCCTAAGGTTCTACCACTGGCTGCTTTCTCAGGTCACCTCCTTCCTTACCGAGAAGCCACATCTCATCCTGAGCTCCTCAGCCCAAGTTTCACTAATCACCTTGTCATAAGAGAACAGTGATATAACTCAGACCATCACAGATGTCCTAGGTCACTTGTCCAAACAGAAGAAATATATCAATAAGAGCCTGCTAGGCAGTCATAGAATCAACCCAGGAGTTATCAATGTGGTCCCAAGGTGTGAGGGTCAGACACAGGTGCCTTCACCTCCACAGGTAGGATCCATCAGGGGAATGGCAACCTGTCTGGCAGAGTTTGGATCCTATCTTCCTCAACCTTTGCTATGCTCTCTTCTGTCTGATTTCTTCCTTGTTATTTCTCAAAGACGGCTCTGGCCCGACCCACAGTTTCACTTGAGGATGGAGGATGGCCATGAGTGGAACAGACACCACTTCCCTCCTATCCTCATCTTGTACCAATCCCAAGAGTAAACCTTTTCTCTGTATTAGCATCTCCTGGACAAGTTCCCTCCCCAATGTAGAAGTCTTGGCACACACTTTTGGAGGACAGGTTGGAAATAAGGGACCATGGGATGACCACTGGACCACATGGGAGGCCACCATGACTGATGGTACCACCCAAGGGCTCTGGGGTAGGCTTGGTGATGCTTTACCAGCAATGGCATGGTTGTGGGGACCTCCCTGCAGGCCTGGGAACACAGCAGAATTGATGAGCGACTCCAGATTGTAATAAATCTCTTTGCCAGTCTTGGGATCCACACTGCGCACTCCTGGGTAAAGAATACCATCAAAATGCAGTCATAAGTTGAGTCTGTCTTCTCCCTGTCTGGAGTCAAACCTACACTGTCTATGGGATATTAAGCACCAGCCTGGCCTTAACTTCTGGCAGTGAGGATAGCTGGTTTGTAAGGCTGTGGAGCAGAGTAGGACCTTGCTGCTTCTGCTGCTGTTTTTGTACTAGGGATTGAACCCCGGGTGCTTGCTTTACCACTAAGATACATCCTCTGCATTTTTTATTTTGAGAAAGGCCTCACTAAGTTACTGAGGGTGGTCTCAAACTTGAGATCCTCCCATCTCAGCTTCCTGAATTGCTGGGATTCTTTGGAAACAGGACATGGTGGATGGATGACTGACTGGAACACTAGCTGCAGCACCTGCCGCCTATGATGGCATCTTTTCTTTATGACACATGACTATCATGAAGCCTTAAAGCTGAAAGGACAGAACTTTCTCTCCATTGAGACTTTAACAAAGCCTTTGGTATTTCTTTAAAGATGTCCAAGATGATGACCTAACCGAGATAATGCTCAGATGGCTACTCATAGGCAAGGTTTCTTTTTGAGAAAATATTTAGTCAGTAATAACTTAATAATTACTATTCAAAAATAAGTAATACTAACATCTCTATGGAGCTGTTGCTTTTTCTTTTCTTTTTGGCACTGATAGGGATGGAACCCAGGGCCTTACACATGCCAGGCAAGCACTCTACCACTAAGCTACATCCACAACCCAAATGGAGCATCTCGGGAGCCAAGAACTGCCCTGAGCACTTTGTGTAAATTCATTTAATCTCCCAAATGGCTTTCTAGTGAGACAGGTGCTGTTGCTATAGTCCCACTCTAGAAGTGAAGAAATGAAGCACTGAGAAACTGCAAGGGCAGCCTGGGACCATGTAGTGTGTGGGAGAGACAGGATTTGCTTTGGTCCACTGGCTCCAGTCAGCCAGCAGGGGGTTTAATGAATCACATTCACACACAATGGTAGAAATGAAATGTCTCCTAGGCAGGTGGGAAAGGTTACATGACTCAGAAACATCAACTGCACTGAAGAAGGATCTCAGTGGAGCACAGGGGCAACAGGGTACTGGGAAACTGAGTGGGCACCTAGTTGGGCCAAGTCCTGGCTGGGGCAGGGCAAGGAGACCCTGCACAGGAGTAATGCAGATATGAGAGGACTGGTTTCTCTGCTGATGGGAGGCTGGGGCACAGATGTCATCATAAGCCAGCTAACTAATGACCTGACCATTCAAGTGGTTTTCCCAGGTATGGGAATCCAAAAGTAAGGGGCACAAATGCTTACAGACAGGCTATAAGGTACTGGAAAGAGAAATTCCCCACTAAAATGATCAAACTACATTGTATTAACGTTCATGCATCAGTGTCTGTGTCATTTCAACACATAGTAGTTGGTGATTCCCTTCTTATTTTCCTAGCACCTGGATACACAGGAATGAGGCCAGAATTCTTACTCAGGACTTCCTTGTAGATGCTTTCTGCAAAACCTGTCACTGCTCCTTCCTTAGTAGCTTTTTAAGGGACTGCATCCTAATATTTTCAAGAATTTCCAGGTCAGAGTTTTTTTCAGCTTCCTCAACCAAACCTGATCCCCCACAGGAGAAATGTCAGCCCCAATACTCACCTACCCAACACTCAAAAGCTCACCTTTCCTGTAAAAGATCATGCCAGCACGGCAGCCTCTCAGAGTCTTGTGGGTGGTGGTGGTCACCACGTGGCAGTGTTCAAAAGGGGAGGGCACCACACCGGCTGCCACCAGCCCACTGATGTGTGCCATGTCTGCCATGAGATATGCCCCACTCTCATCTGCAATCTTCCGCAAGCGTTCGTAGTCCAGGTTTCGAGAGTAGCAGCTAGTTCCTGAGACAACAATGACAGTAGAGTTAAAGATGCCTGAGGGCAGTTAAGTTAGCTTCAGTGCAAATCGACAAAATGGCCTCTGGGTGTGAAGATAAAAAAGCCTAAAGATTTCTCCCCTAAACTCTCTTGAAGACAAAGAATGCCCTCAAGAAACATCTTCCACTGAAGGTAACCTTGAAGATGTGCCTCTTCAAGGTCATGGTGGTGGAGATGGTCTGAAATAGTCAAGGAGTCAGAAGGGATTAACATTTCTAAATATTTCTCTTAGAACAGCCTCAGATCTTATTCCACCAAGCACTAATGGCGGCAAATACAAACATGTCCTTAAAGAAAAACTGTACTTGGAGCCAAGAAGCTTAGCTATCCAAGGCAGAAACCAGCAGTAAGCTAGGGCATGATGAAACTGTTGTTCATATCCTCTGTAATAGGCAAGGGCACTGTCTATGAATAAGGCCATTGTTCACCCCACTCCTCACCTGCAATGATCAGCTTTGGATGGAAGAGGCGGGCATTTTCCTCCAGCTGGTCGTAGTTGATATAGCCAGTGTCTGGGTATACCTGTGAGGGTGTCAGGGAGACACAGGCTTATCTGCTTCCTCCGTCAACCAACAATGCCTCCTGCTTTTCCAACGACCATGACAAAAGGAACCATGTACCAAACTAGGACTTGAAGGTGGGGGAAGGGCACTGGTGTATTCAGCCTGCACAACGGGTTTAGACAACCAAGTATGGCTTACATATCCAGGATGCCCTGAGGGCCTCAGGGGAAAAAGAGAGCTGTGGCCCTGGGGAGCTACCCCTGGAGAAGGAGGAACCCCAAAGCCCCAGCAGAAGGAAAAAGATGCAACGAATAGGCTTCACACATAATGCTCAGTCCAAAACACTATGACTTTCAGGAATGAGACAAAACAAAGCAAATAAAACAAAAAGCCTGCCGGCTAACACCACTTCTATTCCAGGGACCATGGGTACCTTTCATGTAATAGGAATCCAGTTTTCACCTTTGACATAAACCTTGCTGCTTGACCACTAGTGGCTTATTTTAAAACTGACGTTTTTTTCTTTTCTTCTTTCTGCTTTCCCTCTTCTTTTCCCTAGTTGCTGGGGAAGAAACATTAACACTCTTCCTGTCCTAGCCTGTTTGTTGTGTTCTTCAGGTCACTAGCCACCGGAGAGAGAAATCCAGACTTAGGAGTTTTGTAACAGCAGGTCTAAGAAATGGCTCTCAAGGCTACCATCTAGATACGAATTATGTTTCCTGATAGGCATACCTGAAGCCTAGCCCTTGTATTCCACTTTTAAAAAGCCCTCTGTTTCCCCTGGCAGTCAGAATTGCAGCCTCCCTAGCTGGGTGTGGTGGCGCATGCCTGTAATCCCAGCACTTGGGAGGCTGAGGCAGGAGGATTGCGAGTTCAAAGCCAGCCTCAGCAACTTAGTGAGGCCCTAAGCAACTCAGTGAGACCCTGTCTCTAAATAAAATACACAATAGGGCTGGGGATGTGGCTCAGTGGTGGAGTGCCTCTGGGTTCAATCCTCAGTACCAAAAAAAAAAAAAAAAAAAAGAGAGAGAATTGCAGCCTCCCTGAAACATGAGTCTGTTTCCATTCTCAATTGTTAGCAAATCAATAAAACTTCTTTTTCCTTTTTTTTCAAAATCTTGCCCTCATTATTGGATCTGCACTGGGGACAAAGACCAAGTTTTCAGTATCACCATGAGATAAGAAAACAAAATAAAAGCCATGAATATTAGGAAATAAGAAATAAAAAAACCAGGGCCAGGGTTGTAGCTCAGTGGTAGAGTGCTTGCCTATCATGTATGAGGCACTGGGTTCAATTCTCAGCACTACACATAAATAAAATAAAGGTCCATTGACAACTAAAAAAATTTTTTAAAACTGTATTTAAAAAAGAAAAAGAAAGAAAAAACTGATATTCTCACAGCATGATCAGGCAACTAAAAAATCCAGGAGTCTAGAGGTAAACTTAGAATGAACAAATTAACTTAGCAAAGTCACTGGATACAGCATCAAAAAGCAAAAACTGGGCTGAGTACAGCTCAGTAGCAGAGCTCATGCTTAGCGTGCATAAAGGGCTTTGTGCATCCCCAGTACCACCCCCCCTAACCAAAACCAAAACAATTTTATTTGTACATAAAGTCAATAAAAATAAAATTTAATGTTATTGTCTCAAAAACCATAAAACATGCAACACAAGGTGTCTGATGGTGACAGAGCAATTTGAAGACTTTTTGTCCCACTTTACCCCTGCAACAGAGCCTCTTTGAAATTAAAGGCTCTGAATTGCTTTTGATTTAGAAGGACCAGCCTCCCTCTGCTCTCTATCCCCCATGAGGGAGGGTGGACTGAGACTATGACAAGCTTCTGATGAACACAGCCTAGCTAAATCTACACATACATATTTTCTGCCTTTGGTCCCACTGTGCTTTGTTATAAAAGCTTTCTGTGTCCCTGGAGTCCTGGAAGATGGAGCTTTGAGAAAGAAAAAAGCCCAATCTTTGCCAGCTTTGAATGACACCTGTTTTCCCTCACAAACCTGTCCCCTGCAATTTAGTGGAATGAGTTGAATGGTCAAGTCTTTCCTACCTAGTCTCACCCTCTTTTCCTTCTCATAAAAGCTGTTTGTGTGACAGGTGCTTTGGCTATGCTTATAATCCCAGCAATTCAAGAAGCCAACGCAGGAGGATTACAAGTTCAAGGCCAATTTAGGCAACTTAACTAGAACCTATTTCAAAATTAAAAATAAGGGATAGGGATGTAGCTCAGTGATAGAACACCACTGGGTTCAATCCCCAGTACAAGAAAACAAGAAGCCTGGATGGGAAGCTAGAGCAGGAGGACTGAAAGTTAAAGGCAAGCCTGGGCAATTTAGCAAGACCCTGTCTTAAAATACAAAGGGTTGGGGATGTAACTTGAGAATAGAATGTCCCTGGGTTCAATCCCCACTAGTGCCAACCCTCCCCTAAAAAACAAAAACAAAAATAAACAACAACAACAAAAAACTGTTCATGTCCCAGAAGATGGAGATTTTAGACAGAAAATATTTCCTGTCTTCCTCAGGGATGGCTTTGAATAAACCTGTTTTCCTTCATCAACCTGTGTTCCTAACCTGAGAGGAGCAAGGAAAAGTGGAAGCTTCATAACAAGACCTTTATACAGAACATTATTGAAAGCAATTTTAAAATACTAGTCACTGAAGCAATATTTGTGGAATGGCAGACAATCTGACTGATGGAATGAAGAGAGCCCCCAAACAGAACTCCACATGATGTAAGTTATCTGGCCAATGTCAGAGGTGATAGTACAGTGCAGTGGAGAAAGGATGGCTTTTTCAATAAATGACTCTAGATCAACTGGGTATCCACATGGAAAAAAAGGTTAACTGGCTGGTACCTCATGCCACACACAGAAATCAATTTCAGATCTAGCAATTGCACTTCTGTGTTGATATCCTAAGAATGTGGAAATCAGTTCGCTGAAGATACTTCCATTTTCACCACAGCACTATTCACAATAGCCAAGACGTGGAAGCAAGCCAACTGTCCACTAACAGATGAATGGGTAAAGAAAACGTGGAACAGACAGAGTGAAAGGCCAGACACCTTAAAAAAGGAAATTCTGCCATTTGTGATGAACCTATCAAGCTAGGTAAAATAAACCAGGTATAGAAAGACAAAACCTGCATGATCTCACTTATATGTGGAATCCAAGACAATGGATGTCATAGAAGCAGAGAGAATGATGGCTTGTAAAGGTTGTGGGGAGGAAGGAAAGGGGAGATGTTGGTCAAAGAGTACAAAGTTGACGAGAAATAAACGCAAAGTACTTAAGGAGATGGATGTTAATTGCAGAACTAAATGTGGAATACAAAATAACCTTTTTTTTTTCTTTTTGGTGTTGAGGATTGAATTCAGGGCCTCACGCATGCTAGGCAAGTGCTCTACCACTGAGCTATATATTTTCTTTTCTTTTCTTACATAAGAGATTTTTTTTGTTCTTTTTTTTTTTTTTTAAACCAGGGATTGAACTCAGGGACACTCAGCCACTGAGCCACATCCCCAGCCCTATTTTGTATTTTATTTAGAGACAGGGTCTCACTGAGTTGCTTAGGGCCTCGCTAAGTTGCTGAGGCTGGCTTTGAACTCTCGAACCTCCTGACTCAGCCTCCCAAGTTGCTTGGATTATAGGCGTGTGCCACCATGCCCCGCACAGGAGATTTTATTAAGTGAACAGGCAGGGTGTCTGCCCATGGTGGTGGTGGTGGGGCGGATGAGAGAGGAAAAAATGAGAGTGAATGAGAGGGAGAAAGAGGGTAAGAGAGTGAAAGAGTGAGAAAGAAAGAGAGAGCGAGTGAGAAAGAATGAATGAGATGGGGGGGAGGGGTGAATGACCCGACCTCTCAGCTCTCAGGGTCCCAAGGAGAGAGACAGAAAATGGCAGGGAGTGATTCTTAAGTAGTGGTGGAATTTAACGACGATTGGACCAATGGCTGCCAAGAATGTTCGCAGGCAGACTAGCAGAACAATGGCTGGCTAGGATGTTCGCAGGCTGAGGAGCTGGGTTGTAAGATGTGAAGGGGAGGAATACTAGCTGCAGCTGATGCCAATATTCCTCCCTTTTTGTTTTTATAGATACAGGAGGTAGGACAATGGTTTTGTTTCTGTAGCGTCTTGCTGCTGGTTAGGGGTGAAAGTCTCATTCCTTTGGCGCTTCCTCTAGCAGCCGGCTGCTGCTAGTGAGGGGAATGCAGAGGTCGCTGTGTGTGTGGGGGGGGACGGGACACGATCACACTGGAGCATGTTGGGCCAGGGGAAGCCAAAGGCAGACATCACCAGAGCACAGCAGTCCTTCACCTGCACACATAGTGAGTGGCACGGCTGGATGGTCTCGTCTAGGTCCTCGAGGCAGACAGGAGTGAAAAGCAAGCACAGGAACTTCTTGGTGTCTGGGTGGCACTGCTTCATGGCCAGTGGGATCCAGGTGCCCGCCTGCTCCAGCACCTCCTTCATGGTCTCATGGCCCAGCAGGCTGGGCAGCTGTATGTTCTGATACTCAATGCTGTGGCACAGCAGCAGGTTGGCTGTGGTGGGTTTGCAATTGCTGTGCTTGTAGGAGAAGTTGGATTGGCCTGAAGAGGAAGAGCCCACATGCCGAGCCAAGGCAGCAATGTGAGGCAAGGACAAGCAGCAGCATCCAACTGGGACCCTCAGCATCATGGGCACATGACCCCGTGGGGCAGAGAGAGCTGAGCCCAAGGCAACCTGAGGCAACCGGAACTTGAGCTCCACCCAGGCCCCCTTGCTCTGCTAGGTACGGCTTGTGGGCTAAAAGCCATGTGGGTGGTCTGTGTGCTCAAAGCTGGGAACTGGGAAGACCGTATGGGCAAGGCACTGCAAGCTGGATATGTGTGTGGGGGGGGGGCGGGGTTTCAACCCTGGGGAGCAGAGAGAGGGAGGGAGAGGGGGGAAGACAGAGAGAAAGTAAGCCAAAAGGAGGTGTTCAGGTTTGCAGGAAGAGCAAAGATCAGGTTTAGTGCTCCAGAAAGAGAAAATCTCTTTCCACTTGCCCACTCACTCACAGAAGTTGTATAAGTATACACACAAATAAGTTTTGGTGGCTCTAGGTAAGGGTGAATCTGCCGGAATGGAGGACCCAGATCCTATAGTGGAGTCAGCATCCAAGGTGCCCCAAGGTCACAGACTAGTTGGCTGGAGATGAGAAGGCAGCACAGTGATGGGGGTCATCACCCGACCATAGGTGTGTGCTGGACAAAAGCTGAGAGTTAAGAACCTGACATCAGCATTTGAGAGAGAGAGAGAGAGAGAGAGAGAGAGAGAGAGAGAGAGAGAGAGAGAGAACACGTGGGCACAAATAGGACTCTCAACCCTGAGACAGAATCTCCACCATAAAGATCGGGGACCCACCCGTTGGATAAGGTCAACTAAGGGGGCCTGTGATAACTGTAAAAGCTGTGGCTGGGGGAACCCCCACTCCTCAACCACCTCAAGGGCACGGGACGATCAATGGTTGTGTCCCAGGTCAGCAGAGGAGTGTTTAAGTTGACCTAAGGGAAAACTCACCAATCTGAAGCTGCTGGTGGATGCGCAACCAAGCATCCAGGTGAATGGAAGGTGAGACCAGTGTCTGAGGGTCTGGGGAGTGACATGGAATTCCACTCGCCTAAGTGGCGGTAGGAGAGCCCATTCAAGTCACGGCACCAATGAAAAGTGGAAAAGTGCCCAGAAAAACCACTCCAGACGCAGGAACTCACTCAAGATTTTATTAAATGGACAGCTGCACAGGGTGAGAGAGAAAATAAGTAAGAAAAAGTGAGAGTGCGCAAAAGTGAGAGTGAGTGAGAGAGAGAAGAGAGAGAGAAAGAGAGAGTGAGTGAGAGTAAGAGTGAATGAGAGTGAAAGAGAGAGGGGGGAGACAGAGACAGAAAGGCGTACAACCAGAGTGTCCGCTGTCAGGGCTGGGGGAGAGAGAGCTGAGCTATATTTTTTTAAACACATTTCTTAGTTCAGTTTATTAAAGTTATGTTAAAACATATGGGTAAAGGGGAGATAATCATACTGAAAGGGAATTACTGTACGCAAAACCCCCGGGGTTTGGGCTGTGGGGAGGAGATAACAAGAGAAACTTCATGTTCTACAGCCCCCACCCTAAGCCTTCCTTCCCCTCATCTACTCGCCCTACTAAAAATCCACATTCTTGGAGTGAAAGGTTCCAGGTTTGCTAGTCATCTCCAAACAAAGCACTTACAATCCAGCACACTACAGAGGCTTATGTGCAAGGTTCGAGACATTGAGACATCATCTAGGAGTCAGGTTGAAAGATCATTTTGGTTTTAAGCTTATAGTTTTTTCTCAACATTTGGTTTTAAGCATGCAGTTTTTCTGAACTGGACAAAGAAACTATTATCCTGATGAAACTTACCCCAGTTGACCCCCAGTAAGAAAGAGGACATAGCCAGATGTGGTGGCACACACCTGTAGTCCCAGTTATCAGGATGCTGAGACAGAAGGATCATTTGAGCCCAGGCTAGGCAACATAATGCAGTCTCATCTCAACAATTTATAAAAAGGTTCAAAAACACATTTTTTTTTTCAGTGCTGGATTGAAATCAGGGTCTCACACATGGTAAGCAAGTGCTTTGCCACTGAGATACACATCCAGCCCTACAATTTTTTTAAAGCCATAATTACCAAAAAAAATCTGTAGCTGGTCTCTCCCTCCATGTTTTTCTTTAAACTTTGGAGGTTTTAAAGATTTTACAATTTTTTGACTCTTACTGTCTTTTCTGAATGCTCCTGAAGCATTCATAAGCATTTACAACAACCTGCAGTGGGGCAAGGGCAGGGCAGAGGTTGGTGGCTAGGAAAAGAGACCCCCCAACCCAGGATCAGGGAAGGGGAAGGATTCTTTAGTCACAGAAGATAGGAGCAGACCATGCAAGGTGGGCTAAGAACCCAGATAACAGAAGCTCAGTGTTGTGGTAATTCCACCGGGAAGTGAATGCCTGGCCCTGCATTAGGCAATTGCAGAGCCCTGTGGGAGCAGAGTAAGGGCTGAAGGCAGGGCAGGTGGTCTGGGGAAAGGCTGGGTAGGAAAGCCAGCCCAGAACACCTTGTCCCCACACTAGCTAGAGGCAGGGCACCTGTGGCTGCTGGTGGAAGACAATCAGGCCTGTCTTCTCCCTGTTCACTGAGGACTTGAGGGTGACACTCAGAGCACCTGCAGATATGCTGTGCCTTCAATGGCTCTCATCAGCCAGGGTCCTGGGCCCTGCCTTCCTATACTTCTGCAGGCCTGCCACGGGGTAGGTCCCTCATTGTGCCCAGGGACCTGCAGCCTACAGAGAGCATGTCAAGTTGGGGATGGCCAAAGGGAACAGGGTTTTGCTTCCTAATGCCCAGAATAAATTCTACAGGAATAGAGAAAAGCAAGAAGCTGCCTAAGGTTCAAGGTCTCATGGAAGGCTCCAGAAAACAAGTCAATAAAAACAAGTCAATAATTATTCTCTGACACAATCATAATTACTCTCTGCCATAATTTTTTCTTTTTCTTTTCTTCTTCTGAGATGGGGGTCTTACTATGTTGACCAGGCTGGACTGAAACTTCTGGGTTCAACTGATCCTCTTGCCTCAGTCTCCCATGTGGCTAGGACTATGGGTGAGTGCCACCACCCTGGGGTTTCTGCCACAGTTGTTTCAACAGTGAAAGACACAACAGAAACTGGCTTTTAAATCCAAATACAAAGTATTTTTTAACTGTTGTCATGTTTAAAAATCTAGCCTCAAGGCTGGTCTGGGCCACTGAGAAGATGGTGACTGGAAATACCTAGGCTTTCCATAAAACAGCTACTTGCACACACACAAAATGCCCACGTGTCATTATCAGGACTGAGACACAGGCAGGGTACACCTGTGTCCACCACAGAGAGCACGGGATGCCAATGTGGAATACTGGCTTGATTTCCTGAAAGAAGAAAATTGTACCTCCAATATTTAGCAAGCTTAAAGCCTTTTTTTCTCCTGATAGCAAACAGAGAACAATCAGGAACAGCACCATTTGACAATAAGGCACCAGAAAGAATCACAACAACAAAAAATCTGAATATTACTTCTTTTCTACCCATCACCCTTAGGGTTTATTACAGACAAGTCACTACATCTCACATGAGCCCTCACCTCCTATATGCATTTTTAAACTGAAGTATTTATATACAATGGGGCCCCCATTAGAGAATATTTGCCCAAGGCCCCACAAACCCTAGAAGCAGCCCTGGGCACTGGTTCTGATGGTTTTGGTTCCACTTCTGAACATACGGCTAATTGTGGCTGGCTGAGGACAGGTCTGTGTAAAGTGGGCAGTGACAGGCTGTAGGACTGGGCTGGAACCAGGCAGGGGCTGGCTTTAGCTAAGCTGTGGGGGTCTGTGGCCACTGACAGTGGTATTGGTGCTATAGCCAGGCCACTGCAGTCCTAGCTGCAGGCCCACAGGGAATCCAGGCAGGGCTGTTTCCTGGTGAGGACAGAGGTGTTGCTGACCTGGTTGCTAGGAGTTATTACTCTAGTTGCTGTTCCCATATTCTGGGGTGGCCACCACCTGGCTGCATCTGAACCCTTCTTAGTTGTTGCCTATTCCATTCCCTCCCTCCATGGTACCAGAGCACCATTTCAAATCTGTATTTTCTTTGCCTGATTAAGATGACAAACAAACAAAACAAAACCATCTAGCCCAGCTGTCCCCAATGGGCCATGGGAACCTGAGGAGTTGGGGACAGGGAAATGAGAAATGGTCCAAGGCAGGGTTTCTGGCAGGTTTCTGGAAGTATCACAGGAACAAAACTACTTGAACTGACAGGAGCAGTCAGGCACTGGAAATTTTCCAATGAAGGGATATGGAGATACATAAGCTCTTACCTTATAGGGCATAGATTCAAAGAAGATGGATGTAGCAGAGATTTTCTTCTTGTCTGTCATGAACCCATGGGTCAGGTGGCCCCCATCAGGCAAGTCCAGACCCATGATGCGCCCATGGGGCTCTACCAGGGCCGTGTACACTGCAAAGTTTGCAGGGGAGCCTGAAACAGAGAGGCATGACTATTCTTCCTGAGTGGCATTCAGAGCTTGGCTACTAGATAACCCAGGAGAGGCTGAGAACATACCAGGCCATCACTATGACCTCCCTGAGTCCTAGGAGGTAACCCCTATATCAGTCTCCTTGTGAGTGAGAGAAAAGAAAGTTCATGGGAGTGCAGAGTCAGGAGCCCAAGGGCAAAAGAGAAGGATGTACACACCCAGCTCCTTGCTTATTTCTTACTTAGGATTCCTTTTGATAAACAGCCTGGGGGCCTGGCATGAAGGGGCTGCATGGGCCTATCTGGATGTGGCAATCACCTGAGTAGGGCTGGACGTTGACCCCCCAGCACTGTGGGTCCAGATGATAGGCCTGCAGAGCCCGCTTCTGACAGAGTGTTTCCAGTTCATCAATAAACTCGGTCCCGCCATAATACCTGTGAGAGAGAAACAGAAGCCCCACATCCACTGTAGTCCTCAACATTTGCACCTAGCAGAGTCCAAAGTTTAGGGGTGGAAAGAATATAGTGGAGGGAAGTAAGCAAGTCTCAGCTCCCCCAGCTTGTCCTATAAGGTTGCTGGGAGGATCTAATGAAATATTAGTTGTTACCCAGTAAATCTACCAACGCACAAGGTAGTTATTCACAGTAGGAGAAAGATAAAGCCTTCAATTTGACTCTCAGACTTCTACAGAGAACTTCAGGGGCATCTCAGGATAGAATGACTGTTCATTCTCCAAGGGTGATCCTTCTTTTTCTGAGTCCATTGGAATAGATACACTAAAATTTACAAAGATCATGTCATATTCTGTACTTTCTTTGTCTGATAATGGCTATAAAAAACAATCAACCAAAAGATGGCCAGGTGTGGTGATGCACGCCTGTAATCCCAACAACTTAGGAGGCTCAAACAGGAGAATCTCAAGTTCCAGTCCAGTTTGGGGAACTTAGTGAGACACCATCTCAAAAAACATAAAAAGGGCTTGGGATGTAACTCGGTGGTAAAGTATCCCTGGTTTCGATTTCCAGTACCACAAACCACCCCCCCAAAACAAAAATGAAGCTGGGTATAGTGGCACTGTCTTTAGTCCCAGCACTTGGGAGGTTGAGGAAGGAGGTCACTCAAGTCCAGCAAAACCAGCAAGGCCCTATCTCAAAAAAAAAAAATATATATATATATTTACATATATATATATTTATATATATTTATATATATATTTATATATATATATATTTCAGATAAATGTATATGTATATATGTATGTATATATGTACACACACATATATATGGCTTATGGCTTACCTGGTTCAAAAGAGTTGACAAAAGAAATCACTGCCAATGTAAACCCAACATTTATAACAAAGAATAAGTTTCCATACAGGCTGAGCATCCCTAACTGAAAATATGAAACTCAAATATTCCCAAATCTGAAGCTTTCTGTGCACCAACATGACATCCAAAAAGTTCCCATGGTCTTACCATGTGATGCCCAGCACTGCATTGGGACTCTGCAAAGTGTCCCCCCTAGAAAGAAGGCACTCAACAGAGACAGTTCCTAGACCTCCGACATCCTAGACTCCAAAACTATAAAAATAAGTTACTTTATTTACAAATTACTCAGTCTCAGGAATTCAGTTATACAAACACAAAACAGACAAAGAAAGTTGGAGATACAAGAGGTAAAGGAGATGGCCAATAGACAAGTCAATCGATGTCCTATAAATCAGCAACATAGGAATAATCAGAATTTAAAATAAAAATATGACATTTATAATAACACCTCCCAAACTGAAGTACTTAAGTACAAATCTAACAAAATATATATAAATATGTATTCAGAAAACTTTGAACATGGTTAAGAGAAATCACAAGGAACAACAACAACAAAACAAAGTTTTGGGAGGCTGAGGCAGGAGAATCATGAGTTCAAAGTCAGCCTCAGTAAAAGCCAGGTGTTAAGCAACTCGGTGAGACCCTGTGTCTAAATAAAATACAAAATAGGGCTGGGGATGTGGCTCAGTGGTAAGTGCCCCTGAGTTCAATCCTCAGTACCAAAAAAAAGTTTCAAATAAATTGGGGTGTAGTTCACTTGGTACCGCCTAGAATGCATTAGGACCTGCATTACAACCCAGCATCACGAAAAAAAGCTTCAAATTTGGAGCATTTTGGATACTAAACCAGTAAAGTGTATACAAATATTCAAAAATCTGAAAAACTCTGAAATCTGAAATACTTTTGGTCCCAAGCACTTGAACTGCACTACCAGTTCCCTTTCACTTCCCAGCCACTTCCGATATAGAGCATAGCAACAGTCATCTGTGGCATCAAAGGACACTGATCTTTTCTAGGTCAGGGCTGGATAATATTCCTTATTAGATTGGTCTGCTATTCTAGAAAGCCCCCAAAGACACTGTTAAATGCAACCCTAGATATACCTGCTCCAGGAACATCTGTTATCACAGGCTGCAAATTGTACAAGAGCTATGTAGGAGGGCAGGAGTGGAAGAGAACAGACTCCATAGTTGGGAAGCCTGTTTTCTGAAGTTTATGTGCTGTTTAGATTCTCCTGATTCAGTACTCCACATCACTGTGTCCGAAACAGGACTTTGAATCATACACTCACTTACCTCTGGCCTGGGTACCCCTCCGAGTATTTGTTATTTAAGCAAGAGCCTAGGGCCTCCAAAACTGCTCGGCTGGCAAAATTCTCCGAGGCAATCAGCTCCAATCCAACCCTCTGACGGTTATTTTCTTTCTTAATGATGTTGTAAACCTTATGAAAAGAAAACAGATGCTGGACACTTGGGCATTTTGGTTTAAAATTTTGTTCTGATCAAAGCCCTAATCTCCTAAAGAGAAAAGACATGATTACAAATTTGTATTTGCTCTCAGAAGTTGATTGTAACTCAAATAACCAAATTATGAAGACTCCTATAACATTTAAGGGATAGAACAAATCTTCTTTAAAGACTTTAGCATCTGGGAAAGAATAATAAAATGAATTAAGAAAAACAAAATAATTTAGGAGAAAATTACATATATCCCACCTAATTTTAATTCTATGCCATCCTGTTATTTTTAACATTACATTTCACCAAGTTTCTCCCTCCCTGAACTTCATTCCTTGCTCCTCTTCCTTAAAGGAAAAGATGCTGCAGCAAATCCAGAGAGACAGAAAGTAAATTAATGGTTGTCCAGGGCTGGGGAGTTTGGGAAGGACTAGGGTGATGGTTAATGGGTTCTTTTGGGGGGAAAAATTGCAGATAAAGATGTTCCCTGATTTAAGATTTTTTTTTTTTTTTTTTTTTTTTTTTTTTTTTTTTTTT
>JAJEJO010047299.1:73715-96215 GCA_020662805.1 Glaucomys volans
TTGGGGATAGCTCAGTGGTAGAGTGCTCCCGAGCATGAGATAAGCTCTAGGTCCAATCCCCAGAACCACAATAAACGCAAACAAACATCGTTATAAAAATTAAAAAAGGATGCTTCCAGGCAGCTAAGTAGATATGCTCTCTTTGCACTGTAAAGAAAGGGTCAATCTCTGTTATCTCTATCTGCTTTCCTCCAGAAAATCCAGCATGGTGCTCTACACATTACAGAAACTCCAAACAGCTAAATTTAGCCTCAAAGGACTTTTAGCCTTTCTCAAGCCACTCAATTTCAGTTTTGCAGTCTTTTTCATGTGTGTGGTGCTAGGGATTAAATACAAGGCCTAGCACAAATTCTCCACCATTAGCAAACTACTCCCTTACCACTACCACTAGCAAACACTCTACCACTGAACTAAACTCCCAGCCCCACAATTTGACACTCTTACAGTAATTGCAAGGCTGTCCATAATAAAGAAAATTCATGATTAGAACTAGACAGTTAGAGCCAGGCACAGGGGTGCACACCTGTAATCCCAGCACTTGGGAGGCTGAGGCAGGAGGATCTTGAGTTCAAAGCCAGTCTCAGCAACTTAGCAAGGCGCTAAGCAACTCAGTGAGACCCTGTCTCTAAATAAAATACAAAATAGGGCTGGGGATGTGGCTCAGTGGTGGAGCGCCCCTGGGTTCAAACCCCAGTACCAAAAAAGAAAAAAAAGAAGAACTAGACTTTTTTTTTTATATTTTATTTTTTTGAACCAGGGATTGAACTCAGGGACACTTGGCCACTGAGCCACATCCCCAGCCTTATTTTGTATTTTATTTAGAGACAGGGTCTCACTGAGTTGCTTAGGGCCTCGCTAAGTTGCTGAGGCTGGCTTTGAACTCGCAATCCTCCTGACTCAGCCTCCCAAGTGCTGGGATTACAGGCGTGTGCCACCGCGCCCGGCTAGAACTAGACATTTAGGGGCTGGGCCTAAATGTGTAAGGTCAGTCCACATCATGGGGGTTAATGAGGTAGAGAAAGGAACAGAATTAGAGATTTAAACAAAGGTATCTGATGTAAAAAATATAGTGAAGATCTCACAAATCTCACCTCAATGTCACTGTCCTTGAGGGGCTGCACCAGCATCTTATCATGGGAGGACCACAGGGCAGCATCCCAGTGGGTCCCGTTGACTGGAGTTGCCATTATACGTATTCAAAGTTGCCTTAAAAAAACAGGAAAAGTGTATGTGACTTTGACCATTAAACTTAGGTAAAGCTCATCACAATATGTAAGTTCCCTCAAGTTGCTGAAGTGCTGACATACTTCTTTAGCCTTTCCCTCAGAATTGCTTGGTAAACATAAGCACAGTCTACTGCAAAACCACTGTTTGGAAATTCTGGTTCCTTTTAACTGTGGACCAGACTGTCCTCTCTCCAATTCTGCCCACCCTAAACCCTCTTCCTGGGAGGCCTTCCCAGGTAGCTACCTACAGTGAAACCAGCATGGCCCCCTCGCTACTCATCTTCTGGTGTAGTTTACCCCTGACTAAACCAAGTTCCTTCAAGTCAAAGACCGAGTGCTCTGTGTTTCTTTTTTTAAATCTCCCACAGCCCAGCACAGCTATGCATGAAGAAGTAATATTTGGGCTGGGGATGTAGCTCAGTGGTAGAGTGCTTGCTTAGAATATACAAGGAGCTGGGTTCAATCCCCAGCATGGAAGGAAGGAAGGAAGGAAGGAAGGAAGGAAGGAAGGAAGGAAGGAAGGAGGGAGGGAAGGGGGGAGGGAGGGGGGGGGGGGGGGGGGGAGGGAGGGAAAGAAAGGAAAGAGAAGAGAAGAAAAAAGGGAAAATATTTGGCAAATGACCAAACAAATGAATTGTTGAATTAAAATAATTCCACTGGCGAGGGATTGACAGGTTATCCTAAAATGGTAAAAATTATATATTTAGCAGCTTTTAAGGAGATTTTTCTGGGTGGATATACAAATTAACAAAGACCAGAATGCAGGCAACTGGGACACTCTTTTCAGGATATACACTGGCAGCATTTTATAATTTAAGTACAGAAGACAAAAACTCTTCATTCAACCTGAACACATTTCTCCCAGACTCCAAAAAAGTGTAAGTAGGAACTTTAATGGAAGAAAAGCCCCCACTAATCCCTATCAGTTGTCTCATTATAATCTCAGCACCGATTTATTGTGTTTATTTCCCCTCATGTTTCCAGTAATGAAAATGAGGCTCAAAAAGTAAACTATCACCGGGTATGGTAGTACACGCCTGTAACCCCAGAGGCTCTGGAGGTTGAGCCAGGAGGATTTCAAGTTCAAAGCCACTCTCATCCACTTAGGCCCTAAGCAACTTGGCGAGATGCTGTTTCAAAAATAAAAAATAAAAGGGCTGTGGATGTGGCTCAATGGTTAAGAGTGGTATCAAGAAGAAAAAAAAAAAAAAAGAAAAAAAGTGAAGTGTCTTAGTCCAGGGTTGCACAGTCAGCTGGTCACGAGGACAGAATTCAGAACCCCAAAGTAAGTGCTCCATGTAGCAAATTAAAATACACACCTGTTGGAAAATAAATCTTCTATAAGAATTATAGATCAGATTTATGTGTTTATATTTCTATTAGAAAATCACAGCCCATAAAAATACAGCTGATTAGAAAACACATTTATCAGCCGGGCGCAGTGGTGCATGCCTGTAATCCCAGTGACTCGGGAGGCTGAGGCAGGAGGATTGCAAGTTCGAAGTCAGCCTCAGCAACTTAGTGAGGCCCTAAGCAACTCAGTGATGCAAAATAGGGTTGGAGATGTGGCTCAGTGGCCAAGTACCCCTGAGTTCAATCCCTGGTTCAAAAAAAAAAAAACATGTATCTTAACACACTTTTCTACCAAGAGCTAAAATTTTGTGATCTCTGTCCTCCCTTAATTAATAGTTGTCATTTTTTCTGTGCTTTTCCAGCAATTTCATTAAGCTTTCATGTAAATTTCATTAATTTGACAAGTGCCAAGAGTACACACAATATAATTTATCAGACAAATAAACAAATAACCTAAAAAAGTCCAAAATCATAGTGATTCTCCCTTCTCTCTGACAAAGCAATTACAAGGAACTGTCAATCATCTTTAACTAGAAATTCATAATTGGGGCTTTAAAACCAGTCATTATTTTAACACAAGCATGACATCTAAATCAGACATAGAGCTACACCTCCAAACAGAGGAGGAGTCAGAGTGCTTGGATTCAAATGCAATGGAATGCTTCTGTGGTCCCAAAAGCAGTACCTTGCAAAGGTAGTGTGAGAGCGATCTAAGTGCTTTGGGCACCAGGCCCCAGAGCTTCTTTCTCCCCCACTGTGCTCTGCTCTTAAGCATGGCCAATGCCACCCAAGCACTTCTATGTGACCCTCAGCAGGTGAGAAACCACAAAGAGTCAAACTAGCCTCTGGTCTTAGAATCCCTAAGAACAAAACTTCTTTTAAATATTAACTAGTCAAAGTTAAAAAGGATTCAAAGGTGGCCAGCAACAAGGGATATTTCTTAATCTCCAAAGAACTAAAATGCATTTGGAAACCTCCTCTCCAGAGGGTCAGATCTGTAATCTTTTGGCGAAAGGCATTCAGTTCAGTTCTCCTGGGGCAAACACCAGGCTCAATTGACCTTCATCCATGGACTCCCAGATTCTGCTTCAGTACAACAGCTTGCTGCCATTTTGCCCACACACAAACCATTCTGCCATTTAAGACAGTAATTCTGAGCCACAGTGACCTCCTAACCCGGGTGGGAGCTGGAGCATGGCTGCACTCCAGCAGTCTGCTCCTGCTCTCATTACCCTCCCACCTGCACTTTTCTAGCTTGTTCTTATTACCTTGGAGGATCAAATGCCCACTCCCACTGTTCCAAACAGTATTAGTATTAGTGCATATCCTTTTTCAACCTACACCATCTTCTTGAGTCCTAAATGAGCTTTTTTCCCCTGAGCTATGAAAAAGATCCGAATTTTTTATTTAAATAGAGTTCAAGATTCTTGGTCTCATTTCAGTTAAAATTTCAGTTAAATTTTTATATCCAGGGGCATTCTTTTTTTGGTTTTTGTTATTTTTTTTTTAAAGTTAATATGTACATTACAGAAAAAATAAAAACACAAGGAAGAATAAAGTCATCCAGTCACAAGCAGCTTAGTTGGACGTGTCCCTCCAAGTTATGTGTATATGTACACAACATCCCGTTTTGTGTGATTGACACCATAATGTATATCATATTTTTCCACACACCATAAATATTCACCAATTCAAAATCCCAAAGCTACAGGAGTATTTTTGGTGACCAAGAATACACTACACCAATTCAATATTACATTATCCTTTCCTGGGGACTATATTGGGGCATTTTTAATTACAGTAGGAAAGACAGATCCTGAAACTATATACTTTTTAAGATGTAGAGAGGAAAACTCATTTTTAGTTAACCCTACATTTCAGGAAGATAGAAACAGTATCTTTTCTAAGGTCTGAAGGTTGGCTGAAATACTTTTTTTTTTAACCGGGAATTGAACTCAGAGGCACTGGGCCACTAAACCACATCCCCAGCCCTATTTTGTATTTTATTTAGAGACAGGGTCTCACTGAGTTACTTAGCGCCTTGCCCTTGCTGAGGCTGGCTCTGAACTCTCGATCCTCCTGCCTCAGCCTCCCGAGCCACTGGGATTACAGGTGTGAGCCACTGGGATTACAGGCGTGCGCCACTGCGCCCAGCAAAAAACCATACTTTTTTGGTAATAAAATAAACATAAAATTTTTAAGTGTAGAGTTGGTGGCATTAAGTACATTCATATTGTTGTATAGTCTTCACCACCACCCCTCTCCAGAACTCTTTTCACAAGTTGAAACTCTATACCCACTAAACATTAACTACCCATTCCCTCCTCTCTCCTGGCAACCATCATTCTTTCTGTCTCTATGAGATCTGATTATCCTAGGTACCTCATAGGAGTGGAATCATTTGGGATTTGGCCTTTTGTGTCTACCTTACAGCATTGAGCATAATGTCTTCAAGATTTGCCCATATATGTATCAGAATTTCCTTCCTTTTCAAGGCTGAAATAATATTCCACTGCATGCATTTGCCATATTTAGTTGATCCATTCATTTGTTGTGAGGCATTTGGGTTGCTTCCACTTTTTGGCTATTTTGAGTACAAATACCTGTTTAAGTCTCTGCTTTGTAGTTCTTTAGGGTATATACCCAGCAGTGGAATTGCTGGATCATGTTTAATTCAAAATAAGTTTTTGAAGCCAGGCGCCGTAGCGAACGCCTGTAATCCCAGCGACTCGGAAGGCTGAGGCAGGAGGATCGAGAGTTCAAAATAGCAACTTAGCAAGGCCCTGAGCAACTCAGTGAGACCCTGTCTCTAAATAAATACAAAATAGGGCTGGGGATGTGGCTCAGTGGCCGAGTGCCCCTGAGTTCAATCCCCGGTTCCCCCCCAAAAAAGCTTTTGATATCTGAGCAGTGTATTTCACAGCTATCAGCCTGCAATGAATTCATTCATCAATTCATTTAAGAAATATTTACTGAGCTGCTCCTAGGTCCCATGTACAGAGTTATGCGCTAAGAATACAGAGCTTAATAAAACAGAGTCCCTGCTCTGATGAGAAACAGATTATAAACAAGAAAACAAGACATACACAAAATAATTACAGATGGTGATGATACTTATGAGGACAACAAATGGGTGGGAGCAACTTTAAGACTGTACCATAGAAAGCACTGAGCTGAAGTCTGAAGAGGGGAAAGGAGCCAAGTATATGAAATTTGGGGTAAGAACAATATAGGCAGAGCAAACACTAAGTGTAAAGCCCTATGTGATTGTAACCTGGGGAACAAAGTAGTGTGCATAGAACATGGGATTCAAAGGCCAAGACCAGAGCAAGAACAGGAAAACAGATTTTTGCCTTGATGTTACCTATTCTCAGTTTAAATTATCTCAAACTATTTCCTAAAAACTTTGGTCTTAAGCTATTGCCCAATCCATCTGTGAAATCTGAAAGGAACAACTAGTGAAACCCAATGTGAGATTAAATGTCACAAGCTGGACACCACGGATTCTCTCAATTCCAGCAGTGAAGGGTCACACATGAGATGTCTGCTGAAGCTTACTACAGGAAAGGTGGTAGTAATGGCATAGGCGCTGGGTTCAAATCCTGCTCTGCCACTTCTTAATAAGCACTCATACCTGTCTCAATATCTTCACATCTAACAAGGATAATGATGTTTAGAAGCTGGTTATGAGTTAAATGAAACATGAGGCAAAAGGTACTCAGAACAGTGCCAGGCGCAGAGTAAATACTCAAAAAGCATCAGTGATTACTGTCATTAAAAAACCCTGGAGATCTTAGGATCTTCTTTATTACCACTACCAGTGTGACATCTGCTGAGCAGCCCAGTCTAACAGGGCTAACTGCAGCTGCACTGCCATTAATGTGTGCCATGATCCTCACAACTTCAGGGAAAGACACCTATTAAGTGAAGTCACTTACAAAGTCACCAATCTCCCTACGCCTCTGAACCTTACCTGGAACTGTGCCACACAGGAGCATATACCAGGGGTCAGCAGAGGGAACTACCTTGTTGAACAATTAGACTGGAGAGTGAATCTGAGCAGACAGCAACTCAAGGTGGTAAGAGATGTGCAGAGAGTTTAAAGCAGGATAGAGACATAGTGTGCAGCAATAAAATAAGAAACAGAAGCCATCAGGACAGCGATGATAGTTAGCAAGGAAATTTAAGAGGGAAAAAATTAAAGTTAGTTTAGTGATAAACTTTTAGTAGAATTTTTGACACTAATATAAAAGTGAATTCTGAAAATAATTATACGTGGGTGTCTTAAGGGAAGAAAGCTTAGAATTTTCACGCTCTGATCCATCTTCAGAACCCTACACCGGGATCACAAGGGGGATTGCTGTCCAGTTCCTGGGTCATAACAGTTTCTGTCCAGGGTTCTAGGGCAGGCATGCAAAGGTGCTTTCTCTATATTGTAGAATAAAGCCCTAAGCTCACTGCTTCCCAGGAAAACACACAAACCAAAACCAAAACCAAACCAAACCAAGAAACAAAAACCAACTTCTGTCTGCCTCACACACGGATTTTGTGTTTTCTGCCTTACAGAGAACACCGAGGGTCAGAGAGCTAACTTGTCTAAAGGTCACATCATCGTAACTCTGGCTTACCTTTAGTTCCAAAGTCTTTGGCCAGAACACCGTACTAGACGTCCTTACACACGTCCCCTCAAACAAGAAATTCAAAATCTGATTCCATAAGGGCTTAAACTAATATTTCCAGTCCAGTAAGTACCTGACGGAAGGCTACAGGAGTGCCAGCCCAGCCGACCAAGGGTCACTAACTTTCAGAACCTGAAGTACAGGCGCGGGGCCAGGGATCCTACGGAGCAACGTCTGCCTCCTAGAACAAGGGGTGGCAGGGACCGGGGAGGACGGCTCTGAAGCGCCACCCGGGCTCGATTCTGGGCTCTGCCATTTTAGCCCTGCTCCTCTGACCCCAGACTCACTTTCCTCATCCACAAAATGGGGGAAATGCGACTGGTCAGTCGACCTGCAGCTTAGTTGTGAGGACGAGGTGAGTTGTCTTCAAAACAAGAATGCTCGTGAGAAAGCGCTCAGCACTGGGCGGCTACTTACTCCCACAACGAGGCTGAAACGCACTGGCCGCCACCCACGTTACGCCGAAGTGCCCGGGACCTGGGCGCCGTGGCCGGCCGCCGCCGGACCTCTCAGCCTAAGCACCAGCCCACAGCTCTCCCGGGTTTTCCGGTTTCCCAGAGGCTGGGGGAAGCGCGGCGCCGTGAGCGCCGAGACGCTAAAGCCAGAGGAACCGCGACTGCCCACCTACCGAGCGCTGCTCCGCACGTGTCTGGCGACGCCTCGATCTCAAGCAGACGCTGATCGCACCCGCTTATCTGCGCTCAGCGCGCGCTGGCCACGTGACCCGCAGCGCTCGCTGAGACCCCGAACTTGGCGCGCCAAGGCTGAGTGCACCGCCCCCGCCACGCCCTCGCCCCGGAGGCGCCGAATCAGAGCGCATAGTCAGCAGAGCCAGTCCCCCCTCCCCGACGCTATTGGCTGCGGTGAAGTGGTGGGCGGGGCTAGATCCTGGGGTCCCTGAGCCGTTTCCGTGCAGCAGCTCACCTTGGGGCGGGGACTCTGAAGACAAGGTTTTCGTTGCAGGCTGCTGGGGAGGCAGCGGGGATTTACCGGAAGACAGCGGAGGTCCTCCTATGGCCCTTGTGGTTCGGCCGCTGGGGCTGAATTTTGTTACTTATGTTTAACTTTTTCATGGTCCTACTTCCAGTTAGTATAGTGGTCATTTAAATAGATCAAACCTAGCCGGGCGTGGTGGCGCACACCTGTAATCCAAGCGACTTGGGAGGCTGAGTCAGGAGGATTGCGAGTTCAAAGCCAGCCTCAGCAACTTAGTGAGGCCCTAAGCAACTCAGTGAGACCCTGTCTCTAAACAAAATACAAAATAGGGCTGGGGATGTGGCTCAGTGGTTGAGTGCCCCTGGGTTCAATCCCCAGTACCCAAAAAACAAAAAGAACTCAGAGACGCCTGTTGCCATGGTGCCGTAATTCCAGTGACTCCAGAGGCTGAGGCCGGAGGATAGCAGATTTGAAGCTAGCCTCAGCAATTTAGAGACTCTGCCTCAAAAAAAAAAAAAAAAAAAAGAAAGAAAGAAAGAAAAGAAAAAAAGAATTGGATTGGAGAAGTATATTGAGTTCAATGACTAGTACAAAAAAAAAAAAAAAAAGAGGGAGGATTTAACAGTGGTCCACTTTTTGCTTTGAATATAACCCTTGCTGCTCTACCACTGCAATTCATTTTAAAAATGGACATGTTTCTTTCTCTTCCTCTCTCCCTGCTCCTCCCTAATGTCTACCCCTCAGTAATGGAAAGGGAAACAGGATTACCTGAGCACACACCCACCCTAGGAACGAAGTAATCCAGACTTTGGGAATGGTTCCAGAAGATCTCAGAAATGACTATCTCCTACATTAAGAAGTGAATTACAACTCCAACAGAGAATGTGTAGAATGTATACAGCCTTTGAATCACCTCTTTAAAAACCCCCTTTCCTGCTGATGGGCATAATCGCAGCCTGTGGGACAGGAATCCCTGTATTTATCCTTTGCTAGCAAAATGTTAAACCTTTTGTTCCTTTTTCTCAAATCCGTGTGGATGTTATTGGATTGGCATCAGAATAAGGACTGAGATTTCAGCAACAGGGAGAGACAGAGAGAGAAGCAACTGTTATTGCCAGACACACACACGATAGTACTTACAATGGAATATCTTTTTTGCCTGGCTATAGGCCATCCCTCCCCACTCTGCCCCACGGTGGACTTTTGGAATTTAGGATACTAAGCAGTGGGTTTGTAAGAAATAGAAATAAAATAGAAGTAAAAAAATAATGGGTTTGATTCGACCAGTTCAAAATTAAGGATTTCCCTCTCTCTCTCTCTCTCTTTTTTTTTTGAGCACTTATTTTAGAGAAAACTTGTCATCGTTAAGTACTTTCTCCTTTCTTTGAAATGTTTGTGAATATAGATAGGGCTTGTCAGCTTTGTGACTCAGAAAACATTTTCTTAAGGACTTGAAGTATAAACATCAAAGGAGCTTAGGGTGTAACTCAATGGTAGAGCACTTGCCCAGTATGTGCAGTACCTGGGTTTGAGCCCAGCGCTGCAAAAGCAAAGACAAAACAAACAAATAAAAATAAAAATCAGTGGTGATCACACCCGTATCTCCCAGTTTCTTCAAGTGGGCATCTTGCTCTTAGTTGCAAGAATATTTTCTGGGGGTTGGGGTTTGTCTCAGTGGTAGAACACTTGCCTCACATACCTAAGGCCTTGGGTTTGAACCACAGCCCTGAAAAACAAACACAAAACAAAAACCAACCAAACAAACAAAAACACTAAAAAACTACCTCCTCTCACAAAGGTATGAGAAGCTTTTTTTTTCCTAAATAAAGCCAAGTTAATATAGATGGTTACCACAAGTACCAGGTAAAGTTAGGATGGACTACATGTGACAAATGGTGCTGTTAAGTCCTCTTACCTAAGGACTAATTCTTGATTATCTTGGAAAGTAGGCGTGTATTGAGTTGTAGCCCTTGACTGTTTAAGGAGGTAAGGTTTCTTTGTAATCTTTTAGTGGATTGCCCGTGGTAAGCATTGCTTTCTGGTTTAACACTTATTCAATAACGTCTGTTCTTTTTCTACTGTGTTAGTGGAAAGGACTTCTAGACTGGGAGATTTTGTTCCTAATTATATTTTCCCAAGAAGATATGTTGTTATCTCCGTTCTCAGATGAGGAGCTTGTGACCCAGGCAAACCACAATCACATAGGTAGTGGGACACAGCCCGGATTCAACTTAGGGAAGAGTCCTGTCCACAATGCTGTACGATAGCTGATGCCTGCAGCGTTCCATCTACGGTAGCTTATAGGACATGCTGAAGACCGTCTGAATCTTAGAGACGGGAGCGAAGTGGGTGTGAATCTCAAAAATCAACTTCGGATGTTTTGAAATACAGCTTTGTTTTTCTATACCTCAATTTAATATTTAGCCTTCATTTTGCCAACATCCTGAGCTTGCTCAGTCAAGTCATGGTCTTCCCCCACTATTCTTTCTTTTTTTTTTTTTTTCTGGTACCGGGGATTGAACCCAGGGGCACTCCACCACTGAGCCACATCCCCAGCCCTATTTTGTATTTTTTTTTTTTATTTAGAGACAGGGTCTCACTGAGTTGCGTAGGGCCTCGCTAAGTTGCTGAGGCTTGCTTTGAACTCGCGATCCTCCTGCCTCAGCCTCCCAAGTGCTGGGATTACAGGCGTTCGCCACTGCGCCTGGCTCCCCCACTATTCTTGTTCCAAGGATCAAGACATGCCAACACATAGACTGGAGTGAGAGGCCTCTCTGACATGAATATACATTAGCATTCATAGTGCATTCTTGTTTGTGGTCCCTGTGGCCATCATTCACCTGTCCACTGCTGTGTGCCACACCTAGCCTCTTCTGCTTTGTGACATCCCCTCTTTTCCTTGCACTCTACCAGGGTGTTGGGGATTTTTCTGTGCCTACTCCTTTGAAGTCAGGTTGGGGATGAGATTTCTGTTGCACTGGGATGGACCCTAGGAGAGTTTCTATCCCTTAAGATAGGCACAGAGCTCTTCAACAAATGGTGCTGGGAAAACTGGAAATCCACATGCAGCAAAATGAAACTAAACCCATATCTCTCACCCTGCACAAAACTCAACTCAAAATGGATCAAGGACCTAGGAATTAGACCAGAGACCCTGCACTTAATAGAAGAAAAAAGAAGGTCCAAATCTTCATCCCGTCGACTTAGACCCAGACTTCCTTAACATGACTCCCAAAGCACAAGAAATAAAAGCAGGAATCAATAATTGGGATAGATTCAAACTAAAAAGCTTTTTCTCAGCAAAGGAAACAATCAACAATGTGAAAAGAGAGCCTACAGAGTAGGAGAAAATCTTTGCTACACACACTTCGATAGAGCACTTATCTCCAGAATCTACAAAGTACTCAAAAATCTTTACACAAAGAACACTAATAACCCAATCAATAAATGGGCCAAGGAAATGAACAGACACTTCATAGAAGAAGATCTACAAGCAATCAACAGATTTATGAAAAAATGTTCAACATCCCTAGTAATAAGAGAAATGCAAATCAAAACTACCCTAAGATTTCCTCTTACCCTAATTAGAATGTCTGTTATCAAAAATACAAGCAACAACAGGTGTTGGTGAGGATGTGGGGAAAGGGTACACTCATACATTGCTAGAGGGGCTGCAAATTGGTGCAGCCACTCTGGAAAGCAGTGTGGAGATTCCTTAGAAAACTTGGAATGAACCCACCATTTGACCCAGCTATCCCACTCCTTGGCCTATACCCAAAGGACTTAAAATCAGCATACTGGCCTGGTGTGGTGGCGCACATCTGTAATCCCAGCGACTTGGGAGGCTGAGTCAGGAGGATCGAGAGTTCAAAGCCAGCCTCAGCAACTTAGCGAGGCCATAAGCAACTCAGTGAGACCCTGTCTCTAAATAAAATACAAAATAGGGCTGGGGATGTGGCTCAGTGGCCGAGTGTCCCTGGTTCCAAAAACAAAACAAAACAAAAAAAGAATCAACACCTTTCTCTCTCTGCCTCCTGCTCTGACATCTCTTCCTCGAGGCTGTAGTTGGGTCAGGATGGGGTGGGGAGAATTGGCAGCAAATATTGAATGGGAAGGAATATACACCAGCAAATAGACCAAAATATTATTCTGCTTAGGAGGTGATGTTCTAAATATTTAATCAACCTGTATGGAGTGGATTCTAACTGATGAGAAGAGGCCAGTCAGAGTATACACCGCTAGAAACAATAAGGATGTGTGGATTAGTTCATTTTTTCATTAATATAATGAAATACCTGAGCCCAGGTACCTTTATAAAGGAAAGAAGTTTATTATCTCACAGTGGCAAAGGTTCAAGGGCATGGCACTGGCCTCTGTGCAGCTCAGGCAAAGACCCCATGTGGATGGCACTACAATGGTGGGAGCAAGAGATCACATTGCAAAACAGGAAGTCAGAGAATGATTCAGGGGTTAGGCTTGTTCTCATAACAGCTCACTCTGTCCTGAAGTAACCTATGGTCCCACCAGAACTAACTGATCCCTTCCAAAGGCAGCACCTCCAATGACCTAAGGACTTCCACTGAGCCCCATCACTTAACATCACCAGGCTGGGGACCAAGCTTCGAACACGTGAACCAAGTCGAAACCACAGCAATGGCCAAATCAGTGCAACCCAGCTTAACATCACCTTTGATTTTATCACAAAGTATAAAAATGAATGCGCCATTGTGGCTTGGAGTAAATCACTCAATCTGTGTGTCTTTTCCAAGTTCACTTTAGTCTATTCATTCTTTCTGTTTTCCCTTGGGTTTGGGATTCCCCAGACTCCATATATGGTTCTTATTTTAATTGCTACACAACCTTCCCAGACCAGCTCATCTACTCTCAAAGCTAAATCTATCACCCCTGAAGTGTGGATGACACTATGTGAAGTGTCACAGTGTTGGCTGAGAAGTACAGACAAATCCTCCTGACATGGGGGTGGGGGGTGGACAAGGCAGGAGATAGCAGATGGCAATTATATCAGCAAGATTGGCCTATGGCCATTATTTCATCCTTGACACCAGACCACCTTTTTTCTTTTTTTTTTTTTTTTTTTTTTTTTGGTACCAGGGTCACTGAAACACTGAGCCACATTCCCAGACCTTTTTATTTTTCGTTTTGAGACAGGGCCTCACTAAGTTGCTTAAAGCCTCGCTCAGTTGCTGAGGCTGGCTTTGAACTTGTGATCTTCCTGCCTCAGCCTCCTGAGCCACTGGGATTACAGGTGTGCACCACACCCAGCCATTAAAGCTTCTTTAATTGCCTTCTCTTTTCACTAGTCAACAAAACTTTCTAAAAAAGTAAAATTAAATAAAAGGAACTAAAAACTCCATTGTCATCATTTCTCCATGTTATCATGTGAAAGAAAGTGTTATTCTCAGAATGTTAAAAATACAAACCTCAATTTCCAGTTAGGACAAAGTGGAAAGGGCTGAACTTAACCTTCCTTGATAAACAACTAGAAAACTCAACCAGGCAAGGTGGTCCATACTTATAATCTCAGATATTTAGAAGGCTGAGGCAGGAGGATCAGAAGTTCAAGGTCAACCTCAGCAACTCAGTGAGATTCTGTCTCAAAATTAAAAAAAAAAAGTTAAAAGGGCTGGGGATGTGGCTCAATGATAAAGCATCCCTGGGTTCAGTCCCTGGTACCAAACCAAACACACACACACACACACACACAAAGCCAACTATAAAACAGGACACAGCATGTAAAATCACTAAACAGGACACAGCATGTAAAATCACTGCAGACATTTGGCAAGAAGCAGAATAAGACCAGGGCTCATGAAGGAAGCAAACAACAACCACTTAAGTCCTACAACTGCCTTGGCTTGATGCTTGGAGCCCAGTGAGGGATGTAGGTACAGGGAGGGGACATCAAGGCTAATAAGTCTGTATCAGGAAGAGAATAAGAAAACTCCCAAACACCTAGAAACTTAAATAAGACACTTCATTTTTTTAAAAATGTTTTTAGTTGTAGTTGGACACAATCTTCCTTCCTTCCTTCCTTCCTTCCTTCCTTCCTTCCTTCCTTCCTTCCTTCCTCCTTCCTTCCTTCCTTCCTTCCTTCTTCCTTCCTTCCGTGCTGAGGCTTGAACCCAGTGCCTCACACATGCCAGGCAAGCACTCTACCACTGAGCCTCGATCTCAGCCCCTAAATAAGACACCTCTAAATAATGCACTTTGAAAGATGACATTTCAAGAGAAACAAAAAAAAATATGTTGAAATGAATGAAAATGAAAAGAGAACATTAATTTATGGAAAACAACTAAAGTTTCACTGAGAGAAATCTATAGTCTGCAATCCCAGTCACTGGGGAGGCTGAGGCAGAGAATCTCAAGTTCAAAGCCAGCCTCAGCAAAAGTGAGGCGCTAAGCAACTCAGTGAGACCCTGTCTCTGAATAAAATACGAAATAGGGCTGTTCAAGTGCCCTTGAGTTCAATCCCCACTAGATCTCCCCCACCAAAAAAACCTCACAAAAAAAAAAGAGGAAAAGTCAAATGGATAATTTAAGCTCCCATTTTAAGAAACTAGGAAAAAAAAAAAAAAGAAAAAAGTGAACCCAAAGGGAGGAGAAAGAAGGAAATAATAAAACAAGTAAGAACAGAAATCAGTAAGCTTGAAAATGAAAGAATAGAGGAATACCAATAAACCCCAAGGGGACTGGGGCTCAGTTGGTAGTGTGCTTGCAAAGCCCTGGGTTCAATCCCAAGGACCGTGGGAAAAAAACAAAACAAAACAAAACAAAACAAAACAAAACAACAACAACAACAACAACAACAAAACCCAATAAGCCCCAAAGGTACTTATTGGAAAAGTCAAAACTAGAAAACATTTGGTAAGACTGATGAGAGAGAGATGGGAATAGGGGTTGGGGAGATAAGAGAAAAGACAGGTTACAAACACATCAAGAATGAAATAGGAAATATCCCTACAGATCCTGGAAACAAAAAAATAACAAAGGGCAACTCTACATACATAAATTTGACAACTGCTAGGAAGTGAATCAATTCCCCCCAAAGCATGCAAATTATCACACCTCATTCAATATTAAATAGGCAGCTCTTGACTAACCCTACAATTACTAAAGAAACTAAATCCAGAATTGGAAAACTCCAGGAAGAGAAATCTCCAGGTCCAGATGGTCTTAAAGGAAATTTCAAATAAACATTTAAAGAAGAATCAACATGTATTCTATATCACTTTTACATAATCTCTTCAAGAAAAATTGGAAAATTTTCAAACTCATTTTTTTGGCCCATATTACCTTGATAACAAATGTAGATAAAGATAGTACCAAAATTACAAAAAGAAACCTATCGATAAATATTCTTAGCAAAATATTAGCATATTGAATATATCAAAAGGGACTGGAATGTGCTCAGCATATGTGAGGCCCTGGATTGACTTCCCACACCAAAATAATAAATAGTGCATGGATATATACACAGAATGGTATGCCATGATGGAGTTAATTCTAGAGATGTTTGTTTGAGTCAATATTTGAAAACTAATTGATGTAATCCAACATATTAATAGGCTAGATAAGAAGAGTTACATTTTATGCCAATTGATGCAGCTGAAAACTATAAAACATTGAAGACAGAAATTAATTATCTATGAGCATGGTGGCACATGCCGATAATTTCGGCTACTAAGGAGGCCGAGGCAGGAGGATCCCAATTTCAAGGCCAGCTTGGGCAATTCTGTGAGGGTCTGCTTCCAAATAAAAAATAAAAAAGGGCTGAGGATATAACTCAGTGGTTAAGTGCTTACCTAGCATGTGTGATATTAAGAGAGAGAGAGAGAGAGAGAGAAACCAAAAATTTAAATAAATGAAGAGACATATTATATTAATGGATTGGAAGACTCAACATAGTAAAGATGATAATTCATCCCAAATGTATGCAAAAATTTAACACAATTCTTATCAAAATTCCTAGTAATATTTTGTAGATATAGAAAAATCATTCTAAAATTTTTATGTAAAGGGAGAGGAATTAGAAGAGCTAAGAGAATATTGAAAAAGAAGAACAAAGTGGGAAGAACCATCTTATTCAATTTTATGACTTTTTCTATACCTATAGTAATAAAGACCTTATAGTATTAGGAAGGAATGGATATAGAGATCAATGGAACTGAATAGAGAACACAGAAATAAACATACACAAATGCAATAAAATGATTTTTGATAAAGATGCAAATTAATGGAAGAAAGATGGCATTTTCAACAAATACCAGTGGAGCAATTGGGTATTCATAAGCAAAAAGTGAATCTTTACTTAAATCTCACAACAACATGAAAATTAACTAAAAATGAAGCATAGACAGGTGTAGGTATAAAGTTATAAAACTTTTGGAAGAAAAGATTGGAGAAAATACCATTACCTAGTGTTTGGTGTTTTTTAACATGACACCAGAAGCACAATCCTTAAAAGTAAAAGCAAAACAAAAGGAATCAAGCCGGTAATCCCAGCACTTGGGAGGCTGAGGCAGGAGGATCGCAAGTTCAAAGCCAGCCTCAGCAACTTAGCGAGGCCCTAAGCAACTCAGTGAGACCCTGTCTCTAAATAAAATACAAAGTAGGGCTGGGGATGTGGTTCAGTGGTGGAGCGCCCCTGGGTTCAATCCCCAGTATCAAAAAAAAAAAAAAAAAAAAAAAAAACCCAACAAAAAACCACGAATCAAAACAACAATACCGGGGATATAGCACAACACCCTCGTTAAATCCCTAGCACCACCAAACAAAAGAAAACAAACAAATAAAAAAAGCTCCCCAAAACCCAATACATTGTACTTTTTCAAAATTAAAGGTTTTGCTCTATGACTACACTGTTAAGAGTATGAAAAGATTAGCTTTAGCTCCAAGGGCTCAAGGTGTGGCTCAGTATAATCAGTACCACCAAAAATAAATACATTAAAAACGTTACAGATCAGGAAAATTATTTGCAAACCACATATCTGACAAAGGACTCATATACAGAATATATAAAGCACTCTCAAAATTCAATAGTAAGTCCAGGTGTCATGATTCACACCTGTAATCTCAGCTACTCAGCAGGTTGAAGCAGGAGGATTACAAATTTGAGGCCAGCCTGGGCAATTTAGCAAGACCTTGTCTCAAATTAAAAAAAATAGAAAGGGCTAGGGAATGTAGCTTAAAGGTAGTGCGCCCTGGTTCAATCCCCCGAACGGGAAGAAAAAGTTTGACAGGTGTAAAATCAGACAATCCAATTAGAAATGGCAAAACACATTTTACTGACAAGGCTACATCATTCAAGCACATGAAAAGATGTTCAACATCACTATCTATTAGTAGAATGAAAATAAAAGTCATAATAAAAATCATTATACATTTATTAGAATGGTCAAAAAAGAAAAATTCCTGTCCATATGAAGTGCTAGCAAGGATCTGGTATAACTTGGTGAGTCATACATTGCTGATAGTAATGTAAAATGGTACAGTCACTCTGAAAAATAGTTTGTCAATGCTTTAACAAACTAAAAATACTTTCCATAGCCACATTCCTGGGCACTTAATCCCAGAGAAATGAAATCTTTACATGGATGGTCACAGCAGATTTATTTGTTGTAAAATCAACAACTGGAAAGAAACCCAATTTCCTTCAATAGATGAATGGTTAAATAAACTGTGGTACATCCATATATTGAATACTAGGCAGCAATATAAAGAAATGAGTTATTGATAAATAAAACACCATGGATGCATTGCAAGGGCATTATACTGCATGAAAAAGAGAATATGGAAAGGTTATGTATCATATGATTCAATTTACACGACATTTTTGAAATAATTATAGACATTTAGAAAGTATTCATTGCCAGAAGTTACGGATAGTGTGGGGTAAGGGTTAAATTGTAGAGAGCAAAGAGATAACTAAAGGGGAGAGATCTTCATGGAATAGCTTTCCGTCTTGATTGCTGTGGTGGTTACATGAATCTACACATGTGATAAGGCATGAAGTTATACACATATTTTATCATGTGGATTTTCTTTTTTTCTCCCTGTAGCCATGTGGGGAACTGGATGAAGGGTACACAGGATTTCTCTCTTCTCTGCAATTACCTGTGATTCCGTGACTCCATATATATATGCTGTAGGCGGACACAATTCTTTTACTTTTATGTGGTGCTAAGTATGGAACCCAGGGCCTCACGCGTGCTAGGCGGGCGCTCTACCACTGAGCCACAACCCCAGCCCCGAATCCATATTAACTTTGGAAATGAAGCTTTAAGCCCCAAAGGGATCAGATTCACAAGTGACTTAACTGCCTTTCTGAACAAAGTTCTGTAAGATCAGGCTGGGGTAAGCTGATCAGACAATGGAAACCAGACAGCAGGCAGGCCAGATATAAACAAAGAACGAACTTTATTAGGGGACGCTCTTGGGCGAGGTTCTCCGGTCCAGCAGGCACTGAGCTGGTGGCCTCTACACGGCTGGGTTTTTCTAACCCCGGGGTGGGGGCGGGGAGGCTCGAGAAGTCCTTGTCCTCCTGGGATTGGCTGGAGTTGTTTTGTCAGCGCCTGATTGGTTACTTCTTCGGGCATGCGCAGGTTACATTGTTTCTTTGCGCATGTGCAGGCTGCTTGATGCCCTGCCCCCCTTCAGTCACCCTGAAGCCCAGGAATAGTTCCTTCCTTTGCATGAAGGATGCATTGTTTCTCGGCACGTGCAGGTTGCTTGATGCCCTACCCCCATCCAGTCGCCTTGCACCGCCCTAACAAGTTCAAACACTTTAAAATAAGATGGCAAAGTTCTGCAGCCGTTGGTGGAGAGCGGAGGTGGAGGCAGGATGAGGCAGCGACCGCAACGGCGACAGTGGCGGTGGCGCCATGAGTTCCCAGGGTCCCTGCTGCCTTGGTGATCCCGGGCTGACAGCCAGAAAGCACAGGGGCTCAGGTCCTGGAGAGAGAGTGTTGGAGAAAGCGAAGGGCAGCAGCCTGCGCCTGCTGCCTCCCATTCGGTGGATTCCCGCAGCTGCGGGGCAGCCTTGGAGAAGGCCCTGCTGGGGCAGAGATCATGCATTGCCTCCCGGGGCTGCAGCCGGTTCCGGCTGTTTCCTCCCGGAGCGGAAGCCTTGCACAATTTGTGCCTTGGTTTTCTTGGCAGCTCTGATTCTCATCTGCTCTAGCTGCAGGGGAAACTTTCCTATACCATGGCTCTGATTTCCCGTTTCCAGAATTGGCACACGACCCGGGGTGGTGGCACCTAACAGACGCTCTGTTAGCTTTCCAAGAAAGCAGAGGACAGGAGGGGAGGCATTGACGTAGGTCATAAAGCATTGTAGTTCCAAATCCCGCAGCCCCGCGGATGTAATATTCCTGACAGTGCCTTTTTGCCCTATGATAATTTATTCTTATAGTGCGAATAAAGGCACTGACCTGTGCTTTAATTGTAGAGTCTTATAGTGTTGTGAGTGGTCTTGTGGTTGTGGGTTTCTGTATTCTGTCCCTGTCTGGGTATTGGCTGGCTGGAGGGGCAAACCCCATGTCTCACTGCTAGTAGTCTATACCCATCCTGATCAATGACCTGGATAGATAAAATGCCAGTCTCATTATTACCTCAGTGAGCCTTCCCTGTCAGGGTCTCCCCTCTTCCCAGATTGTTACTGACGGCTCAGTTCTTCTCCTGGTTTCCCTTTTCCTTTATGGGGGGAGCACCTGACCAAGCAAGACAGGGCTCATTTTTGCACTTATCTCAAATTCGAAGAGATTGCTGACACTCGAGCCGTAATGTTGCATCACAGGAAGAAGCATAATTACGGAACAGGCAAACCTGCTCCTCTCAGAAGCATAGACAGATCTGTGCTGTGAATTATGCTCTCTGTGAACATCCAGAGCCTAGCACAAGGATATCAGGAAAACTTGCTAACTGCTGATTGGTTATGAACATCCAGGGCCCAGGAATCCAGGGTCCAAACACCCAGGGCCCAGGCCTTGGCACTTCCTCTTCCCTTATATAGTATGATCATGAGCTTAGCACAAGGGAGTCAAAAGAGCTTAACAGATGGTGATTGGCTACTGTATGCTACATAAGCTTTGTAATTCTGCAGTAAAATTTGAGTCTGTCTCCAGAACCGGCTCCCGGCGTAAGACATCTGTGTGCACTGCGCACCCACCCTCCTTGCTCCTGCAGGCCGCTCCTCTTCCACTTTACGACAGAGAGCCTTGTTTTTTCATCCTTCTTTCCCTTTTCAGCAGGCCAGACTGTTCATTGTCCACAAACCTTCAGTATTTTCTCTGCTTAATTTTTAAGAGAGAAGCAACAGATAGATGTTGTTCTTTCACCTGGGTGTCTGAGCTCCAACTTTTAAGCCCAGCCTCGCTTCCTTTGCCTTTCTTTCTGCCTTTCTCAGCATTAGGAGAGAGATCCTCCTTGTGTCTCCCGTGCATGCCCTGCAGGATAGAGGTATGGTGTGTTCAAGTAGCTCTAGCAGTGCCCTGCTAAGTGAGTGGGAACATTCTTGTGTGTTTCATAGCAACCTTGATAAATGTTTGGATATTTTTCAGTGTGTGTAAATGTGTGTGTACGAATACATGTGTATATTCCTTTTAAAGAAGTTTTACTGAGGGGCTGGAGTTGTAGCTCAGAGGAAGAGCGCTTGCCTCACATGTGTGAGGCACTGGGTTCAATTCTCAGCACCACATATAAATAAATGTCTATACAGGTCTGTAAATAAACAAAATAAAGGTCCATCAACAACTGAAAAAAAAAGAAGCTTTACCAAATGTGTTCTGATTTTGAGGTTCAGCAGTGGCTAGCTTTAGTAGGTGCCACTGCATTTTTATTGAGCATGGGAATTGCAGAGTGAGGGGAACACTGGACTCCCAGGTGGTTCAAACAAGACACAGGCAAGCAGCGGCTCTCATCCTTCTGCCAGGAGCTTCTTCGTTCCTGAGGGTGCAGACTGTACATTATGAAGAACACACAGGAAGACTCTGTGATTGGCATTTTCTTTTTTTATTTCTCTGTACTTCAATAACAAGTGTTGGCAAATGAGACTAGCTTCTGGCCCCTACCCAGTGGGGATCAGCATGGTTGTCCTCTCTCTCTCTCATTTGAGGAGGGATGGAACAGGTCAGACAGAGGACAGAACTGGAGGTAGTCCATCTAGGCAATGGGACTGAGGCCACACTTGTGAAACATTTGAACTTCTGTTCGAGGACTTTCATTTCTGGTGTGTTTATTGCACAGCTGGTTGAAATGTTTAATAAGGCTTTATAAACTAAAAAAAAAAAAAAAAGATAGCAAGGCGGGGCATGGTGGCATGTGTTTGTAGTTCCAGCTATCAATTAGGTTAAGGCAGGAGGATCTCTTGAGCCCAGGAGTTCAGGGCCAACCTGGGTAACATAGCAAGACCCAGTCTCTTGATAAATAAATGAATAAATAAATAGGAAGATAACAAAGTCCAGTTACTCAATAAGTGGTATCTACAATGCCCTGTATCTAATCAAATTAGTATGAGCATAGTGACTCATGACTGAGAAAAAATATTAGTGAATAGAAACAGGTACAAAAATGACAGAAGTGGCAGGCAAAGATATTCAGTGTTTACAATTACAGTTCAGTAGATAAAAACATAAACATAGTGAGAAGAGTGCTCAATTAAATCAAAAGAAGTTTCTTTAGAAAATTAACAAAAATTGATAAACTGTGATTGTCACGTATATCATCCTACTAAACTATGATGCTGAACATCTTTCCATTTATTTATTTGCCATCTGTATGTCTTTGGTGAATATCTGTTCAGATGTTTTGCCCATTCATAATAAAACAGCTTTATTGGGGTACCATTGCTATATAAACTATATATTTTTAAAGTATTCAATTTGTTGATTAGTAAAACTATTCTGTTTGCAACTTAATTCCCCTTTGCATGAGAAGTTACATATTCATAGGTCCCAGGAATTAGGATGGCCATCACTGGGGTGGACATTTTTTATGTGTGTGAATGTGTGTGTGTGTGTGTGTAGTTTAGTGGTAAAGCACATGCCTAGCATGTTTGAGGCCCTGAGTTCCATGCTTAGTACTGCAAAAATAAAAAAATAAAAAATAAACAAGCTCTTGGAGATACTGTCCTATACTCACTGTCCTGATAAGGAATTGCTGGTGTCATATCCTATGCAATGGAAGTTTGTGTCCTTAAATAGCTTGCCTTGGTCTGGATGGGTTAAAAATGTCCGATGGAGCTGGCGGTGTAACTCAGTGCCAGAGCACTTGTTTGGTGTGCACAGGTC
>JAJEJO010047299.1:101215-153326 GCA_020662805.1 Glaucomys volans
TGAAGAATGTCCTTGGCATTTTGATGGGGATTGTATTGAATCTCTGTATTGCTTTTGGTAGTGTGGCCATTTTGACAGTATCAATTCTGCCTATTCAGGAACAGGGGAGAGCTTTCCATCTACTAAGGCAGTCTTCAATGTCCTTCTTCAGTGTTCTGTGATTTTCATTGTGGAGATCTTTCCCCTCCTTGGGGGGATTAATTCCCAAGCTTTTAATTTTTTGAGGTTATTGCCAATGTTTTGGGCTTCCTGATCTCCTTCTCAGCACAATCAGTGTTGCAGCATAGCAGAACCATTGCTCTGCGAGTGTTGATCTTGTGTCCTGCTACTTTGCTGAATTCCTTTATCAGTCCTAGTCTAGATGTCCTCTGGTGAAGTTTTTTGAGTCTTCCAGGTATAGGATCATGTACGTCATCAGCAAACAGAGATAGTTTGACAACTCTTTTTTTTTTTTTTGGTACCAGGAATTGAACCCAGGGACACTTAAACACTGAGCCACATCCCCAGAACCTTTTTGTATTTTATTAGAGACAGGGTTTCACTGAGTTGCTTAGGGCCTCAGCTAAATTGATGAGGCTGGCTTTGAACTCACGATCCTCCGGCCTTTACCTCCAGAGCCGCTGGGATTACAGGTGTGCGCCACTGTGCCCAGCTTTGACAACTTCTTTTCCTATTGTATCTCATTAATTTCCTTCTCTTGCCAGATTACATATAATTTTTAACCACATTTTCAAATTCCCTTTTGCCACATAAAGAAACATATTCCTAGGTTATTGAAATTAGGATATGGACATCTTTGGGAGGCCATTATTCAACTATGACACCTGTTTTTAATTTTTATTTTTTTGGTGCTAGGGGATTTGAACCCAGGCCCTCATGCATGCCAGGCAAGCACTTTACCACCGAGCCACATCCCCAGCCCAACACCTATTTTTTAAAAGTTGAACTTTTTGTTATCTCATTATTGAACTTTTGAGTATTCTTTAAGTATTCTGGATACAAGTACTTAATCATCCTTTACAAATATTTTCTCCCAGTTGGTACTTGCCTTTCCCAATAACTGATTTTGCTTTTGTTCTTGTCACCACTTTTGTGGTCATGGGAATGGAACCCAGGGCTGTGTGTGTTCTAGGCAGGCACTCTACCACTGAGCTTACTGACAGCCCTTGGGTAGTTTTTTTTTTTTTTTTAACAAAGAAGAAACTTTCAATTTGTATACTGTCCAATTTTTCATTTTTATATGGATTGTGTATTTTGGTGTTGTGTCTAAAGTCTCTGTCCAAAATAAGGTAATGTAGTTTTTCTCCAGTTTTCTCCTAGAAAGATCTACATTGAATTAAATTTTGAATAAGGTGTTCTATGTGTTAAGGAGTGTTAAAAATACACCATTCGTTGACAGACTATCCTTTTTTCATTGAATTGCCTTTTCATCCTTGCCAAATATCAATTGACTATATTGGTCTGGGCAAAAATGGGAAATAACCTAGATGTCCTTCAGTAGGTGAATGGATAAATAAGTTATGGTATATCTACACAATGCCAAAAAATTGGACACATTGATGGTGTGTGTGTTTCATTAAATCAAATAAAAGTTCAACTTGACCTAAAAAAAGATCACACTTTTGTCCAAAAATATAGTTCTTTCATACTTTTACAATTAAATGTTCTTTAGTATATTGTATATGTGCATAGTATGTTGTATATGTGCCCATATATGTGGAATCATCATTACTGTCAATTTTAGAAACTTTTCCTCATCTCAAAAGGAAGCCCTGTACTCTGTCTATAATCATCCTGTCTCCCCGCCCTCATTCATCCCTAGGCAACCACTAATCTACTCTTATCTCTACAGACATGTCTGTTCTGGACATTTTATTTATTTATTTATTTATTTATTTATTTATTTATTTATTTTTTAGTTGTAAGTGGAAACAATATCTTTATTTTATTTATTTAATTTAATTAATTTATTTTTTTTTTGTGGTGCTGGGAATTGAACCCATTTCTTTTTGGTAGACACCTAAGAGTAGATGATGAGGGGAAAGTATCTAGTATTTCACCTTTAGTTTTTTTTTTCCCCTTGCTTTTATAGTTCTACTCACAGCATCTGTTTCTTCTTGAATCAGTTTTAGTGTGCGTGTTTCTAGGAATTTGTCCATTTCATCTGTTATCTAATCTGTTAACATACATTTGTTTCAGCCATTATTTCCTTAAAAAATTTTCATCTCTTTTCTCTTCTATTCTTATGCTCCCACTAGACACATATTGGTGTGCTTAATGGCATATCACATTTCTCTGAGGCTCTGTTCCTTTTTCCTCATTGTTTCTTTTTTTTTTTGACTGCATACTTTCAAGCCGTTAAGTTATAGGTAAGTGCATTAATTCTTTCTTCCTCCTATATATTCAACTATATTACTATATTACTGAGCCCCATTAATGAATTTTTCATCTCATCCATTATAGTTTTTAACTCCAGAATTTCCACCTGGTTCTTTTTAATTGTCTATTTGATATAAAACAACAACTATGATTTAAAGAAAATACGAAATAGTTTACTCTGAGCCAAATATGACTGGCCAAGGTCTGGGAAAACAGATTCGAGTTACTTTGAATAAGATGCTCTAGCCAGGCGTGGGACTTGGAGGCTGAGTCAGGAGGATCGCGAGTTCAAAGCCAGCCTCAGCAACTTAGTGAGGCCCGAAGCAACTCAGTGAGACCCTGTCTCTAAATAAAATATAAAATAGGGCTGGGGGATGTGGCTCAGTGGCAGAGTGTCCCTGAGTTCAATCCCCAGTTTCAAAAAAATAAAAAAAAAGAAAAAAGAAAAAAAGAAACCAAGATGCTCTAAAGTGGAAGAAGTTACATAAACTAATTTTTACAGTGCTGGGATCAAATCCAGGACTCTGCACATGCTAGGCAAGTACTCTATCACAGAGTTATACCCCTAGACCTTATATACATTTTCAAAGCACCGAACAAAGAAATAAATAAATCAATACATTCAACAAATGTATTTGTGGGAGCATTATGTAGGTGGGCTACAGCAAAGTGGGGAAATCTATAGGTTTCAGATGCTATAGCATCCTTAGCTTTAGGGCTGCTGGAAGGTAGAGGTCTGTTAAGCTTAATAATACATTATGAATGATTTACATAGTAGTCACCAGAATGTTAAGTTGGAAATGAAGGTTAAAAGTAAGTAGAATTTTTTCCAAAGAGCCTAGGATAGCTGGTGTGGGATTACAGCACACCTGTAATCCCAGTGGCTCGGGGACTGAGGTAGAAGGATCAAAGTCAGCCTCGACAAAAGTGAGGCCCTAAGCAACTCAGTGAGACCCTGTCTCTAAATAAAATATGAAATAGGGCTGGGGATGTGGCTCAGCGGTGGAGTGCCCCTGGGTTCAATCCCCAGTACCCTCCCCACAAAAAATAGAGCCTAGGATAGCTCAAGAAAATTTTGACTCAAGACCTGCAGCATTCAATGTCTCCATGATCAGGATGTTCTACCCAAATGAGATCACGCAGTGGGGTCTTTAATATAGATGTGGCTTCTTGAGAGAACTTCAACTTCATACTTCATTGTTTTTATTTGATGAACCATTGACTCTACACTTTCCTTTACACCTTTAATCATGTCTGTCTTTAGTTCTTTAAACATATTTATAATATGTTTGAAATTCTGACCTGTGAAATTTGACATCTGATCCTCTGAGACAATTTCTGTTGCCCAGTTTTCTTCAGTGTTTGGGTTGTTCTTTCCTGCTTCTTTGCATGTCTTGCAATTTTTCTTGGAAAGTAGACATTGTGTATAATATAGTAACCCTGGGTACTAGTTTCCTACCCTCTTGCAGGGCTTGGTCATTTTTAAAAGCTTATTTAGTGAGTGGCAGGATTGTTTTAGGGAAGTCTATTCTCCACGACCCCTTGCAGTCTGAAGCCACTGGTGCTGATTCTTGGGATGGGTGTGGGAGGCCTCCTTGTATGTGTCTATAGTTGCCTTGGGAGTGGTTTTGGCAGATTGTTCTCGGCCTGTCTTTCCCAGATCACTCATAGAAATTGAGCTCAACTAATTGTTGGCTGATTGCTTTGCTGTTTTCAGCAATGGACTGTGGCCTGAATTGTTCCACAAGTTGATCCAGTCAAATTTAAAGGGATAACTCTTATGGTAAGCTCTTATTTGTTCTCCCTAGGAGTGATCCTCTTAGATCTCTTAGATGTTATCTGTGTCTCCAATAAATCTGTCAACCTTCACTGTTTTTGAGATTATTTATATTTGAACCTGCAAATGAAGGTAGATCCTTGGAGGAAAAATATGGATCTCTCCCTTCTCTAGCTTGCCTCTTTCCATGGGCAAAATCTCTGAGTCACAGCTGTGCTGTGGGCAGGGATAATGGCGTGTTTCTGACAGAGTGACGCCTCCACTTTAAGAGTTTAGTGCTGGGTGGAGGGGAACACAGCTCTGGATCTCCTCACCCCTGCCAGCATGGAATCAGCTCCAAGAGCCAAGGCAAGGACAGTCAGGGTCCAGTATTCTCAGTGGTGCTATGCCTAAGGTAGAGCCTTGCTCTTACCAGGGACTGGGTGGAAGAAAGGAGTCCCTATCTACTGCACTCAGCCACAAGTTAGCCTCAGAAACTGGTAGTTGAGGACAAGATGAGAAATTCAGAATTTCTGCTTTCTCAGAAGACAGTCCTCTGACCAGGAGGTGGGGGAAAAGAGAGTCAGTCCTGGGTTCTTGGTTGTACCAGTTTGGGGTTAAAGGGCTAAAGAAAATATTAAAGATCTTCCTTCCCTTGTCCATGTGCCTGCTGGTGACCTTCACACACACTTGATGGAACACCTGAAGAAAGCTGACTTCTCTGTGGGTTTGGTTCACTCATAAGAACTCAGTCATAGCCGGGCGCGGTGGCACCTGCCTGTAATCCAAGCGACTTGGGAGGCTGAGTCAGGAGGATCGCGAGTTCAAAGCCAGCCTCAGCAACTTAGCAAGGCCCTTAGCAACTCAGTGAGACCCTGTCTCTAAATAAAATACAAAATAGGGCTGGGGGTGTGGCTCAGTGGTCAAGTGCCCCTGAGTTCAATCCCTGGTTCAAAAAAAAACAAAACAAACAAACAAACAAAAAAACCAACTCAGTCATTCACTTATCTTAAGACTATCACTCCCTCCAGGGATCTGCCCAGTCCTTGGAGGGGATAAAGTGTCCTTGAGGGGATCTAGGTCACACAGGTTGCTAGAATGGATCTTTGTTCTAACTTGAATTTAAGGAACCCCACTGGGAATAAGACTTTGGACTCTCACCCATGAAGAGGATGCTCTGAGTGAGACTTCCTAGTTGGGACCCTGAAATCTGCCCTAGGATCCCAGCTCATGACTTCAGGTGTTGGTGTTTTCTCTGATATGGTGATATATTTTCTTCTCTTTCTCTCTCACCTTTCACTTTTGCTTTTGCTTTCATATTACTACTAAAACAAATACTACCTTATCTAAAGAGAGGGTCTTTATTGTGTATCAGATCCAACCTGCCAAATTCAGCAGCTGCACACATATGTAACATCTTAACGTTACCGGGGTAAAATTTGTCTTTCTGAGCAGCAAAGAGGGAGAGCAAAGCCCTGGCTCTAGGGGCTCCCAATAGACCAGCTCCAATCACCTATTTCAATATGCCAATCAAAGAAATGAGCAGTGCCAAAGGGCAAGAAAGGAACTTTAATTAAGTGTGGCCATACTGGGAAGAACAGATACAGGGGCACAGTGACAAAAGATCCATCTTCAGGAGGCTGACAGAACGTGGAATTTTTTTTTTCCCCCAGTCAAAGCAGATTTTATTGGGGCGACGGGGCCACACAGCGTGCGACGGCCGCTCCCGCACGGTATCCGGGACGCCCCCTCCCTCCTCCCCAGTCTCCAGTGCCAGGACTCCCGGGGGCGTCGCCCCAGGCGGCGGTTTTGTCGCCGTTGCACCGCGAAGGGCAGGCCACCTCGAAGTTTTATAGAAGAAGACAACCTTGCTTGGCTGGGGAGTTTGCAAAGCTGGCGGAGTAGGACATCTGGTCAAGCCATGGTCTTGGTCATTATCTCTGGACTGGTTCTGTGGAATTCTGGGAAGGTCATGATTTCGTGAGAGGGCAATTTGTGACATGGTTGCCCCTCTAAGCAGGAGCAACCTCGGTCGCATCAGAAGGTAATTGCACAAGCAGAGAGGGAGGAATCTCATAATGGGACGTTCTGCAAGGCTCACTGTTGATGCTGGACATGGGAATATGACCTTGGTGATGGTAGAAATGAAAGCGAGTTAGGCGAATGAACACAAGGTAAGGCTTTACTAAGGCCTGTGTTTGTGAAGGGATACACGGCATCAACCATTCTGGCTCCCAGAATAAAGAGAGAGAGTTACTTTTATTCATGTGAAAGGGCTATTTGGAATGCTACTTGGCTTTAGGTACCCTTCAAAGGTGTTTTTCTTTTCTATGAGGGCACTTTAACTCTGAGGAGGGCAAGAGCAGCTGGTCACCCTGTAGCCAAATGTTAATTTTTCATATTGATTATCCTGTATAAATATTTATCTCTGCCTTGTGATTACAATGAATTGCTGTAGCTATTAAGATCATCCATAGAAGAGAACACAAATCATGGCAAGTAGCAAGTTAAGGGTCCTTAACTTTGTCCTTTTGATGGCTCCTTAACAGTTTTTATTCTTTATGTTGTTTGTCCTTGGGGAGTCATGGCAAGAACATCTTGGCCCCAGTGATGCACAGGTTCTGATTTGATAAGGTTGTTTGAGGGGAATGGGTAAGACACATACCAAACTTTCTTTTTAAAATTTTTTTTATTTATAGATGAACAGAATACCTTTATTTTATTCATTTATTTTTATGTGGTGCTGAGGATCGAACTCATTGCCTTGCACATGCTAGGCACGTGCTCTACCACTGTTCTACAGCCCCAGCCCACATACCAAGCTTTCGATAACTAACAAGCTATCAAGTTAATTTTAGGAGAGCAAAGAGAAAACTTACACTATCTTTTAATAGCTGTTAAGCCAAGAGTTAAGGTCCAGGAGTGCTTTGCCCTTTTGTCCTTATGGTGATCTCTGTCTCACTGTTGCTTGAGGGTAGTTTTGGTTTCTGGTTGTGAAGATGCTCATTAATTGGACCTGTGGTTTCTAGAATCCAATGCAAATGCAGAAGAAAAGTAGCTCAGGACAAAAAACACTGAAAGGGCAAATGGAGTAAGAGATGGGTAAGATGGAGTTGGTTAGGTCAGTGGCAGGGCCCTCTTCAGGAGGGCACATGTCTTGGATCAAATATTACAAACTCTCATTTTTCTCTCTGTATTTAGTGGATTTTCTTGAATAAACGTTTCTTCATTTGCTTCATGCTTTTAGTATCATTTTCAGAGACTAATTTCTTCACAAAATAATTTTCACCAGTTTCTCGTGGAAGCAGATCCCCAGAGGTACTCAGACAGTTATGCCAGAAGTGGAACCCAACAAAGAAGAGTCTTAGATGCATTCTTCTGTGCGAAAAGAAATTGGACACAATATATTCAAGATACTAAATTTAGATGGCATACTGAAAAAAAGCAAAACCACAGAGATTAGAAAACAACAAGAAGTAGATACCAGGGATTGGGAGTAGGAAAAGGGGTGGACTCTGAAGGGGCAGCATGAGGGAATTCTGGGCTTGCTGGAGCTTTTCTGCACAGCCCTGCAGTGTGAGCACATGACTCTGTACATTTTGCTGTGGACTGAAATGTGTTCCTCACAATTCATATGTTGGAGCTCTAACTCCTAGCGTGACTGTATTTGGAGATAGGGTCTATAAAGTAATTGACATTAAACGAGGTTATGAGGGTGGGACCCTAATCCTATATGACTGGTGTTATTATAAGAAGAGGAAGAATAACCAAAGTGCTCTCTCCATGTGTACAGAACACATGAGAACCGAGAGAAGGCAACTGGCTATCCTTAAACCAGAATGAGGGTCCTCAGAGGAAACCAACCCTAATGGCACATTGATCTTAGACTTCTGGACCGTGGAGTTGTGAGAAAATAAATTTCTGTTATTTAACCTGCCTAGTGTATGGTATTCCATTATAACAACTTGAGCAGACCAATACACATTTATCAAAACCCATAGAACTATGCACAACAAAGAACAAACTTTATGAATTACAAATTTAAAATATTGGCAGGCTGTGGGGCAATGCAGAATACAATTTAGAGAGTGATAAACAAATATATCTATATTGCAAATGAATTACATAACCAAGGTGAAAGGAATGAAAAAGAAACTGACCTAATTAAATTGGAAAACAAAGAATTGGTAATATTTGCAAAAAGAACTATATAAAAACATAGTACTCTATTAGTAAATTTGTTTCTCACAGGGTCATAGGTCAGGAATTTTGAAACTATTAGATGTGTCCCAGGATTAAATAAATTATTGTACAGAATAACAGCCAGACTTGTCACTGTTAGAGAGGGAAGTCACAAGTAAGGAAAGAGGGAAGACCAGAATGAATCCTATGGTGCTTAAAACTGTTATACATACATGTAGATATAGAGATCCAGAAATAAAAATGTGTATGTGTGTGTACACACAGGGAGTAAACACAGATATATTCCTTATCACTGACAACTGATAGGAATGATGGTCCAGCAGCAATGAGTACACCAGATCTTGCATTCTTGGATCTTGATTCTAATGCTGAGACAGGTAACATACAAGCTGATCTTAGGACATCTTGTGAAACCAAAAGTAAGGAAGTGCTAAAGAAAATATAATAAAAAAGGGTATATTTAAAGGCTAGAACTTAAACTGAAAGAGTTCCCAGTGATCAAAGGTGGAACAATTAGAGCAATGAAACAATGATAGAATTGGTATATAATCCAAAGAATAAAACACCTTTGAGTCTATGATGATATAACAAAATAATTGAATGAATGAAGTTATAACTCTCCCTTTCAGAAGAATTCCAATTAATAAATATAGAAGGAATAAAGACAATAGAAGTATCACTGTTATGTTTTGTATATAGGTGATCCCCCAAAATCTTCTGAGTTAATGCAAGAATGTTCAGAGTTGAAGCGACTGGATTGTGAGTGCTGTAACCTGATCATTCCATCCTAGTTTGAATGGACTGAGTAGGAGGTAAGTGTAGCCAGGTGCAATGTGGCTGGAGGAAGTGGGTCACTGGGGATGTGCCCTGGCATGGGTTCATTTTCCCTGTGGCCCCTTTTTCTCTCTCTCTTTCTGGGGTCTCCCTTTAAGAAAATGAAAAGACAAACCATAGAATGACAGAAAATATATTCAGTACATAATCTTATAAATGACTTGTATCTTAGAAGACTTAAATATCTTCTATAACTCAACAACAAAAAAGGAAAAAAAATAGGCATGGGGCTAGGGTTGTGGCTCAGAGGTAGAGCGCTTGTCTAGCATGTGAGAGGCACTAGGTTTGATTCTCAGCACCACAAAAGTAAATAAATAAAATAAAGGTCTATTGACAACTAATGTTGTACCCGATGAAAATAAAATCATCCAAGTTGATCACGTAAAGCCAAAAGAAGCCTAAAAGCGGTGTGCCAGGAAATCGCAGTTAGTTCTTTCTTTGCCAGCATTTATGGGACGAGGGAAGGATTGGGGTGGGGCTGACTCTCTCTCTCCTGATGGCACTCAAGAATCTTTTTGGGGAATGTAACACTAAAAAAATTTAAAACAAATATATAAAAAAAAGAAAATAGGCAAAGGATGTAAATAGTCATTTCTCCCAAGAACATATAGAAATAACCAATAAACATGAAAAGATGATCAGCATCATAGGTCATCATGATACTGAAAGTTTGGTCCTTATTCCAGGTGCCAATCCAGATAATGAGAAGGTTTTTGAGGAAAAGGAAAAACAAGTCTTATTGATCTGCTAGCAAAGGAGAGGGTAGTGGACCAAGATCCTCAAAGACTGCTGTCTCACTCATGAGGCAAAATAAGGGCTTTTAAAAGGGGGAATACAAAGATTGGGCTCCAAGTCTATTTATTATCAGTAGATATAATTAATGTCCAGCTGGTGTCCTTGAGAGAGCTGGTACCAGTTTCCAGATCTGGAGTCTCTTTATTCTCGTGGGCAGGGAAGGACAGGGCAGCTTTAGCATGGGCTGGGGAAAAATGTTAATCTTTGTTAATCTCCCCTCCACCCTGCTGCCACTGTTACTATGGTGGGTGTGTAAAAGGACAAATAAATCTAAAATGGGGAAGAAAGGTAATCCTGTGTCCCTGAGATTAGGGAGGGGGAGAGATTAGGGATTAGGAAAGAGAGGAAGAGAAAGAAACATTTCCATTTTAAAAATAAACTGCAATGGCAGAGCAGCAAGGGCTACATTCAAAGCATAAAGTGGACTGCTGTTACAAACTCTTTCAAAGCATGAACCTAATCATTCTGGCTGCTGAGTTCCTGCTCATGTTCCAATTCTTACCCCGGTTACAATCAGAGAAATGAAAACTGAAATCACAAGGGGCTAAGAAAATGCCAAGCTGGTTTCCACAGTGTTTGTAACAATTTCACATTCCCATAGACAATTTGTGAAAGTTCTACTTACTGGGCATTCTGTAAACACTTGGCTCACTTTTCTTTTCCTTTCTTTTTTTTTAAGCCATAGAGAATATAAAAAACTAGAATATTTTTTATCATCAGTAGGGAAAAAGGAGGAATGTCAAGAAATGCTGTGTTCAATGCAGTATCAGTTAATATTTTATAGGACAAAAAGGACTCATGAGTCTGAGGTTATATTTTCTGCTGGATCTAAAATAAAATTGCCTCAATCTTCTTAGTGTTGTAGAATTTATTTTGTAATTCTAAAAAACCAAGTAACCTTTTCCATCAGAAAGTCGTATTTCTTATTCAGGCTGGTTAGAATAAACTTTGCGTGACATTGAAAATTGAGTCATCTTTCAAGTTTTGGTTTTTTTTTTTTTTTTACTAACTACCAAAACTTCTGAATTTACTTTCCTTATTACTCTGGCCCTTCTCCCATCGGATCTCCCTGTCAGAGGACCCCCTACCCCTGCACTCCTGCTGCAAATACCAACCAGAAAAGCCACTTTTCTGCTCAAAGTTTTGCAAAGCTCCTTTGCTCTGACAAGTCCAATGCTCATTGCATCCCCTCTCCCAGGGAATGATTTGAAGAGGATTGGTCACACCCTGAGTACATGGGATGAGCTCTGATTAGTCTGAGCCAACCCCTGTCCACCTGATGGATGGGGCACATGAACCGAGTTGGTCCTATCAGAATGAATCCCAAAATTTTGAGAAATTTTAGGGGGAATGGAATCTTTGTCTTCCTCTTCATGAAGTAGTCTGTGAATGGGAGTCCTAGAACTTCTCCTTCTCTCTCTCTCTCTTTTTTTTTTTTTTTTTTTTTTTGGTACTGGGGATTGAACCCAGGGGCACTCCACCACTGAGCCACACCCCCAGCCCTATTTTGTATTTTATTTAGAGACAGGGTCTCACTGAGTTGCTTAGGGCCTCGCTAAGTTGCTGAGGCTGGCTTTGAACTCTCGATCCTCCTGACTCAGCCTGCTGGGATTAAAGGTGTGTGCCACCACGCCCGGCCCTTCTCCTTTTCTTATCAGGAAAGAACCCAGCCCAAGAATGGGAGCCAGTTGATGGAGACTTGCAGGGTTGAAAGAAAATGTCAAAATGGAATGGAAACCCAATGAAGACAATCTTAAATCCTGTTCTATACTGAAAATTTCCATTACCTGCTGTAATACTCTTTATTATTTAAAAGAGTTTTTTCTTTGTTTCTTTAAAGAATACATTTCTACTGCTATGTGTCTGAAACTATTTTTAAAACTTTACATGCACCAACTCATTTAAACTTATTACAGCCCTGTGAGGTAGGTCCAGTTTTTATCCATATTGTTCACATGAAGGAACTCAAATAGAGAGCTATTAAGCAACTTATCCATGGTCAATAGCTAAGCAACTTATCCACGGTCAATAGCCAGTGTATGTTAGAGTTATGTCCTGAAGATCATCATTTTGGCTGCTGAGTTCTTGCTCTTAACCATTACTCTGCTTCGTATGGGTTCTCCAGAGGAACACCCCCATTAGGGATTTGGTAAGAGTTGTTTATTTGGGAGATGATCTTAAAAATGGCAATAAAGGAGTAGAATAGGAAAGTAGCCAAGAAGGGCATGCTGTCAAGTATGCTGCTACAGGTAACTGGATCTAATCTGCTGGGAGTTCCAGGAGACAGAACACCTATGTTCCGGTTATCTGTTGCTACTTAACAAATCAGCCCAAACATTGGTGTAAAATAGCTATAAGTAATTGTTTATCATGTCCCATGTTTCTGGTGGTTAATTCACTCCTCTAGTTGGTTCTTGCTTGGGGGCTTTTGTGTGGTTATAATCAGATGGAGGCTGGGGCTGGAGACTAGCAGCCTGTATCACTCACATGTCTGATCATCGATGCTGTTAATCATCTGAGTCCAGCTGGGGTTTTCAGCCCTGAATTTCACATTCAGAATGTGAATGGGTGGCCTCTTCAATGAGTCCCTGCCTTCCTCACAGCACAGTGGCAGGGTTCAAAGAGTAAGCTTTCTGGAGAGAGGGCTGGACACCATTTGTGATAGCCTTGAAATTCATGTACATCACTTCTGTTACAACAGAATGTCACTAAGGCTGACCCATAAAGAGTGTGGAATTCGATTTTACCTTTTTGGTGATGGGAGGGTCAAAATCCAGGACTTGTCCTGGGAATGCCTACCTCCAGACTGTTATGGGAGAAAGAAATAAATTTGTCTATCATATGTTACTAGTATTTAATTTTTTTCTTTTCTGACAGTAAAGTATGTAAACCTGATCTTTTCTCCCTTGTGACCATCTCAAGAAAGCTTTGGTTTCTCCCCCTTACTCTCCTCTTTATTGTCATCACCTTAAATGGTTTATGTTAGAATTTTTTTTTAAAGATCAAGAAGACTTTTAAGGGCTTTTTTTTTTTTTTTTTTTTTTTTTTTTTTGCGGTGCTGGGGATTGAACCCGGGGCCTTGTGCTTGCGAAGGAAGCACTCTACCAACTGAGCTATATCCCCAGCCCCTTTCAAGGGCTTCTTTCAGTAGCAGCCCAAAGCCTGTGAGTTTCCGAGGATAAATGACTAGCTTCCTGCTTGGAGAGGCTGGATGGGAGAAATATAGTGAGAAGAAACCAAACTCAGAGTCACATGCATACCATAACTCCCATGAAATACTGAGGTGTGTAATGTGTCATGTAACTTCTGCTAGTAATATGTCATTCTTTGAAGGCACAGCCTAGACCTGTCCAGTGGAATTCCCAGCACCTAATGTGGTGCCTGGCAGAGAGTATCCTACATCCTATTTAGTTTGGTGATGGAATGCATGACTAAAACTTTATCAGTATACAAAAATCCTTTAAGGTATTTTATATATAAATAATTTCAAATTTACAGAAAAGTTGCAAGAATAAGACTAGCACAGGGAATATTTGTATATCCTTTTTCTTTACCTTTATACTGCTATTGCTAACATTTCACCCCATTAGCTTTATTATACCATATGTATATGTGTCTGTTATATGTCTATGTTATATATGTGTGATATGCATGTTATATGTGTAAATGTTGTATATATACAAAAATTTATGTACTAAATCATTGGAGTGTAGGTTGCATTTATCAAACCCTTTGCCTCTAAATGCTCAGTACATTTCTTTAAGAATAAAAAAAATTCTCAGAGCTGGGGCTATAGCTCAGTGATAGAGTGTGTGCCTTGCAAGTGTAATTCCCTGAACTGAATATTCAGCACAAAAGCAAAAACAAAAACAGAAAAGAACATTTCTTACAGAGTGCAGTTGTTAACTGTAGTAAAATTTAAATCGACACATTAAAAATCTAATCAACTATTCATATTCCAATGTTGTCAAATGACACAAAAAATTCTTCCTCCTTCCTCACTTCTGCACACCTGTAATCCCAGTTACTTGGGAGAACTGCAGGAACACTGCAAGTTCCAGGTCAGCCTCAGCAACAACTGTGAGACCTTGTCTCAAAATAAAAAAGAAAAAAGGACTGGGGATGTAGCTCAGAGGGTTAAAGCACCCTGGGTTTGATTCCCAGCATGACTCCCCTCAAAGCTGTCTCTGGGCCAGGGGTGTAGCTCAGTGGAAGAGTACCTGCTTAGTGTGCATGAGGCCCTTGAGTTCAAAAAGTGTCTTCCAGTCCATGACACTGGATGTCTTTCTATTTATTTAGGTCTTCTTTAATTTATTTCAGCAACATTTTAGGATTTTCAGTATAAAAGATTCACTTTATGAATAATTATATTCCTAGGAATTTTAGGAGAAGGAATTTTAATCTAGTTACAGTTGTAAATAGAATTATTTTCTTTTTTAAAAAATATTTTTTATTAGTTATTGATGAACCTTTATTTATTTTTATGTGGTACTGAGAATCAAACCCAGTGTCTCACACATTAGGCAAGTGCTCTACCACTGAGCCACAGTCCCAGCCCTAGAATTATTTTCTATAATAGAAATACAACTGATTTTTGTGAGTTGATCTTGTGCCCTGAAACTTTGATGATTTTTTATTAGCTGTATTAATTATTTGTATAATTAATTAATTAATTATTAATTCTTTGAGATTTTCTATATGTGACATACCATCTGCAAACAGAGATAGATTTACTTCTTTTCCAATTTGGTGCTTCTTATTTATTTTAGTTACTTAAATGCTCTTCCTAGTATGATACTGAATAATAGAGGTTAAAGTGGACATTTGTGTCTTGTCCTGACCTTGAGGGGAAAACTTTTGGTCTTTTACCTTTGAGTAGCTGTGGGTTTTTCTTTTCTTTTCTTTTCTTCTTTTTTTTTTTTTAGTGTTTTTTTGTAGTTGTAGATGAACAGAATGCTTTTATTTGTTTATTTTTATGTGGTGCTAAGGATTGAACCCAGTACCCCACATATGCTAAGCAAGAGCTCTGCCACTGAGCTATAGCCTCAGTCCCTGGGTTTTTCTTAAATATCCTTTATCATATTGAGGAAATTCCCTTCCATGCCGAGTTTTCTGCATATATACAAAAATTTTTCTTCCAAATATTTCTGATACACTGTTGGTTGAAACTGTGGATGTGGAAACTGTGGATACAGAGGGATGGCCATAATTTGTTACAGCAGCCAAAGGAAACTAACACCAGTGGCTTAAGCAAGACAGAATTTGTATCTTTTGCACATAAAAATCTGAATATGGGTAGTCCAGCTCTTCTATGATATTTCCATAGACAACTAGGATTCAGAGTAATTTTACTTTTTTTTCTCCTAGGGTGTGGTCCTACTGTCATCCTCCAACACAAGATCCCATTTATAAGTAAGAGAATGAATGAAAAGGAAGAAAGGACAAAGGACATCTATGAGCTGTTGAGACATTTCCTAGAAATTATCATGTAACACTTTTCTTTAATCCCACTGGGAAAAACTTAGTCATGTGGTCACCTCACCATAGGGAAACTGGGAAATGGACAATATAGTCTCTCTCTCTCTCGTACCAGGGATTGAACCCAGGGGCACTCCACCATTGAGCCACATCCCCAGCCCTATTTTGTATTTTATTTAGAGACAGGGTCTCGCTGAGTTGCTTAGGGCCTTGCTGAGTTGCTGAGGCTGGCTTTGAACTCATGATCCTCCTGCCTCAGCCTCCCAAGTGCTGGGATTACAGGCATGCGTCACTGTGCCCAGCCTGGACAATATAGTCTCTGTCCAGGTGCCCACCTGACTTGCTAAAAATCAGAGGATTTAAGATGGAAAGAATGGATTGCCATAGTTGTGCTATTTTGCGGGGCTTTAACTTTTTTTTTGTTTTTGGAGTGATGGAGGTTGAACCCAGGGCCTGGCACATGCTAGGAAAGCACTCTACCACTGAGCCACATCCTTAACCCTCCTTGGGCTTGTCTTCATTTTTTTAAAAAATTTATTTTTAGGTGTAGATAGATACAATACCTTTATTTATTTGTTTTTATGTGGTGCTGAGGATCGAACCCACTGACTCACATGTGCTAGGCAAGCGCTCTTCCACTGAACCACAAACCCAGCCCTTGACTTTATTTTGTACAATTAAAAACTGCCTAAAAAATCACCATGCAGCTGGGTGCAGTGGCGCATGCCTGTAATCCCAGCGCTTGGGAGGCTGAGGCAGGAGGATCACGAGTTCAGAGCCAGCCTCAGCACAGGCAAGGCCCTAAGCAACTCAGTGAGACTCTGTCTCTAAATAAAATACAAAATAGGGCTGGGGATGTGGCTCAGTGGCCGAGTGCCCCTGAGTTCAATCCCCGGTTACTGAAAAAAAAAAAAAAAAATCACCATGCAGTGGCTGGAGATGTAGCTCAGTGGTAGAGCACTTTCCTAATATGCACAAGGCATTGGGTTTGATTCCCACAAAAACAAAACAAAACAAAACAAATCATGCATTACTGGTATATTTTTAAATGCTTGAAATGAAAAGGAAAAAAAAAACCTTCTAAAATTTTATAAGACTCACCAGGCATTATTCGTGTATTTATAGAAAAAAACGTTTGTGGGTCTGAGGTTGTATCTCTGTGACAGACATGTGATTGCATGTACGGGCACAGGGTTCAACTCCCAACACCAATAAATAAATGAATAAGTAAATAAACAAATGCAATAAATTGAAAATAAATGCACAAATCAATTTGGGGTCTCGGGGTGTAGCTTGATGGTAGATCACTTGCCTACTGTGCACAGGCCTTGGGTTCAATCTCCAGCACTGAAAAAAGATAATTAAAATGTTTGAAATCAAAAGGAGAGGAAAACTGGAATATAGTAGTTTACAGTGTCCAGGGCCTGGCCCTTTCTGGAGACCTGGTCTAGAAGGGCTCAAAGGGAAGATGATTCTCGGAGAAATCCTAGCCCAAATACTCAGGAGACCACTGTGAGCAGCCATGATTAACAGACCTCCTAGAACCTCCCACTCCATCCCTCCGCTCCCTCTACACTCCCATGTTATGAAAGTGACTGCTGCATCAAAGGTGGCAGCAGGCTCCAGGGTGAGCAGCAGCTCAGAGCATGGGGAATGACAGGTATCTTCCAGCAGTCTCTTGCTGAGCACTCATACAGGTTTGGCAAGCATTCTCCAAAAACTCATGTCCATCATTTCCAAACAAGGTCATTCCAAAACATGACCTTATTTGGAAATGATGTCTTGGCAAATGTAATTAGTTAAAATGAAGCCATTTTGGAGTAGGCCCAGGCCAGCTGCTGGAGGTGAGGCTGCTTTCCTCTTCCTAAGAGAGGGGTTCAAACACATTAAGTGGAAAGGAAAAGGGGGCAGAGTCTGGCCCAGGTAAGTGGTCAAGACAGAGGCTTTATTAGCATTAAGAGTTATGTGTCACCTGTAGAGCATCTTGAAGGAAATAATCTTCCCAGGAAAGACAATTAGGGAAAGTGTTAAAGGGAAGAGGCTACTATAATTGTTCAGGGCCAAGTTTTGGGTGTCTACCTCTGGGTTGGGGGGCCTGCTCCTGATCTTGTTCCGCCTCCTCTTTAGTTCTGGTTGTGGCTGTCTGTTAACCTGCACATGGTCCAGGTGGGAGCTTCTCTCCTGGGTGCTGTGCACATTGCTGCAGCTGGAGCTCCATGTAGCTTTGGTGGAATGCTTGTGTGTCCATCCCTGCAGCAGCCTGTGTTTACTACGTGCTGAGTATCAAGTGCCTCGTCGGAGTCTGAAAGTTGCCTCTGCCTGGGCCTCCACACAGGTGTCTGACATGCACACAGATGGTTGGCCCTTTATTGTCCTTTGAGGAAATTCCAGAGCTTGTGACAGCACCTTGTGACCTCACCTAACAAATCTAATATTTATTTTAGTCTTCCCAATTTTATTGGAGGTCTAGGTGAAGGTTTATTTGTTGATCTTCTCAAAATACCAATTTGGATTTTATGGATTCTACTACTGTTTTTCTATTCTCTACTTCATTATCTCCATTTTTAATGTTTATTGTTTCCTTCCTTCATCTACCTTTGGGTTTAGTTTATAATTATTCTAGGTCATAATCATGTAATTGGATCCACCATCATGAAGAAAATGCAGAGTCCAACAAGCAAAGGAAAAGATTGTCAACATCTTTAACCATTAGGGAAATGCAACTTAAAATCACAATGAGAGCTTCCAGCAGTAGGGGGTGCCTGTAGTCCCAGATACTCAGAATGCTGAGGTGGGAGGATCACTGGGGCCTAAGAGAAGAGACCAAACTGGGCAGCATAGCAAGACCCCACCTCAAAACACACACATAGGGCTGGGGCTCTAGCTCGGTGTATAGCTCACACTTGCCTGGCATGTGTGAGGCCCTGGGTTTGATTCTCAGCACCACATACAAATAAATAAATAAAAATAAAGGTCCATGACATTTAAAAAATTAAAAACAAAAAACAAAAAAAACCCACACACACATATGCGCGTGCACACACACACACACACACACACACCACACCAAAACCTAGTGAAGAGGCATAGACAGGATCACTCACACATTGCCAGAATGTGTGAATGTAATTACTACAGCTGCTGGGACGTGGTTAGTTTCTTAAAAACAAAACATGCAAGCTATACTTTGGATCCTGACTGTCCTCCAATGGCCCATGTGTTGAAGTGTCGGTCCCCAGCATGTGGTGTTAACAGTAGTGGTGGAAGCTTTAAGAGTTGGGGCCTAGTGAAAGGAATATGCTATGGACAGACATATTGGGACCCCAGCCCCTTCCTGTCTCCCTGATTTTTTCCAGTTGTCACAAGGTGAACAGCGTCCAATGCTACAGGCTCCCACTATGAAGTCACAGGACCACCAACCATAGATTGAAATCACGAGCTAAAATAAACCTTCCCTCCTTTTAAGCTGATCACTTCCGGCATTTGGGGACAGTAATGGAAAGTTAACTAACACAATGTATTTGATGTGTCAATTGCACCTCAGAGAATGTATGATGGGAAATAAAGACTTAGTGAGCATACCCCCAAATATTCTTCAATTTTTACATAGCAGCCTCATTTAACACCAAGAACTGGAATCAACCCAAATATCCTTTTGCAGATGATAAGACGACAACAACAAGAACAACAAACCCTGCGCTGCCTCTATAGCACTGGTAACCACTCAGCCATGAAAACTGATTTATGCAGCAATCTGCACGTATCACCAGGAGATTATCCAGAGCGAACAATGCGAATCACAAAATGGTAAATACTACATAATAGATTTGTGTAAACTTCATGAAATTTTAGTAATGGGTACACAGAATAGTGGTTACCAGGAGGAAAGGGCAGAGACAGAGGAGGAAATTGGGTGTTGCTATGAGGGAACACTTGTGGGTTCTTTCTAGTAATGGAAATATTCTATATTCTCTCTGTATTGATGTAGTCCTCTTTGTTGTGATATTGTAGTATTGCGAGATGCTATCATTGGGGGAAACTGGGTACAGGAAATATTGCATACATTCTTTTTTTTTACAAATGCATACAATATAAGATGTATACTTAGCCATAGAAACAATGGAAATATCTACCAGTAGAGTGATTATTTATGATGTCCCCTAAATAAGATATGCATGAAGGAAAATACAAAATAATTAGGAAAGTGTCATTATATGGGGTTTCTATTTTTCATTATGTTCTTTAAATGGTCACTGAAGTAAACTAGTTTTATGAATGCAAACAACTCACTGTCATTCTGCAAGAACAAATATTCTGAGAATACAATAATAGCAATTCAGAATACTCGCTGGAGGAGCTGGATGACTCAATGTGCTATTTGTGGAAATATAGAGTGATAACAACCACTTTGGGAAACACTTTGAAAGTGTCTTTAAAGTTGAAAACAGTCAGGAATGGTGGTGAGCACCTGCAACCCCAGCTACTTGGGTGGATGAGGCAGGAGGATCACAAGTTCCAAGCCAGCTCGCCAACTTAGCAAGACCTTGTCTCAAAATAAAATGAAAAAGCACTGGAAATGTGGCTCAGATGTAGAGTACTCCCCTAGCATGCCTGGGGCCCTGGCTTCAATCCCCAGTAAAACACACACACACACACAGTTGAACATGTATATACCCATATGATCTGGTATTAAATAAAGGGAAATAAAAGTATAAGTGCTTACAATGTTTTGTTCAGGAATGTCCATGGAGAGCAGTTGCAGAGGAGAGCAGTGACAGAGGATGGGAGAGCAGTGACTGAGATTGGGGGTGTCTGATGACCTCACGGCTGTGGCATGCCTGGTATCTGGGAATGTTCCTGGGCAAAGGCACCGGATGCTCAGCTGCTGTGCTAATGCCCTGTATGAGGAGGCTCTGTGCAAGAGTCCTTTCAGCTCTGACCTTGATCTCAGGCACATAGCTCCTGGGAATAGAGGAATTCTTAGGCTAGACAACCACAATGCTTCACCAACTCTACTACTCCTGAGCTGCCTGCTTAACAATAACTTTAAACAATGGGCCTTCTTGAGAGCCACACAAAGCTCCTAACATTGCACTTTGCAACTGTGGGTTGCAACTGCAGAAAAGCTATGTAGATGTTTCTAGTTTCTGTAACTTTCCTGAATACAAAAAATAATGCTTGGATAGTCTTTAACCTGATTATGAGACATATATAAATAAAGATTGTTTGGATAACTCTTTAGAGCTGTGTCTCCATCAGAGAGCAGCACTCCACCTGATCCTAGCTATTTATCTTCAAAATCTGCCTGTGTGAATATTTTTCTAATCCCCCATTGCTCCTCACTGGGACCTGCAAGTTTGGCTGCACTGGTCATGGCAAATATCCATAGCAACTTCTTTCAAATATGCACACAAACACAGGAAACACTGCAGATATCCATTAGCAGAGGAACGTATGAACAAATGGTAAACTATCTATGCACTGTCATGTGAGGCTGAAGTGCACGCATAGGAAAAGCGCGAAAAAATCTGAAAATAGTTACTAGAGATGACACAAAAAGAGTAGGTGCGTACTCTATGTTTATATCTTTTTTTAAATACAAAATTCAAATTAATAAAAAAAATGTCAGAAAGAAGACGCATACAGGATTGCCTGGCTCCTTTACATTCTTCAGGGAAACTCTGTCCTCATTTCCTCAGAATTGAGAAGTTAACCATGGATGGGTGAGGACCTGAGGAGATAGACAATATGGTTAATTCCTGGAACAGAAAGGAAGCCTTCATCACCATGCTTTATAAATTATGTGGACAGGTACAAATATGTGTGTGCACACTTACAGTGATAGAAAGCATTCAAAATAATGCATATCTACTCAGGAATATAGAGAACAGCCAAGAAATCCTTTTATGAGAAAGAAAGAAAATGAAAGACAGCACAATGGGGTAATTTGATTTACTCAGGCATCCCAGAGTCAGAACAGTTACGTTTCCCTGGGATCTTTGCACAGAAGCCCAATTTTTACAAATATTTTTGCCCCACCCAATCCCTCACCAAATTCTTTTTTTCTTTTTTTTTTGGTACTGGGGATTGAACCGAGGGGTACTCCACCACTGAGCCACATCCCCAGCCCTATTTTGTATTTTGTTTTAGAGACAGGGTCTCACTGAGTAGCTTAGGGCCTCGCTAAGTTGCTGAGGCTGGCTTTGAACTCGTGATCCTCCTGCCTCAGCCTCCCAAGTTGCTGGGATTACAGGCGTGCGCCACCACACCCGGCTCCTCACTAAATTCTGTAGCCCTTGTCTCTAAGCTCCGAACAAGATGAATCCTCTTTGCTTAAAGTGAGGTCACAAGGTGCCTGCACAGGCTTTAGGATTTCCTCAAAGGGTAATAAAGGGCCAACCATCTGTGTGGATGTCAGACACCTGTGTGGAGGCCCAGGCAAAGGCAGCTTTCAGACTCCGACGAGGCACTTGATACTCAGCATGTAGTAAACACAGGCTGCTGCAGGGATGGACACACAAGCATTCCACCAAAGCTGCATGGAGCTCCAGCAGCAGCAGTGTGCACAGCACCCAGGAGAGAAGCTCCCACCTGGACCAGAGCAGGTCAACTGACAACCCCAGCTGGAGCTGAAAAGGAGCCTGGACCAGGATGGGAACAACATCCCCCAGCAGAAGTCACCCAAAGCCTGGTGGCAAAACATTGTTCTGGACTCTCTTAACACTTGTTCCAATTTCTTCTGTCTTGATCATTTTCTGGAGCCAGAAACACTTTCATTATTTTCTTTCTCTTAATCTATTTGAAACCCTTTCCTAGGAGGCATCCTTCAGGACCTGACCCTGAGGTCATGTGAGAAAAAAGGAAGCAGCCTGAACCTCCAGCAGCTGGTCTTTGATCCACTTGGCCTTGATTTATTGTATCAGGTAAAGCAAGGGTCTAAAACTTTATCTTGCACATGGATACTTATTTCCCTGGAAACATTTATTAAAGACACTATTCTTTCTCTTGTGAATACTCTTGGAACAACCTCAGAAACATCAATTCAACATAGATATTTGTGTTTTTCTGTACTCTAAATTCTGTTCCATCAATCTGTAGGCCCATGCTTCTACCCATACCACACTATTTTAAATACAAAGCTACTTCGTTGCTTTTTAGTAATCTTTGAAATTGAGAAGTTTCTCCTTCACTTTCTGTGAAGTTTTTGTTCACAGAAAACTGTTTTTGTTCAGTTCACAGAGACTGTTTTTGTTACTTGAGTTCTTATACAATTGTATAGAAATTGGTGGATTAGATTTTCCATTTTGGCACAAAGTGACCATTGGAAAGCTGATTATATTAAATATGTAGATTTTGGGGCAAGTATCACTGTTTTAATCAGTTTGTTTTGCTGCAGTGACTAAAGGACCTGACCAGAACAACTACAGAAGTGGAAAAGTTTATTTGAGGGCTCATAGTTTCAGAGGTTCTTAGTCCATAGAAGGCTGGCTCCATTCCACTGGATTGGAGGTGAGGCAGAAGAGCATGGAGGAAGAGTGATCAGGAAGCAGAGCGAGACTCCACTCTCCAGATACGAATATATACCTCAGAGTCATGCCCCCAATGAATCACTTCCTCTAGCCACAGCCCACCTGCCTCCAATTACCACTCAGATTATCCCATCAGGGATCAATTAACTAAGTTGAGGCTATAACCCAATCACTTCTCTGATCCTTCTTGCATTGTCTCACACGTGAGCTTTTGGGGGACACCACATCTAAACCGTAACAGTCACCTTCTTAATATTGTCTTCTCATACAGGACACAGCATGGTCCCATTAAAGATGGAGGTCATCTTCAATGTCTTTCAGCAATGATCTCTTGTTTTCAGTGTAGAAATCTTAAACCCCCTTTGTTAAATTCATTTTTAAGCATTTAATTCTTTGATGATGCTGCATATTGTATTGTTTTCTTTCATACCATTTGTTGACAGTCTACAGAAATACACCTGGTAAATTTGTGTTGGTTGCATGTCCTGTCACTTTGCTGAATTTGTTTATTAGTTCTCTGTTCTTTTCTGAATTCCTTAAGGTTTTCTATGTATTAGATTGTGTTGGTGTTTGGAGCTGGAGACGGCCTGGGTGCTGGCAAAGCTGCAGCCCGAGTGAGAAGACAGGATGCCTGTGGTGCTGTGGCTCCTGAGAGATCCTGACATAAATCCTTGTTTGTCGGAATCTGAGGCTCCACCAGATGTATGGATGAAAATAACTATGGCAGGGAAAGATGCTCCAGTTACTTCTTGAAGTACAAAAACTGCTAGAGATTCTGGAATTCCATCATGATCCAAAGAAGACAGAATGGAGTGAAACCATCTATGCCCACAGCAGCAGAAAGAGATGAAATCTTGGGAGCAATGGGAAAGATGCCTTATTGAATTTTGCCCTGAAATTGTTTATGTAAACTAGAAGCAGATAAATATTTTTAATGCACAATTGCTATAATCTTGTAAGATTGACCGGCCTTACCCAGACAGATCTGAAGTTTTACAAGGAGAGACAGAATTCAGTTAGTGTCGTGTCTTTGATGTTTGTTTTCAGTGCCGCAATAACACGTCACTGCCATGCTGTACTTCCTAGAGGTAAGGAGGGTTAGGAAAGGCTATTGGAGTTGAGCTTCTCTGCTGGGTCTATAAAACAGAAAACAAAAACTACTCCTACACCTGGAGACTAAATAATATGCTATTAAATGATGCAATGATAATAGAAGACATCAAGGAGGAAATAAAAAAATTCTTAGAGGTAAACGAGAACAATGACACAACATATTGAAATCTCTGGGACACTCTGAAAGCAGTACTAAGAGGGAAGTTCATTGTATTGAGCTCATTACATTGAAAAAATAAAAAGTCAACAACTAAATGACCTAACATTACATCTCAAAGCTCGAGAAAAAGAACAGATCAACACCAAAAGGAGTAGAAGGAAAAAATTAAAATCAGAACTGAAATCAATGAAATTGAGAATAACAAGAATAACAATTCAAAACATTGACAAAACAAAAAGTTAGTTCTTTGAAAAAGTAAACAAAATTGATAAACCCTTAGCAACACTAACAAAGAGGAGAGAAAACTCAAATTACCAAAATTTGTGATGAAAGAAGAACTATCACAATAGACACCACTGAAATACAAAGCATAATTAGAAGCTACTTTGAAAATCTATACTCCAACAAAACAGAAAATACTGAAGACATCGACAAATTTCTAGAGACATATGAACCTCCCAAATTGAACCAGGAGGACATACACAACTTAAACAGATCAATTTCAGGCCCCGAAATAGAAGAAGCCTACCAACCAAGAAAAGCCCAGGACCAGATAGATTCTCAGCAGAATTCTACAAGACCTTTAAAGAAGAACTAATACCAATACTCCTCGAAGTATTCCATGAAACAGAAAAGGAGGGAACCCTTCCAAACTCATTCTATAAAGCTAGTATCACTCTGATACCAAAATAAGACAAAGACACATCAAAGAAACAAAACTTTAGACCAGAATCACTGATGAACATAGATGCAAAAATCCTTAACAAAATTCTGGCAAATCGCATGCAAAAACATATTAAAAAGATAGTGCACCATGATCAAGTGGGGTTTATCCCAGGGATACAGGGTTGGTTCAACATCCGGGAATCAATAAACGTAATTCATCACTTCAATAGACTCAAAGTTAAGAATCATATGATTATCTCAACAGATGCTGAGAAAGCATTTGATAAAACACAGCACCCCTTCATGCTTAAAACCCTAGAAAAATAGGGATAGTAGGAACATTTCTCAATATTGTAAAGGCTATCTATGCTAAGCCCACAGCTAACATCATTCTAAATGGAGAAAAATTGAAAGCATTCCCCCTGAAAAATGGAACAAGGCAGGAATGCCCTCTTTCTCTACTTCTGTTCAACACTGTCCTTGAAACTCTAGCCAAAGCAATTAGACCAAAGAAATTAGAGGGATACAAATAGGAAAAGAAGAACTATCCCTATTTGCTGATGACATGATTCTATATTTAGAGGACCCGAAAAACTCCACTAGAAAACTTCTAGAACTATTAAATGAATTCATCAAAGTGGCTGGATGTAAAATCAATATGCATAAGTCTAATGCATTTCTTTTCATAAGTGATGAAGCCTCTGAAAGAGAAATTAGGAAAACTACTCCATTTATAATAGCCTCAAAAAAATAAAATACTTGGGAATCAATCTAACAAAAGAGGTGAAAAACCTCTACAATGAAAACTACAGGACACTAAATAAATAAATTGAAGAAAACCTTAGGAAATGGAAAGATCTCCCATGTTCTTGGATAGGCAGAATTAATATTGTCAAAATGGCCATTCTACCAAAGGCACTATACAGATTCAATGCAATTCCAATCAAAATTCCAACGACATTCCTCACAGAAATAGAGAAGGCAGTCATGAACTTCATCTGGAAGAATAAGAGACCTCGAATAGCTAAAACAATCCTGAGCAGAAAGAGTGAAGCAGGGGGTATCACAATACCAGACTTTAAACTGTACCACAGAGCAATAATAACAAAAACAGCATGGTACTGGCACCAAAATAGACAGGGAGACCAATGGTACAGAATAGAGGACACAGAGACAAACCCACAAAAATAATAGTTACCTCATACTAGACAGAGGAGCCAAAAACATACAGTGGAGAAAAGACAGCCTCTTCAACAAATGCTGCTGGGAAAACTAGAAATCCATATGCAGTAAAATGAAATTAAACCTCTATCTCTCACCCTGCACAAAACTCAACTCAAAATGAATCAAGGACTTAGGAATTAGACCAGAGACCCTGCACCTAATAGAAGACAAAGTAGGCCTGAATCTTCATCATGTTGGATTAGGATCAGACTTCCTTAACAAGACTTCCAAAGCACAAGAAATCAAAGCAAAAATCAATAAATGGGATGGACTCAAACTAAAAGGCTTTTTCTCAGCAAAGGATACAATCAATAATGTGAAAAGAGAGTGTACAGATTGGGAGAAAATCTTTACCACATGCACTTCAGATAGAGCACTAATCTCCAAAATTTATAAAGAACTTACAAAACTTTACACCAAAGATACAAAGAACCCAATCAATAAATGGGTTAAGGATCTGGACAGATACTTTACAGAAGAGGATGAACAGGTGATCAATAAATATATGAAAAAGTGTTCAACATCTCCAGTAATTAGAGAAATGCAAATTAAATTAAAACAACTCTAAGATTTCATCTTACTCCAATTAGAACATCTATTATCAAAACACAAATAATAATAGATATTGGTGTGGCTGTGGGGAAAAAGGCACACTTTTACATTGCTGGTGGAGTTGCAAATTGGTTCATCCACTCTGGGAAGCTGTGTGAAGATTCCTCAGAAAACTTGGAATGGACCCACCTTTTGACCCAATTATCCCACTCCTTGTCCTATACCCAAAGGACTTAAACTTAGCATACTACAGTGACACAGCCACATCAATGTTCATAGCAGCTCAATTCACAATAGCTAGATTGTGGAACCAACCTAGATGCCCTTCAACAGATGAATGAATAAAGAAGCTGTGGTATATATACATACATATACACATATGTATGTATATATATATATATACACTCAGTAGTATTCCATTGTATATATACATACATATGTGTATATGTATGTATATATATGTGTATATGTATGTATATATACAATGGAATACTACTGAGTCATAAAGAATAATAATATTATGGCATTTACAGACAAATGGATGGAATGGGAGATTATCATGCTAAATGAAATAAGCCAATCCCCCAAAAAACAAAGGCTGAATGTTTTCCCTGATAAGTGGATGATGATATAAAGTCTGGTTGGGGGTGGTGGTGAGAGAAGAATGGAGGAACTTTAGATTCTGTAGAGGGAAATGAGAGGGGGAGGGGGAGGGGGTATGAAAAATGATGGAATGAGACAGAAATCATTACCCTATGTACATGTGTGATTAACAATAATGATATGAATGTACATCATGCACAACCATAGAAATGAAAATTTGTACCCCATATACCCCATATGTGTACAATGAATCAAAATGAAGTTAAAAAAAAAAAAGAAAACTGGAAAAAAATCGATTGTATCACCTGTGAGTCCTTCTTTTCTAATTTGGATAACTTCGACTTCTTTTTCTTGCCCAACTCTTCTAGCAAAAAGCACCTGCATAACAGAAGTGGCCAAACTGTCATTCTGGTTTTGTTGGCACCTGCGTGGAGAGCTTGCAGTTGTCACCCCGTGGGTAGCATGAGTTGTGCATTTTTCAACAATGGCGTTGCTCAGATTGGGGAAATTCCTTTCAATTCCTCGTTTGTAGAGTGTCTTTATTCTGAAAGGTTGTTGGATTGTGTGAAATGCTTCATCAGCAATGAAATGATCTGTTTGAATTCATTATGTTATGGTGGTGTGCGACACGGATTGACGTTTCCACATGGAACACTTGCTTTCCTGTGACAAATCCCACTTTTCCTCATCTGTAATCCTTTCAAAATGTTATTCGATTCATGTTGTGGGGGGTTCTGTTAAGAATTTTCACATCCAGATTCACAGGGATGTCCATCTGTGCTTTTATTTTCCTGTGATGTCTTCACCTTTCTTTGGTTTCAGAGTAATAGTGGCATCAGAAAATGATTCAAAAAGGTTATCCCATCCTTCCTGTATTTAAAATAAAAGTGGAGAAGAATCAGAGTTAATTCTCCTTTAACTGTTTTTTAAAATGCACCATTGAAGGCAAATGGTACTGAGTTTTTCATCACTGATTTATTCTCTTCTGCTTCTGTTCAGTTTTCCACTTTCTTCTTGAGTTGAGTTTGTCTTTGGTAGTGTATGTTTCTAGAAATGTGTCTGTTTCACCTAGGTTATCTCATTTCTTATTTTATTTTATTTTATTTTTTGGAACCGGGGATTGAACTCAGGGGCACTCGGCCACTAAACCACATCCCCAGCCCTATTTTGTATTTTATTTAGAGACAGGGTCTCACTGAGTTGCTTAGGGCCTTGCTAATTTGCTGAGGCTGGCTTTGAACTCGAAATCCTCCTGCTTCAGCCTCCCGAGTCGCTGGGATTACAGGCGTGCGCCACCACACCTGGCTCTATCTAATTTCTTGATGCACACTTGCTCATAGTTTGTTCTATGATAGTGATGGGCCTCCCATCACTGTCCCCAAAGTAACAGCTGTGAACTCTTTCCTGATGTCACTTCCCATCCAAAAAGATAGAAGGCCCCAATGATGCTAAAGGTGTAATAAGCAGGTAATGTTAGCACAAAATGACTGAGCCAGGAGCAAATTTCACAGATCAGCAAAGCCTTTATTCAGCAGTGAAGTCATGTACCTAGTGGACCCACCTGATGGCAAATGAGCCCCTAGCCAAAGGAGGAATCTGTGCTTATTTATGCCACGCTGAGAAGTTACTTAATTATTGACAGAGCTTGTCAGATGGGCACTTAGGAAACAGGTTTGTGAGAATTTGAAATTTGTTTTTACTGGGCAATGTTTTTACTTAGGAAAGAATGGAGAGTCTAGGGTCAGTGTTCATCTCTTACCCTTCAGAGTCCCACTGTATTGTCACTGGGAAAGGTTCTATTTGGAAAGGATCAAGGCCTTGTCTTCCTCCCAGGGGCTGCCATTTTAGGCTTGATGAATATCTCGTCTCAGGGACTGTCCTGTCACAGGGAAAGGATGTATTGGGGAAGGATCAGGGTTATCAATGTGTCGCCTTCTTCCTCACTCCCAATTTCCAGGCCACACTATTTTGAAGTTTGTCATTTACCATACATGACAGATAAAAGCAGCAGTTACTCATGTCTAGTGAGGGTAGAGGGGTGACTGGTCACTCTGTGGTGTGAAAAATGTCCATTTTCTGTCCCTGTTCAGACTTGGATACACAGTGGTCCTTCTTTGGTCTGATAAAAAAACAAGTGAATTATCTTCTGAGCATGGCTTGTTACATCCCACAAAAGAACAACAGATTCAGCCATGAATATCAGCCCCAGACCTAGCAAAGCCAGGGCAGCTACTGCTCCCAGGCCAGTGGCCGGAGGTCTGAGGATACCATTCTCTTCTCAGCACTGTCTCAGGGATTAGACTACTCATATTCCCCTTGGAAAGGGACTTCAAATTGAGTAGTGAAAAGAAAATCAAGCATCTCCAGCCAGGTAGGCAAGCAAGACACAGGGTTTATTAGAAGTCAGAAGCTTCCTTAGCTCTTGGAAACAAGAAATATCTCCAAGGCACTAAATATAGAGTTTTATATAGTATAAATAGCCTTTCCTAGGCTACATGTACAAAATCAAATCAGAGAAAACTGAAAATACAATAATATGGTTTAAGTATCCTCAAAAGAGAAATTAAAAATCTCAAAGTCTGCTTTGAACAACCACTTTGAAAGACAGTTCAACGAATTCTGTGTTAAACATGCACCAACAATGTTACCCTAAATTTCACACCTAGATATTTTCCTCAGGGCAACAAGAACTCATCGCCATACAGTCTTGTCCAAGAATGACCACAGCAGCTTGATGTTTAAGGGGCAATGCTGGAGACAATGCAAAGGCCAAGAGCAGATGAATGGAGAAACACATATAATTGCACACAGTGGCTGAAGTATTGACTGCTGTATCCAGACTTCCAGAAACTATGGCCTCAGGACACCCTGCACTGAGAGCAGTAAATTCTTCTATATCCTAAATTCCAAAGGCCACAACCTCAAACTGCCCACAGTGAGATCATCTTCCAAAACTACAGATGCTGCTTCAGCTCCTGCTTGACACCTTGGGCCACTTGCCAGGAGGCACCAATAGTGACACCAGACAGGCCAGAGCAGGGTCATCCAGGCTACACCCTATGCAGCCCCACCCCTTCCTCCTGAATGTGGGGAAAACAGGTCCCTGAGGAGTCTGGTTCCTCACGTTCAATTCCAGAACAGGGTTGGTAGGAGAGGAAGGGGTTTGCCCAGGGTTAATCCTGAGATCCCAATGTCATCTTCTGAAGGTGCATAACAGAAGCCTGGGTTACAGTTTCTGATGAAGCCTAGATGGCAGAGGTCACAAGGGTAGAAACAGCATGGACAAGGGCCAGGTGGGGTCTGGGGTTCCTATGGGCTGACAGGCACTCTATTTGCCTGCACTTTGCAGGAAGATGAGGAGATGTCAAGCAGGAGCTTCAGCTCCATGGGCCTCAGAAGAAGCCAAGGTTGAGCACCACCAAGGGCACCAGCCCAGGCTCAGGGTGGGTACAGAGGGGCAGGGCCTAGAAAAGGACCTGGAGCCAAGACAGACACCATTCTAACTACTTCTCTTTGGGTTTGGGGGATGGAGGATGTAAGCTCATGGCCCACAAATGACGAGGAAGGAGATGGGAAGCAAATCTCAGATCAGCAAGCTTTTCTTTATTCTGCAGTGAAGTCTATCAATCAGGCATAGTGGGGGCTCATTTTCTGAGGTGGAAAGTCACCGTTTACATGTTGGTGGTATCTGAACAGTAGCACTGACATTAATTCACTTCACTGCCTCTGATGATACGCATGTTCACCATTCAGTTGATTATAACCCCTGGACCCACACGTCCATGTGGCAGTGGCCCAACTGTCCTGACACCCCCTCAAGTCTTACATATTATCAGGATTAGAAGGGCTGTGTTTAGCCAGAATGTCCGTGGCCTTTGCCATTCTTCCCATTTCTCTGCCATATGTTGTCTCAAGGAACATGGCTCAAGCTCTGATGGCAGGAGCTGGGCCTGCTGGGCTGCACCACCTTCCAGATGGAGGCACTTATTACAGCCACCAGCCCTTCCTGGCTGTCGGACCTGGACCTCATTCCCTTCTTCATCCCATCTCAACAGAATCATAAGGAACAATGGCCCAGGTAGCCTCACACAGGACCTTATGTCTGGGATAGGCCTTTATTTTCTCATTTGTAGAATGTGATGTATGGTTGGCATTAATGTTCCTAATTCAGGGAGTTACCACCTTTTCTCAGCTAACGAACTGGCCTGCAGCAGCACCAGCAGCCTCATGGTGGGTCACAGTTTGGCCACTGACTATCTTCCCACTCACTGTCCCACCCCAGAGGAGAGAGTTGGCCTCAGAGGTGGATGAAACCCCCACTCCATGGGTGGTTCCAGCAGGCATGCTAAAGAACCTGGAGGAAGCCCTGGAGCCTGATGTCCCAGAGGGCCACCCCTCCTCCAACCCCTCCTTCACCAGTACCTACCGAATCTTCATCTCCACACTATAGGTCCTCATGTTTAGAAGGTGATCCCTGCCCTCCAGGCACAGTGCAATTTCACCACCAAACCTCTGAACAGTGGGGTGCCAAGCAGATCAACCTCACAGGATTGTTGAGGCCTGAGTAAGATTTCCCTTGAAATTGCTTACTCAGTCTTGGTCCCTTAGAAAGATCTGCTGGAGGGGCTGTGCTTGTTCCCTTTGATTATTTTCCTCTCCCACTGAATGAAAATTTGCCTCACTTTCACTAACCCTCTGGACTTGGGCTCAGTTTTTTTCTTCATTGTAAACGAGATTTGAGCCTCCCTGTATGATCTTCGGGGTGTACCCAGAACTGGATTCCATGAGGGCTGGCAGGCCCAGGCCCGCTTAGACATCTTGGAAGCAGGTGATGGCATTCCAACCTTGAATGAATAGACATGAAGCTACACTATGGGAAGACACTTTTCTGGGCACTGACCATGATCCAATGAACAAAGCAGGCAGCAGCCCTAACCTTTTGACTTCCATTCTAGTCCAGGTCACACAGTCACACTAGACATCAGAGGAGGTAGTGAAGGGTTATGGAAATTATTTTCCTACAAGATAGCTCCCCAAGAAAAATGGAGGAATAATGTGGCTTGGAAGGAAGAAGGGGAAACTAGTCAAGCATTAACCTCCCAGTAAATCTTTCCTAATAACATGAGCCCTGAAGGAAAGGTGCAGATACTAAATGCCATGCTCTGGACTTTAACCTTCCCCCATTGCAAATTAGTCCTATATGGAGGCAGAGCAAACATCCAAATTCTGGGAAATGAAGAATCCCAGAGAAAGAAAAGCAATGGGCAAGATTTGAGTACTCATCCCTCAGGATCTGGACTCCCATCTCCCCAAATAACAATGTTTCAACCTTTTTACAACTACCTTCCTAAGTTAAGGTTTTAAGCTGCACAACTAGCCCCTGAAGGTCCAAACTGCACATCCGTTCATAATCCCCAATGAAATTATAAAACCCAGACTCCTCCTGTAACCCTCTGGGTATGGGCCATCTCCATACCCAGAAAATGGACCCTCCCACTCTTGATTGATTGACTTTGCTGCAGAATAAAGGAAAGGAATAAAGGAAAGCTTGCTGATCTGAGGTTTGCTTCCCATCCCCCGCCTCCATCATTGGTGGGCCATGAGCTTACAAGTAGTTTCCACATTATGGCAGCTATGACATTCTCCTGGCCTCCTCTAAATAGGCATGCATATCAGAGGGACACGGTTACCCAGACAAGGTAAAAAGAGACCTAGGCAGCATGTCATTGTGAGCTAAAAAACCCAGGGAAGGCTGTCATTACAGACTTACATTGTTTCCTCCTTTATCAGATATTTGTGGAGCACTAGCCCTGAGACAATGAGTGCAATGCACATAGAAGATATCCCTTCCCTTTCCTAATGGGAGTTTGTAATGATTTTGATATGAGGTGTCCCGAAAAAGCTCATGTGTGAGACAACACAAGCATGTTCAGTGGAGAAATGATTGGGCTGTGAGAGTCTTAACTTAATCTGTGAATTAATCCCTGATGGGATTAACTGAGTGGTAACTGGAGGCAGGTGGGGTGTGGCTAGAGGAAGTGGTTAATTGGGGGTGTGGCCTATGTGGTGTATATTTTCTATGTGGAAGTGGATTCACTCTCTCTGCTTCCTGATCAACATGGGAGCTGTCTCTCTCTGCCACTCTTCCACCATGATGTCTTGCCTCACCTGGAGTCCTGAGAAAAGGAACTGGCCTTCTATGAACTTAAGACCTATGAAACCATGAGCCCTCAAATAAACTTTTCCTCCTGTACAGTTGTTCTGGTTGGGTTCTTTAGTTACAGCAATGAAAAAGCTGACTAAAACAGAAATTGGTACTAGGAGTGGGGTCACTGCTGTGACTAACATGACCATGTGGCTCAGAATTTCTTGGAATTGTGGGAGGAATTTTGAGATGCACAGGGTAAGCTGGAAATGCTTTAGTGTTATAAATGGAGATTAATGGCCAATTCTGGTGGGAGCTCAGAAGACCAGAATGACAAGAGGAACTTGGTCAGTGAAGACAGGGCTAATGGGGTTCAGAAGAGGACTCAATTGGAATTTGGAATAGAGGCCATCTGTGTTATGTTCTGGCTGAGAAACTGTCTGCATTTTTCCCGTGAGACTTTCTGTGAGGCTGATTTTCAAAGTGATGTAATCTGGCAGAAGAAATTTCTAGGCAGCATAGTATTCAGGCAGTGGCATGGATGTTGCTGGTGGCTTTTATCCAAATTTATTGTGATAATCAGGAGCAGAAAGGACAGAACAAAGATTCAAAAAACTTTAAACGTAGGAGTAAAACTGAGGCCCCAGATTCTCATGAATCACTGTGTGAACTCAAGAGAGACCCCTCCCTCCTCTGGGGCTTACATATTCCTGCCTGATCAGGAGACAGAGCTCAGGATGCCATGCATGTTTCTGAGGATCTGGTGCCTTCACCTGGCTCCCATCAAAGCCCATTTCTAATAGTCACAGCACCTCATGTTCATGTTGGGGATCCAATCCTTCCCCCCACATCCATGTGACTGAGGCTGATTACACATTTGGCACTGGGGAGATAAGACAGATGGACCTCACCCTCCAGGAACGATGACACCTTGGTCTACTGCTCTGTGGCACCACTCCATGCACAAGCCACCTGCAGCACACGTGATACGAATGCCAGGCCAGGCTGCACCCGGCAGGGCGCACCTGCATCTACACTGGGAAGACAACAACACAGGGTCCTGAAGCACCACCCAGCCTGTGGACCTGTGCAGATCTACCAGACGGACCTGTGTATTAGTTTCACACTAATATTTAGTTGGACATTGGGGAAACAAAAGCCCATTGATAGGCACATACTGGCCCAGGGCACAGGACAAGGAAAGACTCCAGAGAAGGCAGGGTCCTGACTTCCTAGGTTAGGACTCGGTCAACTACTAAGGGATTTCCTTTGGAAAGAGAACTCTCAAGGACATGGGGAACCCTGTCTACCTTTGCCATGTGAGATCATTTCCTTTCAGTATCCCAACAGATACACACTGGTGCATACACTGACACCACATGTGGGGACCAGAGTGTAGGTCAGAGACATTGTGGATCCCAGGTGATATGGAAAAGGAGAAAGAAGCTGGAAACAGCTCTTTCATAGAACAGAAGTAGCCCATCTCCATATACATACTCAGGACCCAGAGCATGGAAGTGGTAGAGAAGCCTGAATTTTAGTGTTGAGGTATCCCTAAGTTGCCCAGGGATCTGCTTACTCTGAGCCATCCCAAAGACAGCAAAGAGGGTGGCTCTGGGGGTAGCTCAGTGGTACATTGCTTCCTGGCATGGGTGAGGCCCTGGGTTTGATCCCCAGCACAGCCAAAAAACAAACAGAAAACCATCCAAGACAGCAAGAGGAGACCGGGGCCTATGGCCCTGTGTCCACCAATGTGAGTACCTTTGACAAGGACAAGCCCTGTGCAGGCTCACCAGTCTCAGCTGCTCCTGGTGTGACACTGCGCTCTGGTCCTTGGAAAAGGCTTTCTGGCCTCTTGGAGGGACTTAAAAGCCAAGAGGAGATAGGAAGATGGATGTGAGGTACAGCAGAATGGTGGATTATGAACCACTCATCCTCGAAGGGGGAGAAAGACCACCTGCTTAGAGCCTCAGGGTCTCATGTGGAACTGAAGCCAAAGTTGCTGCCTTGGCTGTGGTGAAAAGGCTTTGTGAGGTCAATGGACTACAGGGTCATTGTGGACAGTAGGGGAAAGGGAAGGTCTTTCTAATGACCCTGGATCCTTCAGGCCCGGATTTTGGCCCCAGACATTTTGAAAACTGAGGCCTAAAAGTCACTCCAGCAAAGCCCTGTTTCCTGCGGTGGTTTTTCCTCCATGGATGCAAGGTGAACCCTGGCCACCCTGGAGAGACTGACTGAGCTCACTGTACTCTGCTGGAGGCTCACAGACAGGAACAGCCACCAGAGGGCTCTCTGGCTATTTCCCTTCCACCACACAGAACAGCAGCTCCAATTAGGAGCATCCATCTCTACTATCTGAGCTTCTCAGTGACTGCAACCTGTTCAAGAGCTTCCAAGATTCTCTCATTTATTCCATCACCATTCCCCAAATGTTTACCTTGTTCCACGTGCTGAGTTAGGCCTGGGAACTGCAAAACAGGGGACCAATATTGTCCCCTGCCCTCTGAAAACTCAAATCTGGAGGAATAGAGGGACAAAGCACTAGAGTAACATAAATGGAAGAAAAGATCAGGTGTTATATTTATTTTTTTTAATGGACACAATATCTTTATTTTATTTATTTACTTTTACCTGGTGCTGAGGATTGAATCCAGTGCCTCACACATGCTAGGCAAGTGCTCTACCACTGAGCCACAACCCCAGCCCCAAGTGTTATATTAAAATAAACCCTGGGGATCTTTAGGGCAGTCACTACATGAGGCTCAATACTTAGAGGTGGTGCCAAGTGGGATCCAGCCCTGCACAGGGAGGGAGTATCAACTATTGATAGGTTCAAAGGCAGAAGTGAGTTGTCTAGAGAGGAGGCGGGAGGGCAGCCAGTGTGGCTGGAGGGAGCTCAGGAGGAGAGAAGGGTAGGGATGGACAATTCTGGGGACAGATTTTGGGCACTGACAGACTATACAGTGACCCAACACTATTTGAAGAATTAACACAAATAGAGCAGATGAAACCACAAACATTTCTGCTCTCACAGTGTTTCTGGATGAGCATGCAGGAGGTCTCAGCAAGGGTTTCTGCCATGTCTCAAGAGGCGGGGGCCATGTTCTCAGCTGAGGCTCAGTTATGGCAAGTTCTGCTTCCAAGCTGCATCACAGGGTTACTGGCAAGACTGAGTTAGGACAGAAGCTTCATCTCCCCTCATCTGTTTTTTTCTGTCCTGAGACTCATAAGCCCCTCTTTAGGGCGCTACGAGAGAGCAGCTTCCCAGAGCCAGAGATCCCAGACAGGGAAAGGAAAACAACACAAAAAGAAGAAAGAAATAAGAAAGGAGAGAGTAAAAGATGTTAGCCACAGTCATTTCATAAGTAAAGCTTGGAGGTGACACCATATGAACATTTGTCATGTCCTAGAGGTCATAAGGGAGACACTAAATCAAGGTCACACTGAAGGGGAGGGAACTGCTCAGATGTACACACAAGTATAAGGGATGCTGGGAGATACTAAGCAGAAGGCCCAGCACACAGGGCCCTCCCTGCCTGGGGCACATAGGGCTAAATCTAAAGACAATGGGAAACGACTGGAAGGCCAAGGGAGATGAGGATATCTGCACTAACTGCATTTCAACCCCCTTGCAATGCAGACAGGGAAAGAAGGCCAAGAAGGAAAATGTCATTCCAAAGTCACAGGGCAGGAAGCTAGGCCTGCTTTTAGTTCTATTCTGTGTGACATTCCACCTGTTGCTATATTTTATCTCTACTTCTGTGCATTACACACATATGGCAGCACATTATCTAAACACTATCTCACATATGCCTGGTGACATCACTAGGAAGCAGATGCTAAGATGAACCCACTATTCGGTGGGAGACTGGGGAAGACTTGAGAGACATGATGACTTGTCCGAGGTCACATGAGAGGACAGGAGGAGGAGCTGAGTCTAGACCCAGGTCTGTCTCCTGAGAGCTGGGACCCTGGCTGCACCAAGGCCTCTCAATGGGGGATGACTCTGTACACATATGGAAATGTCATGGGGCTGGAGGAGAGCCAAGAGTAGCCCAGAGGCACATATGTGATTTTATCTGGAGGAAGGGTGAGGTTAGGGGCACCAAGACATGACTTCCTTGGTGATAGATCCAAACAGAAATTGAAACCCCATAACCAGGCGCCCACATTCTAGCAACAGCCTCCTCTCCAGCTCATCTGGTGAAACAGCCTGGACAAAGAAACGTGTTCTGCTGCTTATCAGTTCCTAGAGGTCAAGACTCTAGGAGGCCCCACAGCCAGAGCTCCTTCCCTGACTGCACGACCCCTTCCCAGGCCCAGCCCCAGGGTGCCCCACAGGAAGAACCTGTGGTGAAGAATGGGGTGCTGGTTTCATATCTGCTCCCGGCACCTTTGCCCACGTGGCAAGAGACAACCAAGGCCCACACTCGACAGCCCAGGCCTACTGTACCCAAGACAATCCACCACCAGGTGTACCCCTGCAATGCCTTCCTCCTGAGTTTGGGGGAAGAGGGAGCTGAGGCAGGAGCAGCTGGTGGGAGACTGTAAGTCAGGTGTCCTGTCATGGTCATCTCCAGGACAGGGCTTGATGTGGGTACTGGGAGTGTCCAGGGTTCATTCTGGGCCCCCAGTGTCAATCTCCTATCCTCCTCAAGTAGAACTCTGGGACACAGGGTCTGTATGAGGTTTGGGGAGAAGGACACATGGGGTAGAAACAGCCTGAACAGAGGCCAGACAGGACCTGTGGCTCCCTGCCAGCTCCCAGGCTCTCTGCTTACCTGTTCTCTGCAGGTTCTCACGGAGGAGAACTGGAACAGGGCCTTCAGGTCCAAATCAATGGTTGAAGAGCTAGGTTCACAACTGGGAACAAGCTTGGCCACAGGGTGAGCATGGGGGCAGAAGGGACTCCATAGGCAGGGCTGAGAGAAAAACAGAGGGTGACACAGGATGCAGACATCACCCTTCTCTGTATGGCTGGCAGACAGAGGGAGAGTCCTGAACCATGAGGAATCTGAGCACAAAATCCTCACCCACCCTCACTCTCTCTCTGCCGACCTTGGCCTTGGCCTCATGCAAGGTCACTGTTCCCATATTTGGGACAACTTCACAACACCAACACTGACACTGTTTCACCTCCATTCTTCTGATGATTTTGCATTCTGCCACCCAACTGATTACAACTCCTGCTCCCAGGTGTCCAGGTGGCAGTGGCCTGACTGTCCTTCCACACACTCTCCAAGTCTTATTACACATCGTCAGGATTAGCAGGGCTGCATTCAGCCAAAACATCAGGGGGCTCTTGCCACTTGGTCCATTTCTATGTCACTTGCTGTCACAAGGAACACACACCAGACTACGCCCCAGACTCTGAGGGCAGGAACTCAGTGTTCCAGGTGGACCAGTTCCCATGGTCATTCAGCCGTTCAGGGTTGTGGGACTTAGATCTCATTTCCTGCTGGAGCCATTTCAACTGCGCCACACAGAATGATGTCCTGGGTGTCCCCACACAGGGACCCTCCTGTCTGGGATCAGCCTGTTTTCTCATCTCCAGAAGGCAATGTTCTGGTGGGACTCAAGGGACAATGCTCCTAATGCAGGGAGCTACCACCTCTTGCCAGCTCACAAACCAGCCTGAAGCTGCTCACGTTTCTATCTATTCCCTCGCCAATTCCTCCTTGAACTCTTCCAGCCATGGCTGTGCTGGGGCTCTCCTGTCCCCTCTGGGACAAGCCCATAAGTGCTTTGGATATTGCACTCAATTCCATCCCCAGACACTTGTGGTGGGTCACAGTTTGGCACTGACTCTATGTCTCCTCCATGTGCCAACCCGGAAGGCACAGGTGGCTACATGGGTGGATGACACCAGCACTGGATGTGTGTTCCAGGAAAACTTGATGGACAGCCTGGTGGAGACCCTGGAGCCAGCCTTCCTCTATGAGTCGTCCTCCTCCATGGCCACCATATCAAGTTCCACCACCCACGAGGAGCTCGACCTAATGCTAGGAAGGTAAGCCCTGCCCAGGGGACAAGGTCACATACAGCTGTGAGGCCTGGAACTGGCCCTGCCCTCTCTGAGCCTCAGCCTGCTCTCTGAACAGCGGGGTGCAAGAAGACTGAACACACGGTAGGAAACACCAGGCTTCTCAAGCTGCTGCCCCCCTTCCCTCCTGGGTGGTCTTCTTCCTCCTTGACTTGCACTTGCCTCACTATTCACCTGGTAATATCCACAGCCAGGTCACCGTGACAGGTCCTGACACAGAGCACCAAGGTTCCTGCCTTGATAGAAGACCCAGAGCCCATGGAGGAAGAGTCCCAGGTGAAGAGGTCTGGGATGTTGGGTGACAGCCTGTGGGGATGGGATGAGGCTGGACATGCAGAACAGATCTTTCAGAAACTGGGGTGGGGCAGAAACAATGAACAGCAGAGCCATCATTGTCTGCTCGCATTCTGGGAACACTTCCAAGGGGTGGGTTTGTGTGTGAAACTCTGTGAAATCAGTGGGAAGTATTTTGTTCCTGCAAGGAACATGGATAGTTGGCGACCTTTGCTCCTCTTGCAGTTGCAGGGCCACCTCCCATGCTGTGGAGCCTCCAAGTTCAAGTTCCACCTCCTCCACCACCTGAGAGAGAGCTGGAGCTGAAACACCTGTAAAGGCAGATCCAGGCCAGCAGCTCTTGATGGTCCCTCAGCCAGCAAAACACACTGAGCACCCCCTTACACCTGTTGGTCACCCCAGAGCTGCCCCCTATCATTTCTTTTTTTCCTTCTTTTTATTTTAGGTACTTATATTTTTGTTAAAATTAGCTTCTTTTAAAATTAAAGATTTTATCCATTTTTAAAAGATTCACTTTATTGGCATTAGGTACAGTCTCTAAACTGTACACTAATCACCACTGTGGAGTTCCAGAACACTGTCCTGAAGTGGGCGTCCACAACCACCCCCTCCCCTCAGTGCTAGTCCCCAGCAACCCCTCATCATTCTAGCCCTGTGACATGCCTAGTCTGCAATTTTCAAATCAGTGCAGTGTGATTTCTCTTGGCCACATAATGTCATAAGGAACTGACTAAGTTTCTTTAGAAGGGTAAATGCCATATAGGTCCAAGATTACTATGTTTTTATTTTTTTTTTTCTGGCACTGGTGTTGAACCCAGGGGAACTTCACCGTGAGCTATATCCCTTTTTCTTTTGAATTCTGCTCAGTTGGTCCTTTTTCTTTTGAATTCTGCTCAGTTGGTCCTTTTTCTTTTGAATTCTGCTCAGTTGCTTAGAATCTCTCTGTGTTGCTAGGGATGCCCTCAAACTTACAATTGTCTTGCTCAAAGCCGTATTATTTGGAAATTAAAAAAAATATGTTCAATGTCTTGAGAACAGATAAATCAGTTGTGTAACTGTCACACGAGGGAACACATCTAGCAGTGAAAAACAATAATGTCCAGCTGCATGCCATTGAGCAGGTAAATCTCAACAACAGGGCTGAACAAGAGTACGCAGAGAAATCATTTACAGTACTACCAATGCGGAGCCAAGTAAAATAATAAAGCACTAAGAAACACATTCTCACCATAGACTGTAAAGAACAATGAGGACAAGAATGGACAATCCTCAGACTAAGGACAACCTCTATGTGGGAGAAGAAAGAGGCTAGAGAAAGCCCAGCGAAGGCTTCCAGGGCACCTGGCCACGCGGCTCTCTCAAGTGGAGCACTGAGTTCACAGGTGCTCATTCTACTCTTTAAAGTAATAAGCAGCAAGTGTGCTCTTCCTGTGCACTGGTTTGATGAAGTGTGAGACAATCGTGACTTCTGGGAGGTGAATGTGTGTGCGTGCTGGGACTAGAACAGGGGGCTTGCTGTATACTCAGAATACACTCTCCCTCTGAGCTACATCCCAGCCTCTGATGGGTGTTTTGAAATAATTGCCATTAACTCTGTAACCTAGTTTAATTGTAAAACAATTTTTCACATTATCACCAAAAAAACAGCAGCACGATATTTAATTAAGCAGTTATCAACCTATTAATAAACAAATGATAGCATTTTTCAGTTTACGGGTCAAAGTGAACTTTTAACACGAGGCACCAACTCAGGTGAGACTTCACTCACCACATCATCATCTGCAGGTTTTTACATGCACACAGTTAATGAATAAATCAACAGCACAGCAATGTTATATACCACACCACAATGACGGCAGTTCTTCCTCCAGTATTGCCAATGACTGTGACTGGGGTCTTTGCTTTAGGAATCAGCATCAATCACAATAAAATACACACACCAAATATATATATTTAAAAGGAAAACAGAGCATTTTAGACGTTAATGTTGGGTTGGGTTTGTAGCTCAGTTGGTAGAGCACGTGCCTAGCACGTGTGAGCCACTGGGTTCAATCCTCAGCACCACATAAAATATATAAATAAAAAAAGGTGTTGTGTCAATCTACAACTAAAAAAATATTTTTTTAAAAGAAGTTACTGTCTCATAATTAAGAACTCCCAACACACTAGGAAGAGAAGGGACTGTCCTCAATCTCACAAAGGGCAACCAAGAAAACTCCAGGGGTAACAGGACACTCAAAGGTGGAAAACTGAAAAATGACCCTGAAGAGCAAGAACAACAAAAGGACACCCCCTTGAACCACTGCCCCTCAGCCCTGTACTGTCTGTGCTGGTCAGAGCAACTAGGCAAGGAGACTGGCAGGATGAACCAGATCAGAAAGGAAGATGTAAGATTCTATTAGCAGATGATACGAGCCTACATACCGAAAATTCCAGTCCACCAAAACAATGACGAAGCTAGCACATGAATAAAGCAAAGTTGTAGACTACCTGATCTACACAGAAAAATCAAGGGTCTTTTCTGTGTACCAGCAATGAACAATCTGGATGGAAATGAAGAAAAGTATTCCCATTTACATCAGCCTTGAAAATAATAAAATACCTAGGAATAAACTTAAGTGAAAAACTTCGAAAAACTGCAAAAATCACTGAAGGAAATTAAAAAAGAAAAGTTTCTTCACTATTATGTCAAGGGGCTGGGTATGTGGCTCAGTGGTAGAGTGCTTGCCTGACGTGTGAGGCCCTGGGTTTGATTCTCAGTACTGCATATAAATACATACATACATACGTACATAAAATAAAGGTCCATTGACAACTAAAAATATATTTAAAGAAATGCTACATGAAAGAACAAGTAAGAAGCTGGGGATGTGACTGAGTTGGTAGAGTGTTTTCCTGGCATGTATGAGGCCCTGAGTTCAATTCCCCCAGTACTTTGAAAATAAAGAAAGAAGTAAAGAAATTGGATTTCATCAAAATTAAAATCTCTTGGGCACCAAGGACACTATAAAGAAAACGAAATGTGCAGAATTGCACATCTATAATTCCAGTTATTCAGGAGGAAGGAGGATCACAAATTCAAGGCCAGCCTTAGCAACCTAATGAAATCCTGTCTCAAAAAATAAAAAAAAAGAAAAAAGAAAAAAAGAAAAACAAAGGGAGGGGCAGATCTCTTAAAAATCAAAGGGAGATCAGCAGAAGAAAGAGACCAAGAGGCGGGAAGTATGGAGTGAGGGGAGAAGTGCTGAGGAGTGATCTTGGCTAAATTATATTTTTATGTTTTGTGCATGTATGAGAATATGTAATAAGAAATTCCATCAGTATGTACAACTATAGTGCACCAATAAAAATGTGGAAGAAATAAAAAATGGCTGTTTCAATAACAAAGGGTCCCTGGGTTTAATCCCCACCAGTGGGAGACGTGTGTGGGGGGGTGAACAGATGAACCACAGAATGGGAGAGAGTATTTACAAATCACGTTGTCTGGTAAGAGTCTAGTTCCAAAATATATTAAAGACTCTTAAAACTGAACAATAGAAGACAAACAACCCAAGGAGAAAATGGACAAGGGGTTTGAGTACTTGAACACATGAAAAGATACTTAACGTTGTTAGTCATTAGGGAAATGAAAACCAAAACACAACACGATGCCGTTTCATACCCACAACAACACTGATAATAAAAGAGAACCAGAAAACAAGTGCTGGAGACATGGGGACACTTGTGCACTGCTGACAGGAATGCAAAACAGCACAGCTGCTGTGGAAAGCACTCTGGCATTTCCTAAAAATTGAAACACAGAATTACCACGTGACCAAGCAAACCCCCTCCTCAGCACCAACCAAGAGTAAGGAAACCCTCGTCATGCAGGAGCTTGTACCCGAATGCACAGGGCACCCTGTTCCAAAGGGTGGAAACAACCCCCGTTTCTATCAAGTGATGTGTGGACAGTGACTTTGTCATACGATGGAACTTGAGGGCCCTGGGGGCAGGATAATTTCAAGGCTCTGCTGCCCACACTCTAGAACAGTGCTCCTGGACTGTCCCAGCTGTGGCACAGCAGAAAGACATAGTGGCCTCTCTGTGCAGTGCCATCTCCACAGGTGCAGGGGTCACGCGCCGTGGGCATGGGTGCCTCCACTAGGTATCAGAGCGTGCCCTAGAGAGACTCTGGGCCCAGGCAGAGAGGAGGCACAGGGGTGGGCTGCCATGGAAAGCCAACACTAGGGCAATGCCCAGTGGGGCCATGGGGGCAGGGCTGCCCCATGCTGGTGGCTCTAGCCTAAGAGGCAGGCAATGTGGTAGCATTGCTCCCATTTTTTTCTGCTTTTTCTTTTATATATTTAATTTTAATTAAAACCAGTTTACTTTAAAATTTAAGATTTTATCATTTTAAAAAGTTCAGGTTGTTGGCTTTAAATATATCCCATTTTCCTGTATCTGGTACCCATGTCCACTCCCTCCCCAACTCCCTCCTGCTAGGCTCCAGCAACCAGTCATCATCTCTCCCTGTCATCTGCCTGTTCTGGGTTTTTCACATCAGTGCATTCTAACTTCTGTTTTTTCACATAATATTGGAAGGGACTGTTTAACAGTGGTGGGTTTTCTTTGAAATGTAATTCCCATATAGCTCTAAGATTTTTATTTTTATATTCTTATTTAGTTATTTGGTAATGGGGATTGAACCCAGGGGTGTTTTACCAACGACTTACATCCCTAGTCCTCTTCCTTTTTAATTTTGAGATGGAGTCTAACGATTGCTGAGGCTCTCCCTAAATTGGGGAAACTGGCCTCCAAATGGCAATCGATCTGTCTAGCTTCCTGAGGCACTAGGATACAGGCATATGCCAACGACCCACAGGTCTTTTAAGTTTATATTTAAAAAGTAAAGCTTCTTAGAAAATACTTTCATAACATTAGAGTTGAAAATGCTGTTCTGTGACTCAAGGGTCATAAGTCACACAGAAAATGACTGATTCCTGACAGCAAAACAAAAAGAACATAAATGCTTAGAAAGACAAAACACAACCACAAAAGCATTCCTTATGAACATCAGTAGATATAAAGTTAATATAGAGAGGTGCACAGAACCTCCCGAGTCAATGTTTTTAGCAGGACAAAAGACAAATACCTGAAAAACAAAAGGGAATCTACACCTCGCCACTCACTTTCAGAGGTGTCAGAGATGCTCAAACTCTGAATGTTGACACATAAGTATACACATCGCAAGGGTGTCCTTTGTCCCCACCAAGTAGGCAGGTTTTAAGGCTGGTGCTGAATAGCCCTGGTGAGAATGTGGAAGGCACAGGCCCGTGCACAGACCCTGGAAGATGGGGCTATGGCTATTCCTTAGTCAGAGAATACAGTGCCAGCACCCATCCAAGTTCTCAGCCCGTGTCCCTTTAACTAACATGGCCAATGCCAGGAATTAATTCCACTTCTGCACTCACTCATTTTTCAAGATTTCTTTGCAAGGCTCTTCCTCATAGCACTGGTTCAAATAGTGAGGAACTCGAGCCCTCACTGACACACATGTAGATGGACGGACAAATCTGCTCCTGGTGCCTCAGGGAACACTGGCTCCAGAGGAGGATCTGCCTGTGCCCACACAAGGAAGCTGTGGCATGGAAAAACACACAAGTTTCCAGGATGTCTATAAAGGAGAAGCTCATTTGTTTCTAAAGTACACAGGGATGGTAAACCTGCACATACTTTGAAACTGAGGCCTGGTACAGACACACTGCAAGAGTCAGAGAGAGAGACATGAAAGAGAGAGCCTGCAAGATTTGCCTAGCTATACATGATAATAAGCAATGGTAGAAAATCCTTTATTTCTACATTGTCATAGGGAAATACTTTAAAAATGTGACTATTTTTAATTATATAAAGATTATCATTATATTAAATCTTATTCAGTAAACTTTATTTATAATATATTTATTTATAATGGTATTTATTGAAAGAGAAGAACATTATCAAATACAATATGAATGAAGAACAAAATGAAGGACACAGTCCCCCTACCCAGAAACAGTGCCCTACTCAGGAGGGACTCATCCTTCCAGTCCTCCCCTTCCTGTGCAGGCCTTGTGGGCTCTTAGTTCCTGGGTGGGTGCAGGATGGGACCTAAGCTTCTCTGTCATTTCATGTTCACACCGGGGACAGGGCCCCAACAACCACCATCCCTGCTGCTGTTGAACACTGGACCCTTTTCGGTTTTCCATGCCCCACAGAGCTGAAGGGACATCTGCATCTATAAGCTCATGACCTCTAGGTGAGGAATTTTCAGTTCCCAAAGGAAACACACTGTCAAGGTATTGGCCACAGTTTCTACATCTGACATCACGTGGAGACTTGATGGGGAAGGCAGGGACTGTGTTTCCTGAATGGTTTATTACATTACAAGTCAATCACCTTAGGATATATAGAACCTCACCCTCACATGTCAACTATTTCAAAATTAAAGAGTACACTTATATCTCAGAGGTCAAGGAGGAAAGCACAATGATTATAAATAAAAATGCTTTAAACTAAGTGATAATAAAAGCTTAAAATATCAGTACTCAGATGAACATTTGCAACTTAAAGTACTTATATCATAAAGAAGCTAGAATAACAATCAAATTATTTTCAAATTATGCAGAAAGAAGGAAAAAATAAAAGTAGGAGCAGAAATGTATGAAATAGAGAAGAAATCATACAGCTAAAACTTGATAGAAAGTCAAACCAATCTAATCAAGAAAAAAGCAAGAACATAAAAACAGTATCAGTGAAAAGGGAGTCGTCAAAATAACCCTAAGACGCTAAAAACATATTAAGGTAATATTACAATTGTATGCCAACATATGTGATAGTTTATATAACAGGGTCTATGTTAGAGAAGGATCCATGTGCTGCTGAGAAGAAAGTGTGTTCAGTCATCGGTAGATGGAATATGCTATATGTCTGTCAAATCTAAATTATCAATTGTATTTTTTACTTCTATAGCTTCTTTTTTAGTTTTTGTTTGGAGGATATATCTAGTGATGACAGAGGCATGGTAAAGTTACCCAGTATTATTGTGTTGTGATCTATGAAATTGAGAATGATTTATCTGATGGACATAGATGCTCCACTGTTTGGGGCATAAATATTTATAATTTTTATGTCTATTTGATTTCCTTAAGCAGTATGGAATGGCCTTCTTTGTCCCCTCTGATTAACTTTGACTTAAAGGCCACTTTATTGGATATGAGGATAGAAATCCCTGCTTATTTATGTGATCTACGTGAGTGATGTTTTTTCCCATCCTTTCACCTTCAGTCCATGGATGTCTTTTCCTGAGAGGTGAGTCTCTTGGAGATAGCATATTGTTGAGCCTTGTTTTTTAATCCAATCTGTCAATCCGTGTCTTTTGATTGATGAATTTAGGCCATTGATGTTTAAGGTTATTATTGAGATACAATGTGTATTCCCAGTCATCTAGTTTTTAAATTGAATTAGTTTCTCCACTGATTGACTCTTCCTTTAGTGTAGTTCCTCTCTTTTCTGGTTTTCACTTTTTTAAAAACTTCATCTTGGGCTGGAGATGTAGCTCAGTTTGTAGAGTGATTGCCTTGAAAGTATAAGGCCCTGGGTTCAATCCCCAGCACCGCAAAAAAAAAAAAAAAAAAAGAAAGAAAAAAAAGAAAAAAATCATCTTCATGGGATATTTTGTTGAGAATGTTCTGTAGTGAAGGCTTTCTAGTTGCAAATTCTTTTAACTTTGGTTTATCTTTTATTTCATCTTCAAATCTGAAGTTTAATTTTGCTAGATACAGGATTCTTGGTTGGCATCCATTTCCTTTCAGAGATTGCTATATGTTATTCCAGGACCTCCTAGCTTTGAGGACCTGTGTTGAGAAATCAGCTGAGATCCAAATTGGTTTCCCCCTATACATAATCTGATATTTTTCTCTTGCAGCCTTTAAAATTCTATCCTTATTCTGTGTCAGGCAATTTCATTATAATGTGCCTTGTTGTGGGTCCATTATAATTTTGTACATTTGGGGTCCTACTATAAGCCTCTTATATTTGATTTTCCATTTCATTCTTTGCGTTTGAGAAATTTTATGATGTCATTGAAAAGATTTTACATTCCTTTGATTTGTATCTCCATGCCTTCATCTATCCCAGTAAATCTTAAATTTGTTCTTTTTATGTTATCCCATAGTTTTTGGAAGTTCTGTTCATGGTTTCTTAACCTTTTCTTTCCATGGTCAACTCTATCTTCAAGATTATATATTTTGTCTTCATTGCCTGAGGTTCTGTCTTCCAAGTGGTCTAGTCTGTTGGTGATGCTTTCTATTGAATTTTTAATTTGGTTTATTGTTTCCCTTGTTTTGAAGATTTCTGTTGGTTTTTTTTTTTTCAGAATCTCTGCCTCTTAATTGAAGTGATCTTTTACTTCCTGAATTTTCTGATTTTATTTCTTATACAGTCCTTTCCCTCACAAATCAGTTTATGCATGTTCTAAACTCTTTCTCTGACATTTCTTACATTGTAGTGTCAATAGATTATAATCGCAGCATCTTGGTTTGTTTGGGGCAATATTTCTCCCTTGTTTTTTATGTTGCTTGAGTGTCTATCCATCTAACAGTATGGATCTAAGGCAGTAGAGTTTCTAATCTGTGGACTTACAATGTTCCTGAAGGTTTCTAGTACCTCACTTGCTGAGAAGCTGCCTGTCTGCTTTCTTGGTTTCACTCCATGGAACAGCCAGGAAAGCAACCTCCTCTAGTCCGATATCCTGAAAAGCCTCTCACTCCTTGGCTTTTATTCCAGAGAATTAAAGTCAGCATATTCACCATGTGTAGTCATGTTTATTATAACACCATTACAACAGCCAAGTGACAGAATCAGCCTTGTGTCTCTCAACAAATGAATGGATAAAAAAATGAAGTTTTACTTAGCCATAAAAAGAATGATACGTCATTTGCAGGAAAATGGATGGAACTAGAGTTCTTGGTTCTAAAGCTTTGGACTTGGGTGAGCTCCACTACTAGCATGCCCACCAATGAGACTCAGTCTCCATAACTGCATGATCCAATTCCCCTAATAAATCCCACCTCCTATACCTTTGTCTCTATCTATCTATCCCATTGGTTCTGTCTCTGACTTATACAAGAGGAAATAGCCTGAGGCAGGCTTAGAAGACCCTGGATGTTCTACATGATGAACAAATGGAGTTACTAACAGGGAACCAGGGGGCCAAGGGCCCTGAATGCCATGTAAGGATCATTAATGACTTGAAGACCCTATTTATTGTACAGAACTAGTGGAGATACCTCAAAGGTTGATATACTAATAAAAGTATATAGTACAAATTTACCTAGCTTCTTTACATCCTCAGGGAAATTCTATCCGCCTCCTCCTCAGAATGGAGATCAATGTGAATGAGTCAGGACTAGAAGGGGAAAAACAATATGGTTAACTGCTGGGACAGAAAAGAAGGCCTAACTACACTGTTTTATAAATTACCTCGATAGGTACAAAACTTCATGTACAATTACAGTAACAGAAACAATGAAAAAAACCCCGTTTGTATTAAGGAAAAGGGAAATCATCCTAAAACTCCTTTCATGAAAGAGAAAGAAAATGGAAGACAACAGAGTTGGGGTTTGACTTAACAAGGCACTTGAGGTCATGAGGGTTACAACCTGTCTGGCATCCTTGGACAGGGGCACCATTTCGACAGATCTTTTCACCCCATTCGACCTTCAGCCCAACTGAGAAGTCACTGTCTCTCTTTGCTTTGGTGAGGTCACAAGGTGCTGGCACGGGCTCTGGAATTCTCTCAAAAGGCAATGAAGAGCCAACCATCTGTGTGTCAGCCACGTGTTGGGAGGCCTACGATGGGGTTGCCTTCAGAATCCGGCAGGGTCCTTGTTACTCAGGACGCAGTACACAGGTCGTTGCATAGATGCACCCACAGACACATCCCAAGAAAGCTGTGCATGTTTACAGAAGCAGCAAGGTGTGCAGCACCCAGGGGAAAAGCTCCCACCTGGTTCTTGCTCAGGTCAACAGACAGCATGAGCCATGGTGAAAGAGGAGACTGGAGCCAGGAGGAGCAGTCTCCCCCAGCAGCAGCCTCACAAACCTGGTCTTGAACCACCGTTGCGGCCTGTGTCCCCAGTTTCCTTTTCTGGGGAAACTGGATTCCTTCAGTCTACTTGACCAGTGACATACAGTCTACTTGACCAGTGACATATGACCCCTAATGGTAAGAAAGCCTCTGCCTTGACCATTTTTCAGAGCCAGACACTCTTCCTTCTTTTTCTTTTCTCTTGATCTATTTGAAACTCTATCCTTGGAGGCATTTTTCAGGACCTGGCAAAGAGATAATATGAGAAAGAGGAAAGCAGCCTGGACCTCCAGCAGATGAACCAGGACTATGGGTTGGGCTGCTACTGCAGGACGTGGATTGACACACAGCCAGGCCCTAAAGTCCCAGTGATTCCCCGTTCATGGAGCATCAACATACACCAAGATCAGTGTGAACCACAAGTAGTCAGCAACAAAGCAGAAACGAAAATAAGAAAAAGATCACTCTCTAACCATTTCAGAACTTTTGTTGAAGGCAGTTTAATTCAAAGAAATCAACAACCATCCTGACTAACTACAAGTGGCTCTGGTTCTCACCTAATCAGAGTTCATCTCATTCAAGACTTCCCTCTTCTGGATAAGATGAAAGAAGACCAACACCAAAAGAGTTTACTGCTTCCTGACAGCGTGTTCTTGATTTTGGTTTCAGATTTGGCTTCAGGATCCAGACAGGACCCATAAAAACAGAAAAGGAACTCTGTGTGGGAATTTTGCCTGGGAAATTCAGAAATGCCCGCCCGCCCACCTGCCCTCCCTTCTTAAATTTTCGTTCATTGTACACAAATGGAGTACAACTATCATTTTTCTGGTTGTACACAAAGTAGAATCATACAATTTGCATATTCACACATATATATAGGGTATAGATGTTTGTCTCATTCTGTTATCTTTCCTTTCCCGCCCTCTCCCCACCCCTCATTTTCTTCTATACAATCTTAGAAGAAATGCCACTCTTAAATATGAGAACTGAGCTGAACCTAAAGAATGAGAAAGAGCTCTGGCCAGATAAAAATAGGTTCATGTAAAAAAAGAGGTTCATTTCAGAGGTAAATGTCTAGTCAGGACCAAGCATGAGAGAGCAGGCATAGGACTGCAGAAGACGGGAGATGAGGAACAGCCCCCACTTGGTACACCAGGCCTGTCAGGGCTGGGGCTCAGCTCAGAAGAGCCAGAACCAGGAATGGTCCTCACAGGTCTACTCTGTGTCCTCCAGATGAGTGTATCAGCTCAAAGGTGCAGTGGCTATTCTGCTGGAAAGGTCTTCTTTGTGTGGACTGACCCCTGCGCTACCAAGTGCACATCCAATGGGACTCTAGACAATGTGATCATGACAACCATGCTTGACATTGTAATGTAAGACAGGGGAGATTACTCATGATAAACATCATTAGTTGGAATACAGGAATAGGGCTTTGAGACAGACTCCAGGAAAAAGAAGGGTCCTGACTTCCTAGGTCAGGACTCAGTCATCTCCCACGGGGTTTCCATTGGGAAAAGAACTCCCATGATCCTGAGGACCCCTAGGTGCCTTTGCCTTGAGACAACACTGCTTCTCTGCCTCCCGACAGGTACATACACCCAGACGCATACACTGACACCACATGGGGGGATCACAGTGTAGGTAACACAGAAAAGGAGAAAGAGGCCAGGCATGGTGGAGCACAATGGGATACCACCAGCTCAGGAGGCTGAGGCAGCAGGATCCCAAGTTCAAAGCCAACCTCAGCCACGTAGTGAGACCCTCTCTGAAAAGGAAACATAGAAAAAGGGTTGGTGATGTGACTTGGTGGTTAAGCACCCCTGGGTTCACTCCCTGAGGGAGGAAGGGGGACAGAAATAAAGAAAAGTAAAGAAGAAAGAGGCTGGAGTCAGCGCTTCCACGGAACAGGAGCAGCCCATCTCCATGTACCATGACTGGGACCCAGAGAATGGAAAGGGGAAAAGGCCAGAATTTCAGTGTTGGGGTGTCCCTAAGGTGCCCAGGGATCTACTTACTCTCAGTCATCCCAAAGGGAACAAGGAGGGTGGCTGCAGAAGATGAGGATATCCCAACTACTGGCATTTCAACCCTCTTAAGATGCAAGGAAAGGAGGCCAAGAAGGAAAATGGCATTTGCAAATTACGAGGCAGGAGGCGAGGCCTCTTTTAGCTCTATTCCACTTCCCTATTTCCTCTACTTTTGTGCATTACAGACATGTGACAACATGGTTTC
>JAJEJO010047303.1:0-57088 GCA_020662805.1 Glaucomys volans
TTTCTCTTATTACTAGAGATGTTGAACATTTTTTCATATATCTGTTGATTGCTTGTAGATCTTCCTCTGTAAAGTGTCTCTTCATTTCCTTGGCCCATTTATTGACTGGGTTATTAGTGTTCTTGGTGTAAACATTTTTGAGTACTTTGTAGATTCTGGAGATTAGTGCTCTATCTGAAGTGTGTGTAGCAAAGATTTTCTCCCACTCTGAAGGCTCTCTCTTCACATTGCTGATTGTTTCCTTTGCTGAGAAGAAGCTTTTTAGTTTGACTCTATCCCAATCATTGATTCCTGCTTTTATTTCTTGCACTTTGGGAGTCATGTTAAGGAAATCTGGTCCTAGGCCAACGTGATGGAGATTTGGACCTATTTTCCCTTCTCTTAGGTGCAGAGTCTCTGGTCTAATTTCTAGGTCATTGATCCACTTTGAGTTGAGTTTTGTACAGGGTGAGAGATATGGGTTTAGTTTCATTTTGCTGCATATGGATTTCCAGTTTTCCCAGCACCATTTGTTGAAGAGGCTGTCTTTTCCCCATTGTATGTTTTTGGCTCCTTTGTCAAGAATGAGATACCTGTATTTATGCAGGTTTGTCTCTGTGTCCTCTATTCTGTACCATTGATCTACCTGTCTATTTTGGTGCCAATACCATGCTGTTTTCGTTACTATTGCTCTGTAGTATAGTTGAAGGTCTGGTATTGTGATACCCCGTGCTTCACTCTTCTTGCTAAGGATTGCTTTAGCTATTCTGGATCTCTTATTCCTCCAAATGAATTTCATGATTGCTTGCTCTATTTCTATGAGGTCCATCATTGGGATTTTAATTGGAATTGCATTGAATTTGTATAGCACTTTTGGAAGTATGGCCATTTTGACAATATTAATTCTGCCTATCCAAGAACATGGGAGATCTTTCCATCTTCTCAGATTCTCTTTAACTTCTTTCTTTAGTGTTATGTAGTTCTCATTGTAGAGGTCTTTCACTTCTTTTGTTAGATTGATTCCCAAGTATTTTATTTTATTTGAGGTTATTGTGAATGTGGTAGTTTTCCTAATTTCTCTCTCAGAGGATGGATCACTTACGAATAAAAATGCATTAGATTTATGAGCATTAATTTTATATCCTGCTACTTTACTGAATTTATTTGTGAGTTCCAGAAGTTTTCTGGTGGAATTCTTAGGGTCTTCTAAATAGAGAATCATGTCATCAGCAAATAGGGATAGTTTGAGCTCTTCTTTTCCTATTCGTATTCCTCTAATTTCTTTGGTCTGTCTAATTGCTCTGGCTAGAGTTTCAAGAACAATGTTGAATAGTAGTGGCAAAAGAGGGCATCCCTGCCTTGTTCCAGTTCTCAGGGGGAATGCTTTCAATTTTTCTCCATTTAGAATGATGTTAGCTGTGGGCTTAGCATAGATAGCCTTTACGATGTTAAGGAATGTCCCCACTATCCCTATTTTTTCTAGTGTTTTGAGCATGAAGGAGTGCTGTATTTTAACAAATGCTTTCTCTGCGTCTATTGCAATAATCATGTGGTTCTTGACTTTAAGTCTGTTGATGTGGTGAATTTCATTTATTAATTTCCAGATGTTGAACCAACCTTGCATCCCCGGGATGAAACCCACTTGATCATGGTGCACTATCTTTTTAATATGCTTTTGTATGCAATTCGCTAAAATTTTAAGAATTTTTGCACCTATGTTCATTAGAGATATGGTCTGAAATTTTCTTTCCTTGACGTGTCCTTCTCTGGTTTTGGTATCAGGGTGATATCAGCTTCATATAATGATTTTAGAAGGGTTACCTCCTCCTCTATTTCATGAAATACTTTGAGGAGTATTGGAATGAGCTCTTCTTTGAAGGTCTTGTAGAACTCGGCTGTGAATCCATCTGGTCCTGGACTTTTCTTTGTTGGTAGGCTTTTGATGACTTCTTCTATTTCATTACTTGAAATTGATCTATTTAAGTTGTGTATGTCCTCCAGATTCAGTTTGGGTGGCTCATATGCCTCTAGGAACCTGTTGATGTCTTCCAGGTTTTCTATTTTGTTGGAGTATAAATTTTCAAAGTAGCTTCTTATTATGTTTTTTATTTCAATTGTGTCTGTTGTAATATTTCCATTTCCATCACGAATTTTAGTAATTTGGAGTTTCTCCTTCTCTTCATTAGCATGGCTAAGGGTTTATCAATTTTGTTTATTTTTTCAAAGAACCAACTTTTTGTTTTGTCAATTTTTTGAATTGTTTCTTTTGTCTCAATTTCATTGATTTCAGCTCTAATTTTGATTATTTCCTGTCTTCTGCTACTTTTGGTGATGATCTGTTCCTCTTTTTCTAGGGCTTTGAGCTGTAGTGTGAGATCATTGATTTGTTGACTTTTCATTCTTTTATTAAATGCACTCCATGCAATGAATTTTCCTCTTAGCACTGCATTCATAGTGTGCCAGAGATTTTGATATGTTGTATCTTTGTTCTCATTGACCTCTAAGAATCTTTTAATTTCCCTCCTAATGTCTTCTGTTATCCATGCATCATTCAATAGCATATTATTTAATCTCCAGGTCTTAGAGTAGTTTCTGATTTTAACTTTATCATTGATATCTAATTTCATTCCATTATGATCTGATAGTATACAAGGTAGTATCTCTATATTTTTGTATTTGCTAAGAGTAGCTTTGTGGCATAAGGTATGGTGTATTTTAGAGAAGGAACCATGAGCTGCTGAGAAGAAAGTGTATTCGCTTTTAATGGATGGAATATTCTATATATGTCTATTAAGTCCAAATTAGCGATTGTGTCATTGAGTGTCCTATGGTTTTTTTGTTCAATTTTTGCTTGGAAGATCTGTCCAACGGTGAGAGAGGAGTGTTAAAGTCCCCCAGTATTATTGTGCTTTGGTCTATTTGATTCCTGAAATTGAGAAGGATCTGATTGACATACATGGATGCACCATTGTTTGGTGCATAAATATTTATGATTGTTATGTCTTGCTGATTTATGCTTCCTTTAAACAGTATAAAATGTCCGTCTTTATCCCTTCTGACTAACTTTGGCTTGAAGTCTGCTTTATCTGAAATGAGGATGGAAACTCCTGCTTTTTTACTCAGTCCATGTGCATGGTATGTTTTTTCCCAACCTTTCACCTTTAGTCTGTGGGCATGTTTTTCTATGAGATGAGTCTCTTGAAGGCAGCATATTGTTGGGTCTTTCTTTTTAATCCAATCTGCCAGTCTATGTTTTTTGATTGATAAGTTTAGGCCATTTACATTCAGGGTTATTATTGAGATATGACTTGTATTTCCTGCCATTTTAGCTTTTTGGGGGTTTTTAGCTTAACTTTATTTCTCCTTTGGTTGACTCTTTCTTTAGGGTAAGTCCTCCCCATGTTGACTGATGTTGTTGTTTTTTGTTTCTTTCTCTTCGTATCTTTTGTTGAGAATGTTCTATAGGGCAGGCTTTCTCTTTGTGAATTCTTTAAGCTTTTGTTTATCATGGAAGGATTTTATTTTGTCATCAAATCTGAAGGTAAGTTTTGCTGGATATAAGATTCTTGGTTGGCATCCGTTTTCTTTCAGAGCTTGAAATATGTTGTTCCAGGCCCTTCTTGCTTTTTAGGGTCTGGGCTGAGAAATCTGCTGATATCCGTATTGGTTTCCCCCTGTAGGTAATCTGATGTTTTCTCTTGCCACCTTTAAAATTCTATCTTTGTTTTGTATGTTAGGTATTTTCATTATAATGTGCCTTGGTGTGGACCTGTTGTAATTCTGTGTGTTTGGTATCCTGTAAGCCTCTTGTAATTGATTTTCCATCTCATTCATCATATTTGGGAAATTTTCTGATATTATTTCATTGAACTGATTATTCATACCCTTGGTTTGTATCTCTGTGCCTTCCTCAATCCCAATAACTCTTAAATTTGGTCTTTTCATGATGTCCCATATTTCTTGGAGGTTTCGTTCATGATTCCTAACCATCTTCTCTGTTTGTTTAACTTTGTTTTCAAGATTAAATATTTTGTCTTCATTGTCTGTGGTTCTGTCTTCCAAGTGATCTATTCTGTTAATTATGCTTTCTATTGAGTTTTTAACTTGGTTTATTGTTTCCTTCATTTCCTTGTTTCCTTCAAGGATTTCTGTTTGTTTTTTTCTCAGAACTTCTATCTCTTTATTGAAATGATTTTTTGCTTCCTGCATTTGCTCTATTAGCTGATTATTCATAGCCTGAATCTGCTCTCTCGTCACATCATTCTCTTCCTTTAATTATGAACATTCTGAACTCCCTTTCTGTCATTCCTTCTACCATGCTGTCTTTGGGTTCTCTTGATATATCATCTAGATTTGTTTGGGACACTTTCTTCCCGTGTTTTCTCATGTTGCTCGTGTATCTTCCCCTCTAGTAGTGCGAATCAGAGGGATTGCAATTTTCCTATAAAGACTTAAAGTGTCCCTGCAGATTTCCAGTAACTCACCTGATGTTTGAGAGGTGCTTGATCAAGCGGTGACCCAAGAAAGCTGCTGTCCCACTTCCTCCAGGTTGGGAATGATCAATGCTTCTGGGCAGAGGCAGCCTGGTGTTGATAGACAATCAGATACAGCAAGGTGCTAGACCCTGGGCCAGGGTGTGGACCTGGGCACTAGACCAAGTTGGGGTGGGGGCACAAAACTGTGCTCAGTGATGGAGACACTGGGCTTGATAGCCCAGGCAGGCCTGAGCTCTTCGCTGGGGGCTCAGTCGGTGGCAGGTGGTCACTCTCTGCCAGGGAAGCTGTAAAATAGCACTGAAGGACCCACACTCCCTGCTGGAGCTGGTGATCCCCTCCGCTCCAGGCCAGATCTCCCCAGGAGACACCTCGCAGTGGCAGGGAAGACTGGAGTTCAGCTCTGAGGACTCAGGCAGTCCCAGATGGTCACCCTCTGCCAGGGAAGCTGCAAAATGGTGCCAAAGGGTCCAAACTCACCGCTGGAGCCCTTCATTCACTTTGCATCGATATCTAGAGTGGAATTGTTGTATCATAAACTCCTGTGTAACTTGTTTAGGAATTGCTAAACTATTCTCCAAAGTGACTAAACTATTTTACAATCACTAAGAAACGTATTAGGATTCCAGTTTTTCCACATCCATTGCAACGTTTGTTCTTGTACATCTTTTATTTCATCCAACCTATTGAGTGGAAAGTGGAAACTAAGATAGTTTTTGATTTGCATTTCCCTAATGACTAATGATATTGAGTATCTTTTCTTATATTTATTGGTCACTTCACTTGAAAATCCTCTTTGGAAAAATGTCTGTTAAAATCTTTTGCCTATTTTCATTTGGACTATTTGTCTTTATATTATTTAGTTATAAATGCTCTTTACATATTGTGGATAAAATCCTATCAGATATATGATTTGCAAATATTTGCCTATCCCATGCTTCCTTGCAATTAATAGTGGGCTTCTAAAACAGTTTTTTTTTATTTTAATCAAGTACAATTTATTGTATTTTAATTTCACTTGTGATTTGAGTGCCATATCTAAGAAATTGTTGCCAATTTCAAGGATCTGAAGATTTACCTCAAAGTTTCCTCTTAAGGACTTGATAGATTTTCCTCTTAGATTCATATCTATCATGGATTTTATGTTAATTTTTAGGCATAGTGAGAGATGGTGGGGTTCCAACTTCATTCTTTTGCACATATGCATCCAGTTGTCTTAGCCAAATTTATTGAAATCATTATTATTCACGTTTTTGAGTTGTCTTGATGTGATTCTGAAAAATCAACTGACTTTAAATGTAAAGATTTATTTCTGGAATTTCAATTTGTATTACATTAACATATATGCCTATATTTACTCTAGTAGTACAACTTGATTACTGTAGTTTGTGTCTTTCTGAAAAAAATTTGTGGGGCTGGGGCTGGGGCTCAGTGGTAGAGTGCTTGCCTAACACTTGTGAAACATTCACTTGGTTCAATCCTCAGCACCACATAAAACTAAATAAACAAAATAAAGGCATTTGTCCATCTATAACTAAAATTATTTGTTTAAAAAGATATTTGTCCCACCGGGCATGGTGGCGCATGCCTGTAAACCAAGCAACTTGGGAGGCTGAGTCAGGAGGATCGCGAGTTCAAAGCCAGCCTCAGCAACTTAGCGAGGCCCTTAGCAACTCAGAGAGACCCTGTCTCTAAATAAAATACAAAATAGGGCTGGGGATGTGACTCAGTGGCCGAGTGTCCCTGAGTTCAATCCCTGGTTCCAAAAAAAATTTGTCCCTTTCAACAAGGCTATTTTGTTTATGTAAAGTTGTGATAATGTCCTTTCATTTCTTAGTTTTTCATTTTTATATTTTCTATTTTTTCCTGCTCTAGCCAAAGGTTAGTCTGTGTTTTTTATTTTTTCAAACAACCAACTCTTTTTCTTGATTTTCTCTATTATTTTCTATTTACTTTTCCTTTACATTCAATCTAACACCTCTTATTTCCTTAATTCTTTTTGTTTTGGCTTATTTATCCTTCTTTTTTTCCAATGTCTTAACATAAAAATTAGGATAATTGAGAAATTTCTTTTTTGTTAATATGAGCCTTCGTACCTATATATTTGCTTCTAACAATTGCTTTAATAACATCCTGTAATGTGTGAGATCTTGTGCTTATTTTACTCATATCAAAATATATTCTAGTCATGGTGGTGCAGACTTATAAACCTAGCTACCTGGGAGTCTGATGTAGGAGGAACAAAATTTGAGGCTAGTCTAATTTACTAAGGTTCATAAATAAAATTGTAAAAAGACACTGGGGATGCAGATCAGTGGTAGAGCATAGCATTCATGAAGCCCTGTGTTCTTTCCCCAATACCACAAAAAAATGTAAAGGGCATGGACTGTAGCTCAGTGGAAGAGCACTTGCCTAACATGGATAAGTCCCTGGGTTTAATCTGTTATTACCTTCACCAAAAAAAAAAAATATCTAAATCCTTTGGGATTTCTTCTTTCAATAATTTCTTATTTAGGAGTGGGTTGTTAAATTTCCACATACTTTTGAATTATTAGACTTCATTTTGTTATTAATTTATAATTTCACATCATTGTGTTTGGAATATCTAACTTATATGATTTCAATATTTTCAAAACTTATTCAAGCGTATGTAATGACATAACATATGATCTGTCCTCGAGCAAGCACACTTGGGGTGAATGTCTATTCTGCTGTTTTCAGGTGAATTATTCTACTGATGTCTATTAGTTCTAGTTTTTTATTTGGACTGGCAGTGTGTCTCAGTGACAGAGTACTGGCCTAGCATCCATGAGGCCCTAGGTTTCCTCACCAAAGCAGAAAATAAAGTACTTAGGTTTTACAGAGTGTTGTTAATATATATCATTTGCCTTTACATTCTAATGTTATTGAAAATGAGGTATTGGGTTCTCTGATTATTATTCTTGAATAACCTTTTATCCCTCAAATTCTATCAGTTTTTATTTCATGTATCAGTCACTATTGTTATCTATGCATACCTATTTTAATTATTGTGTCTTCTTGATGCATTGAGCATTTTATCATGATAAAATATCCTTCTTTGTATCTAAATATAATTTTGTCTTAGAATTTCTTTTGTGGTGCTGGGGATTGAACCCAGGGCCTTGTCCTTGCGAGGCAAGCACTCTACCAACTGAGCTATACCCCTAACCCTTAGAATATGTTTTTGAAGTATATTTTGCTTCAATGCATACTATTGGAGCCATTAGAGTTCTCTTTTCATTATCATTTGTACAGTATCACTTTCCCACCATTTTGTTTTTGACAGTAAAGTGTGCCTCTCCCACAGGCATATAATTGAAGCACTTAATAAATCTATTCTACCAATCTCTGATTTTGATTTTGTTGAAAAAGTTTTCAACTATATTCATAAATTGTGTCACTCTGTAGTATGCTTTTTTCATGATATCTTTTTCTGACTTTTTTTCTGGTAAGTATTGGTCTTATAGAATGAGCTACATGAGCTTGAGAAAGTTGTATAACTTCTGTGAAATTCAAAGACTAATGTAGGGCTGGGGTTGTGGTTCAGTAGTAGTGTGCTTGCCTAGCATGTGTGAGGCACTAGGTTTATTCTCAGCACCACATAAAAATAAATGAATAAAATAAAGGTCTATCAACATCTAAAAATATTAGAAAAGACTAATTTACATTAACAAGGTGAGTTTGACAGGTTTTCTTTTTTTCTAGGATGTCTTCTTCTGGTGGGGTAGAGTCAGTCGCCTGCTAAGGGTATAATGAAGAATGGACCAGTGAGGTTTATATACCATCTTGCACATTTATCTACTAGGTCCATCTTTCACCTTTTAGTACATACTATCTCCCTTCTCATTTACATCTACCATAACACAAATTCAAATGTGTTTAGGAAAACTCTAGTTAAAATTTCTCTCAAAGTGAATGTGTTGTGACAAGAGGTTCACAAGATGATTTCTATACCCAAATGTTTTTCAGATGACATGTTTAATTAAGAAATAAATGGTATTTTGAAAGTTCTATTCTTTATTCCACACAGTAGAAAGCATGTTTAGTCTTTCAAATAGATAATTAAATCCTTGAATGCAGAGATTGAAAAATGGGAGAAAGAAGAGGCTTAGCTGAGGTTTCAGTATTTTGTCAATCTCTACAACTTAGTGATGAAGGAAAGGTTTGGTGCAACTCTAGGATCAAGTATCATAGCTAAGAAATCACATTGCCTACATAATAAATGGTCAGACTCTCTTATACCACAGAAAATGAACTCCCATTATGTTTTGAAGAATACCCAGCACATGACATTATTTAATGTAATAGAAGGTGCTATAGAAGTTGAAGAACTTTCAAAAAGATACACTAGAAATAGTCACTGCTATTGAAAAGTCCAGAGTCTGTTTGTGGGTATAGACCTCAATTATGATAGAGATATGGATAATATCTGATAAGAATAGACAGGGGGGAACAAATGACTTCCTAATGGAGTCTAGAATGCTTGTACCAAGTTTAAGGAATTTGTTATTTGGAGCTTCTCAGCTGTCAAAATGAGGGGAATGACATTCCAGGAAGAAGAAATAGAATTCACAAAGACTCCAGGGAACTTGATTGACAAACATTTATTGAGAACTTTTTGTTCTTCAAATACTGTAAAAGTTACAGAACCTGTAGAGGAAATTAACATGGCCTCTCTTCAGATCACTAATGAATTCATGTACACTTAACTGGTATAGAGAATATTCACAAATCAGTTCTCATACTTTCAAAAGGTATAGTTACAAAAGGATGCATGGGGGGAAGTCCATCTTGCTACCTAGTCAGTTCCCCTTCAGGGTACTGTCAGTACAATGGTATAATCACCATTATTCCTAGCTTTGTAGGTCCAGAAATTTTTTTTTCTATACAACCAGAAGAAATTTGGCTACAATGGACTGTGTCAGATTAATAAAATCTAGCAAAAGTACATCCACATGGTACACAAAATGAGTTTCGGTGGTATATTTAGGTGAAACTTTAATGCTTATTTAGTCATTTTTAAAAAATAATACATCTTATTTGAATTTGTTTTTATGGTCAAGTGATGGATTTCCATTTATGATACTAACACAAAGTTTACTTTTTATTTTATTTTTTTATTCATTGTACACACATGGGGTACAACTTTTCATTTCTCTGGTTGTACATGGAATAGAATCACACCATTTGTGTAATCATACATGTACATAGGGTAATTATGTTTGTCTCATTTCATTATCTTTCATTCCCTTGGTTCCCTCCCCACCATTCATTTCCCTCTACAATCCATCCTTCCTCCATTCTTCCCTTACACCCTCTTTGCCCCCATTATTTATCATTATCCGCTTATCAGAGAAACCATTTGGCCTTTGGCTTTTTTGGGATTGGCTTATTTGACTTCACATGATAATATCCAATCCTATCTATTTACTTGCAAATGCCATAATTTTATTCTTCTTTAAGGCTGAGTAATATTCCATTGTGTTTATATACCATTCTTTATCCATTCATCTATTGAAGGGCATCTAGGTTGGTTCCACAATCTAGCTCTTGTGAATTGAACTGCTACAAACATTGTTGTAGCTGCATCTCTGTAGTATGCTGATTTTAAGTCCTTTGGGTTTAGGCCAAGGAGTGGGATAGCTGGGCCAAATGGTGGATCCATTCCAAATTTTCTAAGGAATCTCCGTACTGTTTTCCAGAGTGACTGCACCAATTTGCAGTCCCACCAGCAATGTATGAGTGTACCTTTTACCCCACATCCTTGCCAACACCTATTGTTTCTTGTATTCTTGATACTAGACATTCTAATTGGGGTGCAATGAAATCTTAGGTGATTTTGATTTACATTTCTCTTATCACTAGAGATGTTGAACATTTTTTTTATATATCTGTTGATTGCTTGTAGATCCTCTTCTGTGAAGTGTCTGCTCATTTCCTTAGCCTATTTATTGATTGGGTTATTTGTATTCTTGATGTAAAATTTTTTGAGCTCATTATAGATTTTGGATATTAGTGCTCTATCTGAAGTGTGTGGTGAAGATTTTTCCAACTCTGTAGGCTTTCTCTTCACATTGTTGATTGTTTCCTTTGCGGAGAAAAAACTTTTTAGTTTGAATGTATCCCATTTATTGATTCCTGCTTTTATTTCTTGTGCTTTGAGAGTCTTTTTAAGGAAGTCTGGTCCTAAGCCAAACTGACAAAGTTTCCTTTGAAAATTATTTTTCATGTATTTTACATTAGTTAAATGGAGAAATATTAGGCCTTCTAAACTCAATGATGAGGATATCATATGAGATTAATAAACAAAAGTATAAGAAATACAAATGAGATATTAATGTCAATCTGAAGTATTTGGTATTACAATAGTTTTTACCAGGATCAAATATGGCAGAGAGAATAAAAGTCATAACAGGTAATTATTGGAATCTGGGAAACACTAGTGTAGTCATTAAGAGTGAGAGTCCTGGAGACAGTTTGTCCAAGTCCTAGGCCCATCATTTCTGGCCATTTGACCTTAAAATAATTGCTCTTGTTTTCTTAAATCCAAAAGCTTCCTCTATGAAATTTGTATAGTTGCCAAATTGAAAAGTTAGTTGACTTAATTAAAGGAGAGCATCCCTGTAAAGCACTTAGTAAGTTATTTAGAACACAGTGATCAATAAATTTAACCATCGTTATTGTCTTTGCTAATTTAACTAGTGACAAATATGTCTCAGATCAATGCTCCTTCCTTTATCATAGTTAATCCATGTGCCAGGAAGAATCTTGCATGGAAAGGCTTTTATTAAGAAGGGGGAAGTTCTCAGGAGGCTGAGACAGCAGGATCGCAAGTTCAAAATCAGCCTCAGCAAAAGCGAGGCAACTCAGTGAGACACTGTCTCTAAATTTAAAAAATACAAAATATGGCTGAGGATGTGGCTCAGTGCTTGAGTGCCCCTGAGTTTAATCCCCAGTGCCCCCTACCAAGAAAAAAAAAGCAGAACGTAGTTAAGTGTGTCTCAAGTGGGTAAGGCTACCTAGTAATTCTCATGGGTTTCTTGCCACGTTTCCCTTCCATTTCCTGTAAGGATTATTAAAGAGGTGGTTAGCTTTATGAATTTCCTTTGAAGGAACATGGTTCACTTTAGATTCTTAACAGAGTTCACCTGAAAGAATATCAATTGCAGATGATGTTGCATTTAGATATTTTGCAAAGTCTGTTGATTTCTTAGGTTTCATTATAGTGCGGCATCTTAGGTACTGCCAAGTTACCACCTGGTGCCAAGGAGAGCAGAATTCTGCTGGTAATGAAAATGGCATATGTCAAGATGAATGAGCCTCATGTATACTCTGTTTCATGCACTACAGTTGGCCAGCTGTTATGGCTCCATCTTATCCCCTCTACATTAGAAGGCTTCTTCTACATAAAGACCTAGGTAACAGAACTTCTAAATCGACCAAGGAAATATTTGGACCACAGTGCCAAGCTTTTCCAGCCCATGCTAACAATGTGAGGGTGTTTTTCTTCATGTGAGAAAACCTAAGAGCCCCTTTACCAGGAAAGAGTTTGAATTTGGCATCTCTATTCCAGGCCCATAAGGACAAAAAGTAGAGGCAGAGGGGATAGAGGGATAACACCAGGAATGGGGAGGGCTCCATTCTCCTTCCCCCCAACCAAGCCATATGTTCGTTTTCTCTCTCTGCATTAAAATGAACTTTACAAAATATCTGATCTAATATAATTTTAGTCTGTAATTTCATTGTATACCATGCAAAACAGAGTAACCTGTTTTCAAAATTCCTGAGTATGGAAGAAATTTGTGCTTCAATAATGACTACAAGGGCTATAATGTGGCTCAGCAGTAGCGTGTTTGCCTGACAGGCATGAGGCCCAAGATTTGATGCCCAGCCCTTCAAGAAAAAAAAATAACAAATACCAGTATAGTGGTATTCTGGGTTTGACTTCTGGCCCCACCACAGGCTGTCTGACATTGAGGAATATATTAAACAAACTTCTTTGATTCTGAGGAATCAAAGTGATAGTTGCTTTGAAAAGGGCAGAAGAAAGGAGCATTGAACATGTTTTTCTTCAAGTTTTCTGCTAATTCAAACACTTTAGATACATTCAGGTCAGTTTCTATTCATTGGCATTTTTGTTGATTTTGGTTCACACATTTAGAATATAACATTTTTTTCTGCAGTACATTGTGAATGATACATTGTTTGAAATCTGGACTTTGTCCTTTTCCATGAAGTTTGTTCAGTTTTGTTATGACAAGTATTTAAACTATTATTTGATTCTTTTGGTCCTAATAGGGTTATTTTTATTCTTTGTTAGGATGAGCATATATCACTTTTGAACTTAGTTTTACAGCAGAACATTTACCCCAGACATAACATTTACTTCTAATGCCCAGTCTATCGGGGATCTGACACAGAATGCCCAGTAAGGTTTCTGTGCTCAGTCCCACAGTATTTCTTTTGTCATAAGTTTCTTGGAGTCTTGCCCTCAGCACTTGATCAGAACTGCTTCCACCTTTCCAGGTGTGAGAAGAAATTTGAAGTGCTTCAACAGCTACAAACTTCTAGCCCTGGTAGTGACCATGAAAATCTAAACACCTCAAAAGGCATACTAGACAAAGTCATTGCTCTTTGTTTGGGCTTCTCCAGTTTGGAACATGCCCCCAGACAGCACACATGGCAAACATTGGTTTTATTTCCTAGTGTTTATTTCTCTGAATGATCATCACAGTTTTGAATTGCCTGTTGTCAAATGTCCCAAAACAGTCTCCTAAAGAATTTTGTAGCTTTATACTTGTTTATCCTGGAAGTGCATATCAGGGGCTAGTCACTATGTCATAGCTCAGCTCAGCTAACACAACTTGTTTTCCAAATCTCAGGCACCATTCTAGGAGAAGCAGAAATTTAATCTCCAACTAGATTTGATAGTTTGTATTCCTTTTTGCAGAAAACATATCAATTTAGAGACAATGTGGAATGGAAAAACTCTGCCTCACTTCCAGGAAAAGGTTATTGAACCTCTCCTGTCAGAGAAAAATCTTTAAATTCATAAAAATGAAACTTGGGAAGGAAGTGTCCACATGGAGCCTTCATTGTCTCATAAACAACCTCCTAATGTGAAGGAGGAGGTACCTAACTTTTCTGCCTTCCCCAAGGTAATGAATGTTTGGCTGACTAACCAACTGATTTCATAATGGAAATCAGGAGGAGAAAAAAGAAATATGGAAGGAAAAGCCAGATAATATTTCAAAATGCTGCCCTTCTCAGGTTTTAAAATTTCCTTCATCCTATGCACCATTCATAAACTGAAGTAGACATGTACCTCTCTATTACAGAGTTTGCCTATTAAAAAGAAACCGTGAAGCTGGGCGCAGTGGCGCACGCCTGTAATCCCAGCACTTGAGAGACTGAGGCAGGAGGATCACGAGTTCAAAGCCAGCCTCGGCAACTTAGTGAGGCCCTAAGCAATGCAGTGAGACCCTGTCTCTAAATAAATTACAAAATAGGGCTGGGGATGTGACTCAGTGGTGGAGTGCCCTGGGTTCAATCTCCAGTAACAAAAAAAAAAAAAAGGAAACCGTGAAAAATTAAACACACAAAAGGGCCTACTAGAGATTAATAGGAACCTGTTTTCACCAAAGGCTACTGACCTTGGCAATGGCAAAGACAAGCTGCTCCTCTAAAATGGCATGGAATGGAGATCGAAGAAGCTATGTAGAATTTTCAGCCATGGAGCTGATCACCAACCTAGACAAGGTTGCTTGCACACACCCCACATGAGCATCAGAATGGTTATGTCCTCCTTTGGTTTATTTGGGTAGTCCAATCATTCAAGTTGATCTCAGACACCAAGTTAAATGCAAGTCAATCATCTCTCCTCTAAAACAGTACAAAAAGAAAATCAATGCAGCAGAAGTCTTTTGGAATAATGTAAAATTCTATTTTAGCTCTTGATAGTTAAACTCTAACCTTCCTTCTTCCTTTCATGTTTTTCTGCGCTGATGTTGGGACTAAAAACAAAGTGGTAACGGTTTCTAAATGCAGAACAATAGACCATCCAAAGCAAGGGCATCTAGTACTCCTGAAACAACCCTGGCACCTCTTCTGCCATCCAATTAGGAGATAAGAAAGTGACAGATTATCCAGGATGCTGGGTGGAAATGGGATGGGAAAGAATTGGGGCAGTGGATTCATCCCACGTCTATCACAGACTATTCTGCAGGGAACTGATGTCAGCTGCCTGGCACCTTGACTTAAACTTTGTGCCCCAATACCTTCCAGAGAAAATTGAGGGACTCTAAGGAAACACAGAAGAAAAATCCAGCATCAAACCCTGGGAGCAGAAGAAATTCACATTCAAACAGGATAAACATGGGAGGTTTTTAAGTTGAGGAGTTCTTGATAAGCTCCTCTGTGGTTACAGTGCATCTAGTTTCCCCAGTGTTCCCCAATGTGGAATACTTAGAGAACAGAGATACAATATTTCTCAAAAGAGACCAGTACATGAGGAACTGATTTTTTGCTTAGTCCCCAGCTCTGCCCAGAGCAGCATCATTCCCCATAGATTCTAGGGTTAACAATGAAAGAGCACTGACAATTTAGGATAGGCCAGCACCAAACTATAGCAATTATAAGGAAGACAGAGAAGACTCACCAGAAATAAGGCACCAGGACACTTAAGGGAGAATACATCAGTAGTTGGCAAAAAGATAGGCAATTCTGTGTTGATATGGGTGCCACATAAAGGGGTGGGGTAAATTTCAGGGGAACAGTGAGGCACAGGCCTGCTAAAGTATTGGATGCAAACATAGAAAGTCTTCTTTTAAATATTTTTATTTTTTTATTTATACATGATAATAGAATGCACTTTGGCAGAATATACATATACAGAATATAACTTATTCTATTTAGGTTCCCACTCTTGCGGTTGTACATGTAGAGTTACCCTGGTAGTGTGTACAAATACACAGCGAGGAAAGTTACGACCAATTAATTCTACTGTCTTATTTCTCTCCCCCGCAGAAAGTCTTTTTAAAGGTCACATGTCAGCTGGGCTTGGTGGCACATGCCTGTAATCCCAGCAACTCAGTAGACTGAAGCAGGAGGATGGCAAGTTCAAAACCAACCTCAGCAGTGCTGGGCGTGGTGGCACACGCCTGTAATCCAAGCCACTGGGGAGGCTGAGTCAGGAGGATCGCGAGTTCAAAGCCAGCCTCAGCAACTTAGCGAGGCCCTAAGCAACTCAGTGAGACCCTGTCTCTAAATAAAATACAAATTAGGGCTGAGGATGTGGCTCAGTGGCCGAGTGTTCCTGAGTTCAATCCCTGGTTCCACAAAAAAAAAAAAAAAAAAAAAACCTCAGCAATTTAGTGAGCTATTCAGCCCTAAGAAATTTATTGAGAATTTGTCTTAAAATGAAAAATGAGGGCTGCAGTTGTAGCTCAGTGGCAGAGCGCTTGCATGGCATGTGTGAGGCACTAGGTTTGATCCTCAGCATCACATATAAATAAATGAATAAAATAAAGGGATTGTGTCCATCTACGACTAAAAAATTTTTTAAAAAACTGAAAAATGAAAAGGGCTAAGCACTTTGGTAAATCACCTCTGTGTTCAAACCCCAGTATTCACAAAAATAAATAAATAAATAGGCCTGGGATTTGGCTCATTGGTAAAGCAGTCCTCGGTTTAATCCCCAGTACCAATAAAAAAGTCACATGCCAAAAAGCTTTAAATTTATCTTGATGGTTGGAAGTATTTTAAGAATGGATTTTTTTTCAAATCCATAATGGAAACACTGTAGGAACAGACAAGTGACAGAGGCTTACTCTCTTATGTAGTAACTAGCTGCATTTGTCATTGCTAAAAATTTTCTGTTGGGAATTCTCTGAATATGTCATGATGAGGAGCATCTATGCCCCTAATATTTTGGGATGTTATTCATTCCCTCTCTTAGCAAAATGCTTACACTTGTACTTTTAATTTATTAGATAAAAATAAATTTGTTAAACAGGGGAACATTTGGTAGCTTTGGAAATGTTATTCCATGGCACAAATAAATACTAACAACTATGACAAGTAAACACTAAGCTAAGTTTTTAAAAAAGATTGTTTCTCAAGTTATGTTGCATTTTAATTTATATGAACAAGTATTTTTAACACTGAAGGACAACTATTTTAGCCAAGATTATCTTTATTCAGACAAACTTAGATAGAAAAGTGTTCCTATTCTGAAACCACTTTACTTCATCCAAGTTTTGCAATGAGATCATCCTTTCCTCTTTCCTGAGATTGTAATAGGAGTACTGAGTTTGTGACAGTTCCATTAGGGCTCAATTTGAGTGATGGCACCATGTGACATGGGTGTGATCTCAGTATGGATTTATTGCAGAATGGTAGAGGAATGCAGGATTGACCAGAGCCTATCAGAACAAAGGACTGACTTTCCAGTGGTGGAGAAAAAGTTGTGGAATCAGCACAATAGGACATTTTATAGAGAGTATAGGGAAGATTCCACCTGTTTATGTGCAGCCATATTTAGAAACTGATCTTGATTCTGAATAATTAACAATTGATGGTACTTTAAGTAACTTGCCAGTAAAAGAAGCATCACAATACCAGATGTTAAATTATACTACAGAGTTATAGCAACAAAAACAGCATAGTATTGGCACCAAAGGAGACATGTAGAACAATGATACATAATAGAAGACACAAAGAAAAACCCACATAAGTACAGTTACCTCATACTAGTCAAAGGTGACATAAATATACGTTGGAGAAAAGATAGCCTCTTCAATAAATGGTACTGGGAAAACTGGAAATCCATATGTAGCAAAATGAAATTAAACCCAGATCTCTCACCCTGCACAAGACTCAACGAATACAAATAGGAAAAGAAGAGCTCAAACTATCCCTATTTGCTGATGACATGATTCTCTATTTAGAAGATCCTAAAAATTCTACCAGAAAACCTCTGGAACTCATAAATGAATTCAGTAAAGTAGCTGGGTATAAAATTAATGCTCATAAATCTAATGCATTTTTATTCATAAGTGATGCATCCGCTGAGAGAGAAATTAGGAAAACTATACCATTCACAATAGCCTCAAGAAAAATAAAATACTTGGGAATCAATTTAACAAAGGAAGTGAAAGACCTCTACAATGAGAACTACAGAACATAAAAGAAAGAAATTTTTAAAAATCTGAGAAGATGGAAAGATCTCCCATGTTCTTGGATAGGCAGAATTAATATTGTCAAAATGGCCATACTACCAAGAGCACTATACAAATTCAATGCAATTCCAATTAAAATCCCAACAATGAACCTCATAGAAATAGAGCAAGCAATCATGAAATTCATTTGGAGGAATAAGAGACCCAGAATAGCTAAAGCAATTTTTAGCAAGAAGAGTGAAGCAGGGGGTATCACAATACCAGACCTTCAACTATACTACAGAGCAATAGTAACAAAACAGCATGGTATTGGCACCAAAATAGACAGACACATCAATGGTACAGAATAGAGGACACAGAGACAAACCCACATAAATACAGGTATCTCATACTTGACAAAGGAGCCAAAAACATACAATGGAGAAAAGATAGCCTCTTCAACAAATGGTGCTCCCATATCTCTCACCCTGTACAAAACTCAACTCAAAATGGAACAAGGACCTAGGAATTAGACCAGAGACCCTGCACATAATAGAAGAGAAAATAGGTCCAAATCTCCATCACGTTGGCCTAGGACCAGATTTCCTTAACATGACTCCCAAAGCGCAAGAAATAAAAGCAGGAATCAATGATTGGGATAGAGTCAAACTAAAAAGCTTTTTCTCAGCAAAGGAAACAATCAGCAATGTGAAGAGAGAGCCTTCAGAGTGGGAGAAAATCTTTGCTACACACACTTCAGATAGAGCACTAATCTCCAGAATCTACAAAGTACTCAAAAATGTTTACACCAAGAACACTAATAACCCAGTCAATAAACGGGCCAAGGAAATGAAGAGACACTTTACAGAGGAAGATCTACAAGCAATCAACAGATATATGAAAAAATGTTCAACATCTCTAGTAATAAGAGAAATGTAAATCAGAACCAAAGGTAAGATTTCATCTCACCTCAATTAGAATGTCTTTTATTAAGAATACAGGCAGCAACAGGTGTTGGCAAGGATGTGGGGAAAAGGGTACAGTCATACATTGCTGGTGGGAGTGCAAGTTGGTGCAGCCAGTCTGGAAAGCAGTGTGGAGATTCCTTAGAAAACTTGGAATGGATCCACCATTTGACCCTGCTATCCCACTCCTTGGCCTATACCCAAAGGACTTAAAATCAGATTACTACAGTGATGCAGCCACATCAATGTGCATAGCTGCTCAATTCACAATAGCTAAATTGTGGAACCAACCTAGATGCCCTTCAATAGATGAATGGATAAAGAAACTGTGGTATATATACACAATGGAATATTACTCAGCCATTAAGAAGAATAAAATTATGGCATTTGTAGGTAAATGGATGATGTTGGAGACTTTTATGCTAAGTGAGATCAGCCAATCCCAAAAATCCAAAGGCTGAATGATGTCTCTGATAAATGAATGATGATGCATAATGCAGTGGGGGAGCGTGGCAAGAATGGAGGAAGGATAGATAGCATAGAGGGAAGGGAGGGGTGGGGTCAGGGTAGGGGGCAAGAATAACAACAGAATGAGACAGACATCATTGTCCTGTGTACATGTGTGAATGCACAGATGGTGTGACTCTACTTTGTGTACAACCAGAGAAACAATAGCTGTACTCCATTTGTGTTCAATGGATCAAAATTAAATGAATAAAAAATAACTTAATAAAATAAAATAAATAAAAAATAAATGTTGCTTGTGTCCCAATAAATTGATTCTTGACAGCATTTAAAAAAAGGCCAATGCCAGAGGCATCACAATACCTGATTTCAAAATATGCTACAGAGCTGTAGTAACAAGTATATCATTGTATTAAATAACACAGTATAAAACAGATAAGTAGACCAATAAGTAGAACAATAAGTATAAAACAGATAAGTAGAATTACAATAGAGGACCTAGAAATAAACCCACATATATACAATCATCTCATTCTCAACAAAGGTTACAAAAACATACATTGGAGAAAAGACAACCTCTTCCACAAATATAAAGGAGAAATTTGGACATCCACTTATATAAAAATTGAAACTGGATCCCTATATCTCACCCTGTAAAAAATCAAGTGAAAATGTATCAAATACTTTAATATAAGGCCTGAAACTTTGAAACTCAGGGGAAAGCACTTGAAGATTTGCTATAGAAACAGGCAATAATTTGTATGCAGCTGGAGACTGTCATGCTGAGTGAGATTAGCCAATCCCAAAAGACCAAAGGCCGAATGATCTCTCTGATAAGTGGATCATGATACATAATGGGGGGTGGGAGGGAGGCAAGAATGGAGGAAGGATGGATTGCATAGGGAAAAAAGGGGGGTGGGATTGGGAGGTAAGAATAATAACAGAATGAGACAAACATCATTACCCTATGTACATGTATGATTATACAAATGGTGTGACAACCAGAGAAACAACAGCTGTAACCCACTTGTGTGCAACGAATCAAAATAAAAAAAGAAAACTTTAAAAAAAATTAAAAAGCAAGGTGAATAATTAATCTAATCATGGGAAGACATTACACCCACCCAGACTGATATACACTCCACAGGACACATGGTTGGTAGTCCTTAAGACCTTCAAGATCATGAAAAACAAGGACAGACTGAGAAACTGTCTTAGACCAGCAAAGACTAAGGAGACACAGCCACTAAATCCAATATGGTAACCTACACTGGATTCTGAAAAAAAGTGAGTGGAAAAACCAGTGAAATCCAAATAAAAGAGTTTAGCATCTGTTAATACACCAGTAGAATTTTCTTACTTTTGCCAAGTGTACTGTGGAAACATATAATGTTAGTAGTGAAGGAAACTGGATGAAAAATATCCAGAAACTCTCTGTGTACTATCTTCTTTTTGGTGAATCTCAAACTTTTCCAAAATAATCATGTTTTGGAAAAAAAAAAGATACAGGCAATAATTCCCTGAATAGAACTCCAATAGCTCAGGAAACAAAAAAGGGAATTGACAAATTGGATTACATTAAATTAAATATCTGCACAGCAAAGAAAACAATCAACAGAGTAAAGACACAGCATACAGAATGTGAGAGAATCTTTGCTAACTTTTCCTTTGGCAGAGGATTAATATCCATAATATATAAAAAACTGAGGAAACTTCAAAAACAATCTCATCAAAAAATAGACAAATGATCTAAACAGACTTATTTCTAAATAAGAAATAAAAGTGACTAATAAATATATGAAAAAAGTGGTCAATATCTTTGGACATCAGGGAAATGCAAATCAAAACTACCTGACATTCCTTCGTACACAGTCAGAATAGTATTTTTAAAAAATATTGTAGATATGGAGAAAAAGGAACTCTTACACACTGTTGGTGGCAATGTAAATTAGTACAACCACTGGGGACACAGTATGGTGGTTCCTCAAATAACTAAAAATAGAACTATCAGTTACAGCTTTCCTCGGTGTGTACCCAATGAAAATGAAGTCAATATACAAAAAGATATCTGCATACCTATCTTTATTGTGTCACTGTTTAAAATAGCAAAGTTATGGAATCAGTCTCTGTGACCATCAACAGGTGAATGAACACAGAAAATGTGGCACATATGCACAAAGGAGTTTTATTCTTCCATAAAGAAGAATTAAATCCTGTCATTGGCAGGAAAATGAATAAAACTGGAAATCACTGTGTTAAGAAACATAAAGCAGACAGAGAAAAACAAGTCTGTCATGTTTTCTCTCATATGTGGAAACTAAGAACAAAAGTAAAGATAAAAGAAAAAGATGGCCTGAAAGTAGAAGAACTAAAGGGAAAGAGAAGGGGACCAGGGGTAAGGGGAGGGGCAAGGGAAGGAAGGGCAAGATTGGGTAGTAGAGAAGGTGGATCCAAGCAAAGTATGATATATGAATGTATGGAAATGTTATAGTGAAAACCATTAATTTGTGCAATTAACATGAGTTAATATTTGTGATTTTAAAACTACTTTGACATTTCAAAGTAAAAACAAAATAGACTGTTATAACAGAATGTTTCACATGTCTCATGAAAACCACAAAATGGAAACCTATAGTACATATAAAAAAGACAAAGATAAAGGAATCAAAGCATTCCAGTATGAAAACTCATCTGATCACAAATGAAGACAGCCAAAGGGGAAGAAAGGAAAAAAGAATTACAAAAAAGTTGGAAAATAATGAACCATATGGCAATCACAAGTCCTTACCCATTGATAATTACTTAAAAGGAGTGGATTCAATTCTTGAAACAAAAGACATAAAGTGGCTAAATAGATTTTTTTAAAAGACCCAACAATATGCTATGAGAGCCTCGATTCAGCTTTAAGGATATAAGTGAAGGGATAGAAAAAATATTCCAGGCAAATCAACCCCCTAAAAGAATAATGGTAGCTATCTTATAATAGTCAGAACAGGTTTTCTGTCAAAAAGAAAGAAATATTATTACTAGATAATGATAAAAGGGTCAATACATCAAGAAGATATAACAATTGTAAGTATAGATGCACCAAAAATTGTGAAATCTAAAGGTATAGGCAAATCAACTAAAGTGAGAAGTAGATGATAATACAATTATAGTAGAGGACTTCAATACCCGACATATAACAATAGATAGGTTTTCCAACCTAAGAATCAATAAGGAAACATTTAACTTGAACTACACGTTAGGTTAAATGAACCAAACAAACACACAGAGAACATTCCATTCAACAGCAGCAGAATGCACATTCTTCTCAATCACACATGGAACATTCTCCAGGATCAATCATAGGTTATGTGTTATGGTTTGGATGTGAGGTGTCCCCCAAAAGCTCACATGTGAGACAATGCAAGAAGGTTCAGAGGAGAAATGTTTGGGTTGTAAGAATCTTAAGGCAGTCAGTGAATTAATCCCTAATGGGATTAATTGAAGGGTTAGGATGTGGCTGGAAGAAGTGGGAATTAGGGAGTGGCTATGGGATGTATATTTAGTATCTGGAGAGTGGACTTTCTCTTTGCTTCCTGATGATGTGAACTGCTCTTCCACCATGATATTCTGCCTCATCTCGAACCCCAAGGAATGGAGCTGGCCTTCTATGGATTGAGACCTCTGAAATTGTGAGCCCTCAAGCTTTCCCTCCTCTATAATTGTGCTGATTGGATCACTTAGTCACAGCAGCAAAGAAGCTGACTAAAACAGTTCTGCCACAAAACATGTTGTAATAAATTCAAGAAGATTGAAATCATATCAAATATCATTTCTAACAACCACAGTGGTACAAAACTAGACATCATAACAGGAAAAAACTGTAAAATTCACAATACATGGAAATTAAGCAACATGGTCCTTAACAATCAATGGATAAAAGAAGAAATAAAAAAGAAAATTAAAAATATCTTGACACAAATGAAAATGAAAACAGCATATCAAAATTTACAGAATATAAGCCAGGTGTGGTGGCACATGCTTATAATTCCAGAAGCTTGGAAGGCTGAAGCAGGAGTATCCCAAGTTCAAAGCCAGCCTTATCAATTTAATGAGGCTCTGAGCAACTTAGAGAGATCTTCTCTCAAAAAATGAAGAAAAGGCCTGCGAATGTGGCCCTGAGTTTACTCCCTGGTACCCAAAACAAACAAATTAATAAAACTTATGAAATACAGCAAAAGCAGTTCTAAGAAGGATGCTTACAATGATAAACACCTACATTAAAAGGAAGGATCTCAAATAAACCACCTAATGTTATACTTCAAAAAACAATAAAAAAGCTGGGCATAGTGGTGCACCCCTGTAATCCCCACAACTCATGAGGCCGAGGCAGGAGGATCACAAATTCAAGATCAACCTCAGCAACTTAGGAAAAACCTGTCTCAAAATAAAAGGGCTGGGATTGTGACTCAGTGATTAAGCACCACTGGGTTCAATTCCAAGTACCAAAAAAATGGAGAAGGAGAAGGAGGAGAAGGAAGAAGGAAAAACTATAAAAAGAAGAAAACACTGAATCTAATTCAGAAATGATAGTAAGCAATAGTCTTTAATAACTAGAGTAAATAGATATATGTATAGATATATCTATACATATATAATATAATGTATATTATATAAGCTATATTTCTATACATATAATATCTATATAGATAAATAACTTTTCTCTGACAGCAGAATACACCTTCTCAAGTGCCCATGGAATATTTCCCATAAGAGATCACATGTTAGGTTACAAAAGGAATATTAATGAACTTACGATCAAATTTAAGCAAGAAGTGAGTGGGACATGCCTGTAATACAGCAACATGAGAGACTGAGGTAAGAGGACCATAAATTTGAGACCAGTCTCTACAACTTTGTGGGCCCCTATCTCAAACAAAATAAAAACAATAAATAAACAGAAGGAAGACCAGTAGAGGAAGGGAAATAGAGGGAGGGAAGAGAAGAGGGGAAAAGGAAGAACTAGGGACTAAAATGGGGTGAATTAAATTTCACGCATTCATGATTATGTTAAAATGGACCCCACTATAATTATAATGCACTAATAAAATATTTTTTAACAAAAAGAGCTCAGTGGTAGAGCATCCCTGGGTTCAATCCTTAGCACCATAAAAAAATTCATGCCAAGTACTTTTTTCTGACCACAATGGAATGAAATTAAACATTTAAAACAGTAAGAAAATGGGAAAATTCACAAATACATGGAAACTAAATAAGACACTCTTGAATAACCACTGGGTCAAAGAGGAAATCAGGGAGTGCCTGAAGGGCACCTGAAGGACTGCATGTTGCCTGTCCTACCTGACCTGCCTATGATATCTTCATGGAAACACCTTAACTCCAAAATCCTGCATTCCTGCAGAAAGAGTAGCACATGGTTGACACCAAGGTCTGGAACCATCTGAAGCAGTCGCCCAGCCTTCAGGGATCCTGGCTGCAGCAGCCTCTTAGTGTCTGGGTGACTGAGCATGTTGAAAAACTTCCTAAGACATCTTGTGTAAGAAGGCTGCCCCACTGGTCTGTTCTCTAGAGAATTTTCACTCTTACTCCCTTGAGCTTCATGAGAATGGTGTTGTCTTGCCAGGTCCTGAGATGCAGACTTGAGGAGGAAGCTGAAGATGCAGTAAAAATAATTTAAAATTATTTTAAATCTCCAGGAGACCCTGGAGATTAAAAAATGCCAGTAATGTGGAACATCACCCTAGGAAAGCTGCAGGAACAAAACAGAGATAACTCCATCGAAAGGCCAGTTGGGCTGCAACCCACAAGGCCACAAGGGCGGAGCTACACAAGCCCTTTGAAGAGAACATCACAATGCCATGTGCCCCAGGTGCTGGACATGGAGCCAAATCCATGGAGCTGGATTTTGGTCTTGCTTTGGTCTTATCCCTTCTTTCTATGCCCATATTTTTGTAAATTTAAATGTTTATTGTGTACCTTTATAAATTAGTTATAAATAGCTTTTGATTTTTGCAGGAGCTCATAATGTGAGTTTGACCTGAGTTTGAGAGACTTTGGAGTTGAATTTTTGGGCAGTCTTGGAAATGGACAAAATGTACCTTGCATTGGAGATGGTTGTGGGCCCTTGTGGGCCAGGGTCGGAATGTTATGGTTTGCATGTGAAGCATCCCCCACATCCTCATGTGTGAGTCAGTGCAGGAAGGTTCAGAGTGTTAATAACAGACCAATCACCACTGAAAAATAAAAAAGAGGAATTCAAAAGTCAATTAAAAAAGACATAGTAAACAAAATTATTAAAGAATCAGGATAAAAAATCAACATACAAAAATCAGTTTCATTTCTTTATACCAATAGAGATCTCTGCAAAACAAAAATCAAGAAAACAATCCTATTTAAAATAGCATCACATAATAAAAAAACTTAGGAATATATTTAACCACTTAAGTAAAAATCTGTACACAAAAAATGCAAAACATTAATGAAAGAAATTGAAGAACACACAAATAAATGGAAAAATGATCTGTGATCATAGAAGAATTAAATTTTGCTTTTACACTACCCAAATTGATCTACAGATTCAATGCCATCTCTATCAAATTCCAATTGTACATTTCACAGAAATAGAAAAAAATTCTAAAATTCTTACTGAACCATAAAGACTTTAAACAACAAAGTAATCTTTTTTAATTTATTTATTTTGATTCATTGTACACAAATGGAGTACAGCTGTTGTTTCTCTGGTTGTACACAAAGTAGAGTCACACCATCTGTGCAATCATTTATGTACACAGAGCAATGATTTCCATCTCATTCTGTTATTATTCTTACCCCCCCGACCCCGACCCCACCCCTCCCTTCCCCCTATGCTAGCTATTCCTTCCCCCCTCCTTCTCCCCTCTCCCCCCCCCCCCGCATTATGCATCATCATTCACTTATCAGAGAGATCATTCAGCCTTTGGATTTTTGGGACTGGCTAATCTCACTTAGCATAAAAGTCTCCCACATCATCCATTTACCTGCAAATGCCATAATTTTATTCTTCTTTATGGCTGAGTAATATCCCATTGTGTATATACATACCACAGTTTCTTTATCTATTCATCTATTGAAGGGCATCTACGTTGGTTCCACAATTTAGCTATTGTGAATTGAGCAGCTATGCACATTGATGTGGCTGCATCACTGTAGTAATCTGATTTTAAGTCCTTTGGGTATAGGCCAAGGAGTGGGATAGCTGGGTCAAAATGGTGGATCCATTCCAAGTTTTCTAAGGAATCTCCACACTGCTTTCCAGACTGGCTGCACCAACTTGCACTCCCACCAGCAATGTATGACTGTACCCTTTTCCCCACATCCTTGCCAACACCTGTTGCTGCCTGTATTCTTAATAAAAGACATTCTAATTGAGGTGAGATGAAATCTTAAGGTGGTTCTGATTTACATTTCTCTTATTACTAGAGATGTTGAACATTTTTTCATATATCTGTTGATTGCTTGTAGATCTTTTTCTGTAAAGTGTCTGTTCATTTCCTTGGCCCATTTATTGATTGGTTATTAGTATTCTTCGTGTAAAGATTTTTGAGTACTTTGTAGATTCTGGAGATTAGTGCTCTATCTGAAGTGTGTGTAGCAAAGATTTTTTCCCACTCTGAAGTCTCTCTCTTCACATTACTGATTGTTTCCTTTGCTGAGAAAAACCTTTTTAGTTTGAATCTATTCCAATTATTGATTCCTGTTTTTATTTCTTGCGCTTTGGGAGTCATGTTTAGGAAATCTGGTCCTAGGCCAACGTGATGGAGATTTGGACCTATTTTCTCCTCTATTATGTGCAGGGTGCCTGGCCTAATTCCTAGGTCCTTGTTCCATTTTGAGTTGAGTTTTGTACAGGGTGAGAGATAGGGATTTAGTTTCATTTTGCTGCATATGGATTTCCAGTTTTCCCAGCACCATTTGTTGAAGAGGCTATCTTTTCTCCATTGTATGTTCTTGGCACCTTAGACAAAGTAATCTTGAGGAACTAAAAACAAAGTTGGCAGCATCACACTTCCTGACTTTAAATTATTTTTACAAAGATATTTTTTGTTCTTGTTCCAGTACTGTTTTCACTACAGTACTGGAAGAAGAACAAAAAGACAAAATTTGAACAGAATGGAGGGCCTAGAAATAAGTCCAAGCACTTATGGTCAACTATTTGACAAGACCACCAAGAAAACACAATGGGGAAAATGTGTTCTCTTCAATAAATTTTTTTCAGGTAACTAGAAATCTGCATGCCAAAGAATGAAACTAGACATTTATCTTACACAGTATTAATGATCTCTGACTTTTGGTGGTTTCATTTATGATTCTTTGACTTTACAATAGTATGAAATTGATAGGCATTCTGTAGAAACCAACTGATAAAGGGTTTGCCTAATTCCAGGGACCCAAATGAATGCCAGAATGACTGGAGAAAAGTTAAAGCAGCCAGTGGTAGTAGGGTAAGTTGGGGAGATGGAAGAACCATGACATAAGATCAGAGACTGGGTAGGAGACAGATCACTTATAGTCTTGTTATCCACATCAAGGAATTTAGATTGTATTCTAATTAAAATAGCAATTCAGTTGTGGGACTTACACAACTGATTTATCATATGACTCTTGATTTAAAGTCACTTTGTAGTGTGAAAAGCAGTGAAAAATATAGAGCATGGGAGTCCCATTAGGAGGCTAATTATCTCCTAATTTATGTTGACTACTTGAACAAACGTGGCAGCCTAAACTAGGGGACTTGTGGAGATGGAGAATGATGGAAATAGGATCTGGATATATTACAAGTCATAACTGACAGGATATGCTGATTTATTTAATGTAAGATATAAAGATAAAAGAAGTAAATCTCAGGACACAGTCTGGGCTTTAGATCAGAGAAAATGGGTGGTAGCTTTACTGACAGGGAATACTGATAAAATGTTACATATTTGCTTTGTTTAGGTGAGGATCATGAGTTCAGCTTTAGTTATGCTAACTTTGAGATGCTAAATCTGAACCCAAAGGAGTTATTAGAGGTAGAGACACAAATTTCCAAATGCTGTGGCCATTTCCATTCATTCTTTTATTTTCTCAGCATCTGAAGCACTGTCATATAGAGGGTTTCACCTTTTGTCTAAATCATAGTGAGAGACATTACCCTCATCTCCCATAACAGAAACCCACTTAGACCAGACATTCTCACTCTCAGCCTTTGGAAGAGGGTATAGATTGTCAAAATGAATACACTCACTAAGGATTTTGAAGACCCGGGTAAAATTTAGAAATTGTTTACATTTGGAACACAAAGGATTCAGCAACAGAATCCTATATCAAATGTCAGGAGCACCAGGTAGCCAGAGTAACACTGTTATAAACTAGCCTGTTTCTCAGGCATGAATTTTACCTCTCAATCTTGCATGAATCCTACTTGCTTTTTAATTCAGGTTCTCTGATGACTCCATGAACAACTTGGTATCTTTGCATCAGATTCTATTTTAGTTGAGTGATCTAGAATATTTATCTGTTATTTACAATCATCCTGATTGACACAGGAGTTGAAAGATGTAGGCATTATGTACAGTCATAAAGTGGAAAAGACACTTCCTAAAGAGAAAAATGTAGAAAAGAAGAGAGTTCAAGACCACAACTTGGAACACACCAGCATCGACAAATTAAATAAATATACAAATTAAAGAGTTTGCATAGCATGGGATGAATTTTGATAGAATACAGGAGAAGATGGGATTTTAAGAGGAAGAAGTAAGCAGCATTCAATGCTACTAAGAGGTAAAACAATGTCAGAGAGATGCCCATTTGATCTGATATCATGCAAATTATTGGAGACCATGAAAAAAACTGCATGTTTAGGAGACAGAAGGAGGTACAAGAGAGAATGGAGTGGAAAATGGGGAGCTGGAGATGATCCATTAGACAACTTGTTAGAAAAGTTTTGCAACAAAGGGGAGCAGATACATGGAACAATATCTGACAGAGAAGTGTCATTAAAGGAAAGTGCTTGTTTAAAATGGACAATAGTGAAGCATAAATTGCATGCTGATGGAAATGACCAGCAGAGCAAGAGAATTTGAAGATACAAGAGAAAGAGTTGTTGTCTGTAGAAGTTAGAAATTTTATTTTTATTTATTTATTTATTTATTTATTTATTTTGGAATCAGGGATTGAACTCAGGGACACTTGGCCAAAGCATAAATGTCCAGAAGATGATAGAATCAGATTTGAAGTTCATGAGATCCAGACTGAGTAATGAAGGTTAATCCAGACTAACAAATTCAGATTTTGAGGATTGTGTTCTACCCATTCACTAATTGATGGACATTTGAGTTGTTTCTACTTTGTTAACTACCATGAATATTTCTTCTACAAGTATCCATAAAAAAATTCCCATTGATAAGTATTTCTATTTCCATCTTTTAGATTTAAAGGAAAAAAATTGGGGGATCATATTTTTGATCTCTGAGAATTGTTTTTATGTGGTTTTATTAGTGCATTAAGTTATACATTATATTGGGGTTCTTTTGGCATAATCACAATTCCAGTTAATATAATTTGCTTTATTTCAGTCCCCAGTACTTCCCCTTTCCCTCCCCTCCTTCTTCTCCCTGTTCCCCTTCCTCTCCTCTACTGGCCTTCCTTCTATTTATATATATTTTTCCTAATTGGTGCTTTATAGATATACTTAAATGCAAAATTCCCTTTGGTATATTAATATATGTACACAGCATCTCTTGGTCAATTTTATTATGCAGTTCCCTCTCTTCCTGTCCCTCCTCTCCTCAATCCCCATCCTCTGCTCCACTAATCTCCCTTCTAATTTCATGGAATTCTCCCTGTCCCCTTTTTTTTCCTTAGTTTTCTCTTACTTCTGCATAAGACTGGAAAACATTCATTCAACCCTTGACTTTGTGAGTCTGGATTATTTCATTTAGCAATGATGTTCTCCATATCCATTAATTTACCAGCTAATGCCATAATTTCATACTTCTTTCTGGCTTCTTTAATGTGTGTGTGTGTGTGTGTGTGTGTGTGTGATATTTTCTTTATTCGTTCCTCTGTTAATGGGCATCTGGTCTAGTTCCATAACTAGAACATTGTGAATTGTGCCATTATAGACATTTATGTGTCTGTATCAATATAACTATGCTGATTTTTATATTTTTGTAAAAATACCAAAGAGCACGGGATAGCTAGGTCATCTGATGGTTCCATTCCTAGCCTTTCCAGGAATCTTACTATTTTCCCTTATATCCAGAATATATAAGGCACTCAAAAAAACTTAACACCATAAAAACAAATAACCCATTCAGTATATGTCAAAAGAACTAAACAGATGTTTCTCAAAAGAAGAAATACAAATGACTAACAAATAGATATATAAAATGTTCAATATTCCTAGCAATGAAGGAAATACAAATGAAAACCACATTGAGATTCCATTTCATTCTATTAGAATGACAGTCATCAAGAATATAAATAAGAATTGTGCTTTCAATGACTAGAGCTCCAATAATGAAATTATTTTGTTCATGAAGAGGCTTAATTCTGTTCCATTGTTCTGCATGTCAGTATTTAACCAATACAACACTATCTTGATTACTGTGGTTGTGTGGTAATTTTTTAATATACAAAAAACCCACAAATATTTAACATAAAATTTGATGAGTTTGAACATATGTTTACACCATGAAACCATCACTACAATCAATGGAAACATATAATAAACATATCCATTAGTTTGAAAAGTTTTCTTTTTTACCCTCCTTTTCTATGGAAAGTACACTTAACATGAGATCTAACATCTTACCAATTTTTAAGTGCACAAGATGGTATTATTCACTACGGACATATCTAGAATTTGGATTTTGAATATCCCCAACAGGCCCATGTGTTAAAGGCTTGGTCCCTAGCCTCTTGAGTCATTGGGAAGTGGTAAAACCATTAGGATGTGGGGTCTGCTGAAAGAAAGGTCAATGGGGGGTGCCCTTGAAGGAAAGATTGGGACCTTGGCCTTTCCTCTTCCTCTCTCTTTGCTTCTGAGCAACTGTAAGGTGAGGAGCTTCCTCCACCATAGGCTCCTTGTCATGGTATGCTGCCTTGCCACAGGCCCAAAAGTAACAAGGGCAACTGACCACGGACTGACACCTCCAAAATTGTGAGTCAGAATAAACCTTTCCTCTTTTTTTTTTTTTTTTTTGTTACTGCGGCTTGAACCAGGGGTCCTCAACCACTGAGCCACATCCCCAGCCCTTTATAAAAAATATTTTATTAGAGACAAGGTCTTGCTGAGTTGGTTAGTGCCTTGCTAAATTTCTGAGACTGGCTTTGAAATTGTGATCTCCCTGCCTCAGCCTCCTGAGCCGCTGGGATTACAGGTATGTGCCACAACACCTGGCAACCTTTCCTCTTTTTAAGCTATTTGTCTCATGTATTTTTTCTTAGTAACTGAAAGCTGACTAAAACAGGCAATGTCTTATACAATAGATCTCTCAAATTTATTCATCTCAGACAACTGAAACTTTATACTCATTGAATATAACCACATTTCTCCTTTAACCCAGCCCTACAACCACCATCATTTTAGAATTCACTTCTGTGAGGTTGACTATTTTAGACACTTCATATAGACACAATCATGCAGAATTTGACCTCTCTCTCTACATTATTTCACTTAGCATACTGTCTTCTGGGATAGTTCACATGTGGCAGGATTACCTTTTTTAAAACTCTGAGGAAATTACATTGCGTGTGTGTGTGTGTGTGTGTGTGTGTGTGTGTGACATTTTCTTCTATTCAACAATCTATCAATAGATATTCAGGTTGTTTTCATACCTTGGCTTTTAAGAATAATGTTACAAAGAACTTGGGATTGCAGCCATCTCTTTAAAATTCTATTTTGGCAGGGGTGGTGGTGCTGGGGATTGAACTCAGGGACACTCAACCACTGAGCCACACCCCCAGCCCTATTTTGTATTTTATTTAGAGACAGGGTCTCACTGAGTTGCTTAGCACAGCGCTTTTCTGAGGCTGGCTTTGAATTGGTGATCCTCCAGCCTCAACCTCCCAAACTGCTGGGATTTACAGGTGTGCAACACTGTGCATGGCTAAGATCCTAATTTTAATGCTTTGGGATATATTATGAGAAGTGACATTGCTGGATCATTTAGTGGTTCTATTTTTAATTTTTTGAGAAGCTTTCCACCAATCTTGAACAAGGGTTCCCTTTTCTTCACATCTTTGTCAATATTTGCTTTCTCTTTACATTTTTATAATGGTCATATTATAAAATATAATATTATAATATTATATAATATAATTATGATATAATATTTATATTAATATGATATATTATATTAATAATATTAATATGATATAATAATATGATATGATATGATATCATATCATATCATGATAATATGATATAATATGATATAATAATATGATATAATATTAATATATTAATATGATATAATGTTATATTATAAAATATAATAGTCTACCAGGTATGAGATAATAATTAATTGTAATTTTTTAATAGAGCTTTATAATTTTACATATTAGTTGAGTTCATCCCAACAAACTCATACATGTATGGATATCAATTTCAGTTCATGATCTCCCCCTTTTCCCTCCCATCCTCTCTCCCCTCTCCCATTCTCCTTCATCTACTCTAGTAGACTTCCTTTCCCTCATCTATTAATTTATACTTGATTGGTTTTTCATGTTCTCCTATGCTTCCTTCCATTTCCTTTCTCTCCTTAGCTGATACAAATGAGAGAAAACATTTGACATTTGAATCTCTGAGTTTGGCTTATTTCACTTAGCATAATATTCTCCATTTCCATCTATTTACCAGCAAATGCCATAATTCATTCTTCTTCATGGCTGGACATGAAAAAGTCCATTTGTGGACATGAAGTCCATTTGTGTGTGTGTGTGTGTGTGTGTGTGTGTGAAAATTTCATAATCCATTCACCTTTTGATGGGCATTTGGGCTGTTTCTGTAATTTAGATATTATTGTAATGATGTAAACATTGATGTGAGTGTATTGCTGTAATATGCCAATTTTAGATCCTTGGGGCAAATACCCAAGAGTGGGATCACTGGATCATATGGCAGTTCCTTCCCTAGTTTTTTTTTATCAATCTCCATACTACTTTCCAGAGTGGCTGTGCTATTCTGCAGTCCCAACAAAAATGGACAAGTGTATCTTTTTCTCCACATCCTTACCAGTATTTATTATTATTTGTATTCTTGATCATTGCCATTCTGACAAGTGAGATGAAATCTTAGTGTAGTTTTGATTTGCATTTCCTGATTGCTAGGTATGTTGAACATTTTTCATATATTTGTTAGCCATTTGTATTTGTTCATTTGAGAAAACTCTGTTTAGTTCTTTTGTCCATTTATTGGTTGTATTATTTGGTTTTGTTGGGGGGTTTTTTTGGTGTTAAGTTTGAGTTCTCTGTATATACTTTATATTAATGCCCTCTTGGAGGAGTAGCTGGCCAAGATTTTCTATAGGATCCCTCTTCATGCTTTTAATCATTTTCTTTGCTGTGCAGAAGCTTTCCAGTTTGAAGGCATCCCACTTGTTAATTCATGTTATTATTTCTTTTGCTTTGGGGGTCTAGTTACAGTGCTAGCACCTATATGATGAAGTGTTCACCCTGTGTTTTCCTCTGGCAGTTCTAAAGTTTCTGGTCTAATTTCTAAGACTTTGATCCATTTTGATTTGACTTTTATGCAGTGTGAGATATAGGGGTCTAGTTTCATTTTCCTACATATAGCTATCCAGTTTTCCCAGAACCATTTGTTAAACGGCTGCATTTTCTCCAAAATAGATCTTTGGCACCTTGATCAAATATGAAAGGGCCATAGGTATGTGGATTTTTGTATCTTTTCTGTTCCATTGGTCTTCACGTCCATTTTGATGCCAATGCCCTGCTTTTTTTATTATAGGTCTGTAGTATAATATCAGATCAGGTATTGCAATGCTTCCTTCTTTGTAGTTTTAATTTTTACTTCTCTGATAATTGGTAATGTTGAGCACCTTTTCATGCATCTGTTGCCAATATTCATATCTCCTTTGAAAAAAATACTCATGTCATTTTCCTAATTCTTAATTAGATATTTTGCTATTGAATCATTTGTCTAATAAATACATATTAAATCAAAGCAAATATATGATTTGCAAATATTTGCTTCCATTCTGTTGTCTTTCATTTTGTTATTTCCTTTGCTGTGCATAAGCATTTTAATTTGATGCATTTCCACTTGTTTATTTTTTATTTTGCTGCCTATTCTTTTGGCAACGTGAAAAATTATTGCCAATAACAATATTAAGGGACTGGGGTTGTAGCTCAGTGACAGCGCAGTTCCTAGCATGTGTGAAGCACTAGGTTCGATCCTCAGCACCACATAAAAACAAATAAAGATATTGTGTTCTACAACTAAAAATAAAAAAATGAAATTAATTTTAAAAAGAACAATATTAAGAATTTTTTGTGTGTTTTCTTCCAGGAGTTAAAGGTTTTAGGTATTACAGTTAAGTCTTTGAACCATGTTGACTTAATTTTTGTAGGGGATGTAAAGCAGAGGTCCAGTTTCTTTTTTTATTTTTATTTTTGGGGGAGGGGGTTGTGGATGTCTAGCTTTCCCATACCATTTACTAATGATACTACTCTTTCCTCATTATGTGTTCTTGGCACCCTGTTAAAGATAGTTGACTATAAATTCTTCAGTATATCTGTGCTCTCTCTTCTGCTCTTTAGGTTTGTATGTCTTTTTTTATATCAGTACCAAACTATTTTGATTATTATAGCTTTGTAATGTAGTTTGAAATCAGGAAGTGTGCTGCCTTCATATATATTATTCTTCCTCAGGATCTCTTTAAAATCAAACTTTGTGATTTCATATGAGTTTTAGTATTTTTTTTAATCTCTATGAAAAGTGCCATTGGAATTTTTATGGAGAGTGCATTGAACCTGTGGATTTCTTTAAGTAGTATGGACATTGCAACAATGTTAATTCTATTCCACAAACTCAGGTTGTCTTTCCATTTATTTTTTACTTCAATTTCATCAATACTTTGTAGTGTTAATGGTACAGGTATTTTACCTCCTTTGTTGAATTTATTCCTAGGTATTTAATTTTTTGATGCTATAAATGGGATTCCTACTAAATTTCTCTTTTAAGTCATTTATTTACTGTTTATATTAATTTTTAATCGATTTTGCGGGATTTTCATGCCATCTTCAGAGATAATTTTACCTGTTTCTTTCCAATCTGAATACTTCTTTAAAATTTTATGCATTTTTGGTATTAGGAATGAACATAGAGGTGCTTTACCACTGAGTTATATTCTCAGTCCTTTTTTATTTTTACATTGAGACAAAATCTCTATTTTGCTGAGATTTTCACTAATTGCTGAGGATAGCATTGAGGTTGAGATCCTCCTGTCTCAACCTCTCAAGTGACTGGGACCATGCCCCGCCTAATATAATTATCTCTTAATTCTTCTTCTTGATCAATTATATTGTTTATGACTTGCAGTGCAGTATTGAGTAGAAATAGGGAAGGCAGACATCTTTGTCACATTCCTGATTTTAGGGAAAAATCTTTGTTCTTCGAACAAAATTGCTATGTAAACTCTTGGTCTTTTTTCACACATGCTCTCTGTGAGGTTGAGGAAGTCTTCTATTCTTTGTTTTTTAGTGTTTTTTATAACTTCAAAGCGGGGTGTATTTCGCCAAATACTTTCTCTATATTCACAAAGATGATTGCGTTATTTTTGTTTTTAGTCTATTGACATAATACATTAAGTGATCTTTTGGACACTAAAAAGTGCATTTCTGGAATAAATCCCACTTTGTCATTTTGTGTAATTCTTTTAATGTTACCATATTATATTTGCTAGTATTGAGAATATCTGTATCCATATGCATAAGAAATTTTGGTCTGTATTTTTCCTTTTCTGTGACGTATTTGTCTGGTCTGGGTATCAGAAAAAAACTCATACCTTCATAAAATATGTTGAGAAGTGTCCCCTTATATTCTATTTTTCAGGAGTTCGGGAAAACTTGGTATTCATTCTTCTTTAAATGTTTGATATAATTTGCAGTGACGTTCTGTTGGTCTGGTCTTTTCTTTGTAGGTAATTTTTAAATTATTGAATCAATCTCTGCACCTGTTATGGATCTATTCAGATTTCTTCTTCCATCAGTTTCAGTAGTTTGTGTGTTTCTAGGAACTTGTTCATTTCATCTAAATTATTGGTATACACTTATTCTATGTTTCTTTATTGTCCACTGTATTTCTGTAAGGTCATTAGTAATATTCCTGTTTTATTTCTGATTCCAGTAATTTTGTCTTCTTCCCCTTTTAACTTGGTCAACCCAGATGAAAGTTTATCACTGTTTTGGAACTTTCCCAAGAAGTAGCTTTTGGTTTCTTTGATTTTCTTGAATGGACTTTTATTCTCTATTTCATTAATTTTCAATTTAATCTTTATTATATTCTCTACTTTAGTTTTGGTTTCTTCCTAGTGTAGTGCCTAGATGAAAATTTAGGTTATTGATTTGAATGAAGTCTTTCTTCTTTCTTAACATAGATATTTACAGCTATAAATTACCCAAGCACTGTGTTTGCTGCATTACATAGGTTTTGGTATGCTGTCATTATTTTCAGTCATTTAGAGGGATTATATAACTTTCATTTTGATTTATTCTTTGACCCATTGGTTATTTAGGAGTGTGTTGTTTAATTTCCACATGTACATGAGTTTCCCAAATTCTTCACTATTGATTTCAAACTAAATACATTCATGGTAAAAGAACATATTTTCTATTTCTTTTGTCATTTTAAATTTACTCAGGTTTATTTTATTGTATAGCATATGGTATATCTTAGAGAATGTTCCAAATGTTTCCTCGCATCCTACTTATTCATTTATATTACTTGTGATAAGAACACTTCATATCTACACTATTAGCAAATTTTAAGCTGCTTTTTTAATACTCTTTCCTTTCTTTCCTTCCTTCCTTCCTTCCTTCCTTCATTCCTTCTTCCTTCTTACCTTTCTTGTTCATTTGGTAGTACTGAGGATTGAACCCATGGGTCCTCTAGCACAGAGGTACATCCCCAACACTTTTCATTTTTTGAAACAGGATGAGTTTGCTGAGTTGCTGAGGCTGGCCTTGAATGTACAATCTTTCTGCCTCAGCTTCCCAATTTGCTGGGATTACAAGTATGGACTACCACGCCCAGAAGCTAATAATTTGTCATGAAGAAACTTTTTAGTTCGATACAGTACTATTTGTTTATTTTTGGTTTTGGTGCCTATAATTTTTCTTGTTGTATCCAAAAAACCATTACCAAAACTAATGAAAAGAAGCTTTTCCCCAGTTTCCTTCTAGGAGGTTTACAGTTTCAGGTCTTACATTTAAGTCTTCAATCTATTTTTAGTTGATTTTTGTGTGTGGTGTTACATAGAGGTCCAATTTCATCCTTTTGCATATCTAGTGTTCCCAGCATCATTTATTGAAGAGATTATTTTTTCCCTATGTGTACTCTTGGTGCCATTTAAAAATTAGTGACCACATATGCATGGATTTATTTCTAGGTTCTTCATTCTGTTCTATTGATTTATATGTGAAATCAAAAAGTGTAATACCTCCATCTTTGCTCTCCCTGCTCAAAATCACATTGGTTATTTAAGATATTTGTGGTTTCATAAAGAATTTTAGGATTTTGTTCCCATTTCTGTGGTAGTAATTTCTTTGACTCTATAGATCATTGTGAGTATTGTGGATATTTTCACAATATTAATTCCTACAACCTAATAGTATGGGCTTTATTTTTATTTGTGTCTCTTGATTTCTTTCACCAGTTTTATAGTTTTCAGTGTAAAAATGTTTCACTCTTTAATCAATGTTGTTCTTATTTAGTTTTTTGATGCTATTATTAAGATTGTTTCTTCAATTCGATTTTCAGGTAATTGTTTGAATAAAGAAAGATGATAGGCTTTCATATGTTGATTCTGTATTCTGCAACTTTGCTAAATTTGTTTATTAAATCTAACATGTACATTTTGTACATGAGGAGACTTTAAGATTTTCTGCATATGCCGTCATGTCTTTGGCAAACATGAGATTTTACCTTTTCTTTTCCAATGTGGATGCCTTTGATTTCATTTTCTTGCCTAATCACTTTAAAACTTCCAGAACTGTTACATAGAAGTGTTGAATGTAGGTGAGAGTAGACGTCCTTTTCTTGTTCCATGTCTTAGATAAAAGATTTCAAGTTTTCACCATGAAATATAGTGTTTAGCAGTGACATTTTCATATATGGCCTATATTGTGTTGAGGTAATTTTCTTCCATACTAAGTTTGTTGACAGTTTTCGTCATGAAAGGGTCTTGAAGTTTCTTTGGGTATTGAGTCTTTAGAGTTTCTTATATAGTCTGGGTATTAACCACTTGTTACATGTATATTTTTACAAATATTTTCTCCCATTCTGCAGGTTGTTTCTCCATTCTGACAAATGTTTTCTTTGCTGGGAAGAAGCTTTTTAGGTTGATATAATCCCACTTGTGTTTTTTTTTTTTTTTTTTTTTTTTTTTTTTTTTTTTTTTTTTTTTTTTGCGGTGCTGGAGATTGAACCCAGGGCCTTGTGCTTACAAGGCAAGCACTTTACCAACTGAGCTATATCCCCAGCCCAACACTTGTGTATTTTTAATTTTATTTTCTGTGCTTTTGGGGTCTTTGCAAAAAAATTATTGGCCATTTAAATGTCCTGAGGAAATTCCCCAATGTTGTCTTCTATTGATTTCATAGTTTCAGGTCTTTACTCCATTGTGAACTGATTTTTTGTAACTGGTGAGAGATGAGGGTATAGTTTCAGTCTTCTACATGTAGACATCTAATTTTCTCAGCACCTTTTATTGAAAAGATTGTTCTAGCTCCATCATATATTATTATCGACTTTGTCAAAAATCAGTTGGCTGTAAATGTGTAAGTTAATTTCTAGGCCTTATATTCTATTCCTTTAGTCTATACATCTTTATATGCCCATACCATGCAGTATGGATTACTACAGCTTTGTAAGATATTTTGAGGTCAGGTAGTGTAATTGCTCCTGCTTTTTTTCTTTTTGGAAAATAGCTTTTGGTATTTGTGATTTTCTGTGATTCCATACAAATTTTAGGACTTTTTTTGTTATGTGAAGAATGTTCTTTTTATATTAATAGGGCTTACATTGAATCGGTAGATTGCTTTGGGAAATATGAACATATTGACAACATTGGCAATTTGACTTCCTCTTTTCGAATTGCATGCTCTATATTTCTCTTGTCCAATTGCTGTGGCTAGAATTTCTAATACCATTTTAAATGAAGATATGAAAGTAGAAATCCTTGTCTTCTTCCAAATATTAGAAAGGTTTCATCCTTTCCCTGTTTTATATAATATTAGATGTTGGCTAATTGTATGTGGCCTTTATTATATTGAGGTGTGTTCCTTCTGTATCTAATTTGTTCAGGATTTTTTAAATGCAGCAATGTTGAATTTTTGTTTGTTTGTTTGTTTGTTTGTTTTTGGTACTGGGGATTGAACCCAGGGGCACTCCACCACTGAGCCACATCCCCAGCCCTATTTTGTATTTTATTTAGAGACAGGGTCTCACTGAGTTGCTTAGGGCCTCGCTAAGTTGCTGAGGCTGGCTTTGAACTCACGATCCTCCTGACTCAGCCTCCCAAATGCCGGGATTACAGGTGTGCACCACCGTGCCTGGCAGCAATGTTGAATTTTATCAAGTGCCTTTTCTGCATTAATTGAGATAATTATGTGACTTTTGTCCTTTCTGTTGAAGTGGGCTATCATGCTTATTGATTTGACACTGATGAACCATCCATGCATTCCTGGAATGGATTACACTTGATCATTATGAAAAATCTTTTAAATGTGCTGTTGGATTTGTTTTTCTAGTATTTTGATGACAATTTTTGCATCTATGTTTTTCAAGGATGTTTGACTTGAGGGTTTGTTTTTGTTATTATTGCGTTATTGTCTGGTGTTAGTATCGGGGTAATCTAGCTTCATAGAAAGTGTCTGGAAGAATTCATTCTTCTTCACTTTTTTGAAATAATTTAATAAGAAATGGTCCTTCTTTATATATTTGCTAAAACTCAGTGGCAAAGTCATCTGGTCCTGGGCTTTCCTTTGACTTTTTATGAGTGATTATACCTTATTACTTGTTATTGGTTAGTTCAGTTTGTCTATTTCTTCATGATTCAGTCTTGGTGAAGTGTATGTATCCATAAATTTATGCATTCCTTCCAGGTTATCAAATTTGTTGGCAAAGAGCTACTCATAATAATCCCAAATTATCCTTTGTATCCCTGTGGCGTCAATTGTCTCCATTTTTGCCTCTCATTTTACTTCTCTGAGTATTCATTATTTTCATAGGTTAGCTAAAGGTTTGTCTATTTTATCTTTTCAAAGTACCAATTATTCGTTTCATCAATGTTTGTAAAAAGTTTCTATTTCATTTATTTCTCTTCTCATATTTATTTCTTTTCTCCTAGTAAGTTTGGATGTAGTTTGTTCTTATTTTTCTAGTTATTTGAGATGCAACAATAGGTCATTTCTTGGTGATCATTCTGGCTCTTCTTTTTTCAGTCCAGGGTCCCATGCATGTTAAGCAAGTGCTCTATCACTAGCAACACCCACTGACCATTGTTTTGGGGATTTTGTGTTTTGTTTTGTTGATGTACGGATGAATTGCTGTAAACTTCCATCTTAGTACTGCTTTTACTATATCTCATAAGTTTTCATATGTTGTGTTTCCATTTTCATTTCTTTCAAGAAATTTCTAAATATCCTTCTTGATTTCTTCTTAAATCCATTGGTTGTTCAAAAGTAAATATAACATTTCCATGTGCTTTATAATTTCCAAGTTTTTCATTATTACTGATTTCTAGTTTTATCACATTTTGATCAGAGAATATACTTGATATTATTTCAATTATTTAATTTTTGAGACTCACTTTGTGGCCTAGCTTATGATTTATCCTGGAGAATAGTCCATCTGCTAATGAGAAAAAAGTGTGTGTCAGCTGTTGGATGCAATGTTCTATAGATGTCTTTTAGGCCCATGTGGTCTAGGGTGCAATTTAACACTGTTGTTTCTTTGTTGCTTTTATGTCTGGGTGATCTGTCCATTGCTGAAAGTGGGATGTTAAAGTCTTTAGGTCAATTAATATATATTGTATTGTATATCTTTGGGTTCCCCCAACACTAGATTCATATTCACTTAGAATTATTATTTCCTATTGTTGAATAGATTCCTTTCTCATTATATGATGACTTTCCATGTCTCTTCTTATAGCTTTTGATTTAAAGTATATTTTATATGGTATAAGTATGGCTACTCCTGTTTTCTTTTGGATTCCATTTGCACAAAATATCTTGTTCCATCCCTTCACTTTGAGGGATATCCACAGAGGTTAAGTGAGTTTCTTATAAGCAACATAGTAATGGATTTTGCTTTTATCCCTTCAATCACTCTTTGTCTTTTAATTGGGGAACTTAATCCAAGGTAATTTACATTCAAGGTAATTATCAATAAGGCAGGTCTTCCTTCAGCTATTTTCTACTTTTGTTGTAGAAACTTCTTTTCTCCTGCTCTTGCACTCTTCCTCAAGTGACTTATCCCAATAGTGTGTTTTTATTCCTTGCTTGTTATTTTTGGTTTGTCTATTGTAATTTTTCCTTGTGGTTACCATAAGACTTACAAAAACATCTTTTGATTTTAACAAACTATTTTGAAGTGATTGCAACTTAACACAATTGTGAAGATAAAAACAGAAAAAAAGAGAGACAAAATATACTAATAATTTCACTGGCACTCCATTCCTGCCAACATTTTGAATCTTTGATATTCCATTTTACTTCTTTGACTGTTTCTTAACATAGTACTATAGTTATTAATGCAATCGTTTAGTTTTATAGTCTTCACACCTAAAATATGAATTGTTTATATTCCATGTTTACAACATAACAATATGTTGAATGAGTCTGTATGGTTACTCTAACCAGTGATTTTTATACATTCTGATGTTTTCTTTTTATTAAAATATCTTTGTGTCCATTCGAAAAACTCCCTTTAATATTTCTTGTAAGAAAGATCTGGTGAGGTATATTATTTCAGCTTCTTTTCATCTGGGAATGTCTTTTTATCTCCTTTGTTTCTAAAATAAAACTTTGGTGGATACAATACTCTTGGTTAGCATTTTTTCTGGTGAAAATTTCATGCTGCTTTCTCCTGGCCTTTAAGGTTTCTGCTGAGAAGACTGTCCCAGAACTTTGAACATCCTTGTGTATTGTTTGTTTCTTTTCTCTTACAGCCTTGAGAATCTTTCTCTTTTTCTTTTACTTTTGAGATCTTGATTATACATATTTTGGGGAAGACATAGTTTAATTTGATTTGACTGGTGACTCCTGATTTTCCTGTGTTTGCTAATTTGTATCCTTGTCTAGGTTTGGAAAGATTTCTGTTATTATTTCTTTGAATAAGCTTCCTTCCTCTTTGTCATCTTCAAGTCCCTTTTGAACTCCAATAACCTGACATTTGTTCTTTTAATGCTGCCCAAAATTTCCTGTAATTTTTCTTTATTCCTCTTTATTCTTTATTCTTTTTCTCCTCCAGCTGTTTACTTTCATATAGCCTTCTTCAAACTCAATAAGTCTATCTTCTCTTTGATCTATACAGTTTCCGATGCCTTCTCTCACCTTTTTCCTTTCATGTAGTATAATTTTCAGCTTGGGGATTTCTGTTTGATTTTGAAAAAAACTGCTTATGTTTATCTGGTAAGCTTCTCTTTAGAGTATTGAATTTTCCTTCTGTGTTTTCTTCAATCCCATTGACGTTTCCTTAAAACAGTTGTTTTAAATTCCCTCTCTCACAGTTCTCCCATACTGGTTACTATCTGTTCAGTTGCTGGCATCTTATTTTCACTGTTAGATAAGATAATCTTTTCCTGAAAGTTCTCAATTTTTGTTGATATGTGATATTTTGTGGGCATTGAAAGATGGAGTATTTATCCAATTCTTCCTAATCTGCCTTTATTATTGCCTACCTTTTCAGAAATTCTAAGCAAGTTGCTTATTCCCTGTAATCACTTCCATTATTTCAGCAGTAGAAGGCACACTAAGTCATGGTTTGCCTGGAGTCTGCTATTGGTGTGCTGCCACTATTTCAGCACTAGAGGGCAATCCAAGCCCAGGTTTGTCCTAAATTCACGATTAGTGTCTTTTTCAATGTGAACTAGGGGAGTACCAGGTTTCCTTAGCACTTACCAACATAGTTTGGTGCAGGAACAGCTCTTCAAATTATTGTCTGTGGGGAGATGATCACCAGATCTTATTCAGCTGCCATCTTGCTCTGCCTCACTCTATATTTTTGGCTAATGGTTTACTTCACTTACATTTAAAGTGATTAGTGTTAGGAATTGACTAACTTTTAATTGTTTTCTGTCTATATTGTATTTCTTTTGGTCCCCCCCCCCATCTTCTTTGTGATTTGAAGATGTACTCACATTCTTTCCTCTATCTTGTCTGTATCTGCTATATGTTACATTTTTGTGGTTACCATGAGACTTGCATAAAACTTCTGATAGTTATGGGAGTCTGCTTTGGACAAATCAATACTTAACTTCAATCCCAAATAAAAACTCTGCACATTATACTTCATATTGTGTATCCACTAAACAATTTCACTCTTAATTCTGTCCCACAAATTGTGTTATTTATATCAGAATTTGCTTCTTATTATAGTCTATATTAATCAAATTTTATTGCTATAGTTATTGCTAATACTTTTGTATTTTAACTTTTATACTAGGGTTAAAAGTGATGTAGACACCACCATTCCAGCATTATATTATCCTCTATTATCTGTACATTTACCTTTATCAATTGAGTTTTATACTTTTGTGTACTTTTCTGCTGCTGTTTAGCACATTTTCATTTCAACTTACAAAATCTCCTGTTTGCACTTTTTGTAAGGCACTTCTAGTGTTAATGAACCTCCTCAGTTTTTGTCTGGGAAAGTCTTTACGATGCATGCATATCTATAGAATTTTCAAGCATAGTATACTTGGTTGGCAGGGTTTTTTTTTTTCTTTCAACATTTTGAATACATCATCTCTCTCTTTCCTGGCTTACAATTTTTCCTCTGAGAAATTGGCTGATAGTATTAAGGAGAATTCCTTGTAGTTGATGAATCACTTTTTTCTTGTTGCTTTCTAATTTCTATTTGCCTTTGACTTTTGCCAATTTTCATTATATTTGGCCTTGGTGTATGTATCTTGAGGTCCAAATCTTTTGGGAACTTTGGAGCTACATTAAGTAACTGGCTGGATTATTTTAGTGAAGTCTGTTTCCCTCAGGTACAGTGTCTAGCCTCTGATTTTGTTCCTATGGAAGGGAGAGGCAAAGCTTTTCTTATGCCCATAATAATTGGATGAGAATAGTCAGGTAGGACTCTCTTTTCTCTTCCTGAGCAAACTCAACTTTTAAATTTAACTAATTGCCTACATGTTGCAAAATTGTTTTCAATAATACCCTAGGGCATAAATTGCCTCTATAAACAAAGCCAATCAAGTTGTAACCTCCTTCAATGGAATAGTTTCTGAGGTTGGTACTTGATATTTTTTCTGATCCCAAAAGGGCTCCTCCCAGCTTTTCTTTTTCTTTTTTTCTTGTTCTTTCCAGGTAACCAGGTGACCTTTGAACTGTTTCTACATTAGATCCATGACCATCCTCCCAATTGCCTTTTACCAAAATTTCCACTGATCTTGGGAGTACCTTTAGGCTTAAGCACCTCTACACTCTGCTGCAAATAGTTCTTCTGGGAAGAGTTTAGGAATTACCTGTTTTATCATGTTTCTCCACTTAGGCACAATTTCTGAGTCAGGTTGTGGAGCTGAGCAATGAAAACTATGCAAGCTTCTTGTTGAGAGCTTCCACTCTAAAAACTGGGTGGTTTTTGTTGTTTGTTTGTCTGTTTTTATACTGGGAATATTGAACCCAGGGGCACTTTGTCAATGAGTTACATCCCCACCCCTTCTAATTTTATTTTGAAACAGGGTCTCAGTTGCTGAGGCTTGCTTCAAACTTGGCAATCCTCCTGCCTCAGCTTCCTGAGGAACTAGAATTACAGGAGTATGCCACCATGCCGAGATAAGAGCTGAGTTTGTTTGTTTTTTTTATGTTGAAGCTCTTTTTTTACATTTTAAAAAAGCTTTTGGGGCTGGGGTTGTGGCTCAGTGGTAGAGCACTTGCCTAGCATGTGTGAGTCACTAGGTTCGATTCTCAGCACCACATATAAATAAATGAGTAAAATAAAGGTCTAAAAAAAAAGCTTTTGTAGTGGTTATTGAACCCAGGGGCACTTTAGCACTGAGGCACATCCTCAGTCTGTGGGATTTTTCGTTGTTGTTGCTGTTGTTTGGTTTTGGGTTTTGGAGTTTTTATGAGAGAGGATCTCATTAAGTTGCTTAGGGCCTCCCTAAGTAGCTGAGGCTGGCTTTGAACTTGTAATACTCCTGCCCTAGCCTCCAGAGCTGTTGGGATTACAGGCATGTGCCACTGCACCTGGCTTATGTGAGAGTTCTTAATGAAGAGGTAAGGAGTCAAAAGCCTGGGATCCTCTCAGGTTGCTTTCTTGCCATGGAACCACCACCTCATGAAAGGGGGGAAGGGCTATCTGGTCCCGAAGTAGAGCCTCCAATCCACAAATAGGAATTATATGGAAGAAAAAAGTTCCCACTCATCAAGTTGTCAGTGGACGATTGCATTTTCTGCAGTGTCAGCCTCAGCAACAGGCATCTGTGGGCAGGATGAGAATGCTGAAGTTTTCCTGGGAAGAAACACTTCCAACTGGAAACTGGAAAAAGGAAGAACCCTTTGTTTTAGGCTGCAGTGGTAGAGTTGAGTCACCATCTTGATAAACTGGAAAGGGGAAGATAGGGATCAGTCTTGATTCAAGCACCACAGACTCACAGCTTTTTTTGTTGATTTATTTTTTAATTGGTGCCTTATGGTCATGCTTAAAAGTGGAATTCATTGTGAGATGTTCATACATGCACATAACATAGTTGAGTTAATTTCATTCTGCTGTTTCCCCCCGCTTTCCCATCCCTTCTCCCTCCCCACTCATCCCCCTTCCTCAACTCCATTGTTCTCACTTCTATTTTCATGAGATTCACAACTTGCTGTCTAAATTTTTATAGATTTCTCTTCATTCATTTGCCTTAGAAACATTTCCAAATGATTCAAATATTTGATTTTTAAAAAATAATTGTTACCATTTTCACTGGGGAGGAGGTCAGCACAGTTACCCACACTCTTATTGATATATCCACACTTTCTATTTTTCCTGAATTGATTTTTCAACATAATACTGTAACAAAGCAAGGTATTATTAGACTTTATCCATATTTGAATTCTTCAAGAATTACTTTTGACAAATATGTTACAAGGTATTGACAAATTTACAGTTACTAATATTAAATTTTGCCTTTTAAAATAATTTTTATTTTTTATTGGTGGGTTATAATTATACAGAATAGTGGGGTTCATTGTGATAGTCATTTTTTTTTTTTTTTGGCGGTGCTGGGAATTGAACCCAGGGCCTTGTGCTTGCAAGGCAAACTACCAACTGAGCTACATTCCCAGCCCCTTCATTGTGATATTCATACTGCACATAAAAAAATTTGGTCAATTTAATTCCCCACTACCTCCCCTTTTGCTCTGCACTCTCCCTGATCCCCTTCCTCTCCTCTATTGTTTCCTGATTTCAGTGCTCCCTTTATCATAGGACTCCTGTTTTCTTACCTGAGTCTCTGTAGGCAAAGGGGAGAGAAAAGGGCCTTGCTACTAAAAAAGTTTCTGTAATCCACATTTGATAAGCATTTTTTCTGATCATGTCCAATGGGTCACTCAGCTCAGGCCAGGAAATTTGGTGAGTAGAGACCAAGAAGAGGGGAGAAAAATTATCTTTATGCTCTTGCAATGGCAGGTCAAGACAAAGAACTGCAACAGACTACCAGGAAAAATGAAACTTTATCTGAGTCATGGCAAAAACATAATAAGTGAAATTTAAGACACAAGCTAGAATAGAAACTATCTCACAGACACACAATAGAAATGTTCATCTAACTCCCAATAGAAATGTTCATCACAAGAGTTATGGCATATTTGCACATGTGTGCACCCTCTAGCATTTTTTCCTAAGTGAATTAGCGCAGTGACTCAGTCTGACTGAAACAGACGTAGATGTAGTGGGTGTGAGGAATGAGAATTCTATGAAACTGGAAGTTAATTTGGACCCAGATCACAGAAAGAATATGTGTGAGAGCATGAGGATCCTTATTATTTAAAAACTATCATATAGTTTTTCTTTCAATAATTATGTTACATTTTCATTATACTTTAAATCATGTTTATAATTTATTCAGACCTCACTCTGCTTAGAAGCTTTATTTTAAAGAAGATGCAGCTAATTTTTTATAATTGGGAAAGGGCATCTCTGAAATATGTGAATCTTTGATATTTTGAGGTAACAAGAGGGAAATAGATTCTGAACTGGCAAATCCTGAATCCCAGAGAGAGTGATCAGTTAAACCAGTTGCATCTGTTTATGTTAGTCCAAGAGATAAGTTTTTTACCAAAACCAGCCATGTTTTCCTGTCACACAGTAGGCCAATCACTGAGACAAAAAGTTCTGCAAAAGAGAAAGAGGTTATTCACAAGGTGGCTGAGTGTGAAAGAGATGCCCCAAGGCTCAAATCTACCTCCCCAGAAATAAGGTGTGAGAAGCTGGGGAAAGTGATTGAAGGTGAAATAATCAGTGGTCTGTACATGCTGAATAAAACTTCATGGCTCTTTGTGGAAGATAAGTTTGGAAAATGGCAGCATTAATATGATTTGAGGGTAGAGTTTTCAGCCTCCTGATGTTAAAAGGTCACCCATCAGACATATTCCCAGACCCAAATGAAGAGTCAGTTCTTTCAACAAGTTGCTTTCAAATCCTTAAAAAGTAACCTAGGTGACTATTATCATCATAACCCACACAGCAGAGGTGTTATCTTCAGCAAAGCTAGTGGGAGACCAATAACATATTGCTCAGCTTCATGACCTTCAAAATTAGTGATTTTTAAAGTCAACAAAAAGCAAGTAACTAAAAGCAATTGAAGCTAGAGGACTTATTTAGATTTCCCCTCAGTTTCAAGATATGTAGTTATCTTAGGTTATGGCCTAAGTCTTCTGCTGATTCCAAACCACAAAATAATCAGACTTAACTTGAAATAAATACATCCCTGCCTCTTCAATCACTCCCTGCTCTATCCAAACATGACCCTTCTACCTGTTCCCTTATCTCTATTCTGTCTTTGCTCTGAACTTTGGCATTGTGAATATATTTGTATGTTAGAGATTTCAGTTATTAATCTCTAAATGTAGATCTTATTTCTCATCTGCTTTTGAACCTATTCCTCAAGACATGCAAGCGCACACACACACACACACACACACACACAAACAAACAATGGATGATATCTACCTGCTATCAGGTATTCTCTGATAGTGCTCCTCATATTTTCTCTCTAAACCACTGGGTCTCCCTGAGACATTTATGGTAAGGCAAAAGTGCTACTCAAAACCCCTTTAGTTTTGAGGTATTCACCATATATTTATAAATACCATTGAGATTTCTAAGGGGTGGTGTCCTTGTCTTTCCTAGGAGAGGTGAAAACACAACTATTCCCCAGTTGAAAGAATAAAGTTTAGCAAGAAATTGGCAGATGAGCTTCCTGTAAGGAGATCCTGCAGCAAATAAGGAATTCTAAGACCATATTGTGCAGAGAGATGACCATTAGGAGATTCTACATACAATATTATTTATCCAGTCCCATTCAACAAGTGTTTACTGACCTTCTATAGTATATCAAACACTGTTCTAGAGACTGGGAATATGATATAAGTAAAAGAAGAGCTTGTAGAAGCTTGAAGAAGAGCTTGAAGAAGATAGACAAAATTTTGAACAAATAAAATGCATAATGTTTCACAGTGATATGTACTAAGGAGAAAAATAAGGTATGGAAGCAGATTGGGAAAGTTCTGGAGGTTACAATGTTAGATACAGTTGTGAGAGATGACCTGGCAGTGTGATACTTGAGTGAATCACTGATGGAGATAAAGTAGAAAGTCATTTGAATAACAGAGAGTGGTGGAAATGATGGTGGTGGTTGTGGTGGATATTTTAGTCAAAGGGAAATGAACTGCAATTTATATGAAGATAAAGTCTATCTGGTAGTTCTACCAGCAGCAAGGAAGGCAGTGTAAATGAGGCAGTGTGAATGAAGGGGAAAGGAAGAGATGAGACCGGATATTTTGGGGTATTTCAGATCATGTAGACCCTTTCAGGTTACTGTAAATGCATTGACTTTTACTCTGAAAGATGTGGAAAATTACTAAAGATCTGGAAATTATTCAAATAGAAGAGTTATACTCTGTAATATGTTTTAATGGGATCACTATGGCTGCTGTACTGAAGTCTGAAGAAATGGAAAGATTGAAGCCAGTTAGGAGGCTATTGTGAAAATCTAGCAAAAAGATTATAGCAGTTTGGACAACATTAACAGTGGCAATGGTGTGACATTGTCATCTTCTGAATGTATTTAGAAATGAAATTCCCTCAATATTTGATTATGGATTAGATATGGAGTGTGAGAGTCAAGGATGACCGCAATATTTTTGGCCTGAGCAAATGGAAGGATGGATTTGCAATTAACCGGAGTGTAAAAGACTATGGGTACGTCAGATCTGGTAATAGCAGAATCAGGAATTAGGTTTTTCACATGTTGTTTATGATACATTATTTTTCATCAAAATTTCATTGAAAAATGCACATAATATACTATTAATCTTTTGAAAGTATACAATTCAGAAGCATTTAGCACATTCACAATTTTGTGCAACCAACACCTTGATCTAGTTCCAAAACATTTTCATAACTCCAAACCCTGTACCCACTAATCACTCTCCTTTCTCCCCTCCCTGCTCCCCTAGTCCCTGGCAACCACTAATCTGCTCTCTGTCTCTATGGATTTATCGACTTTGGATATTCCTTTCAAATGAAATGACACAATATATGGCCTTTGTACCTACCTTTTTTGATTTTGCATGTACTTTTGAGGCTTGCCTATGATACATCACACATTAGGACTACATCCTTTTTTATTTGTATCTCATGTTGGAACTTTGTCTACCTGTGCTTAAGAACTGCTGTTATAAGTTTTATTTTTAGTAGTGTAAATTAATTAAACATAATGGGTTTCATTGTGGCATATTTATACATGCACACAATATTCTTTGATCATTTCCACCCCCATTACTCCCCTTTACTCTTCTTTCAGCCCTTTAATTCCTTTCCTCTACTCCAATAGTCTTCCTTTTAACTTAATGTCATCTTCTACTTTTTCTCTAGATTCCATATATGAAATAAAACCTATATTCTTTTCTATGGCCAAATATTATTCCATTGTGTCGATATACCATGTTTTGTTTATACATTCATCAGGTGATGGGAATTTGCATTGATTCCATGATTTGGCCATTGTGACCAGTGTTGCTATGAATACTGGTGTACGGACTTGGTGTGTTAAAATACCTGTTTTCATTATTTTGGATATACTTATTTGATGCATGGTAAGGAAATAAGTGATTGGCATAGACTTTGTAAAATGCATTTACAACTAATTTAAGTTCCCTTTCCATGGGTATGATGAATACCTTATAATAAGAAAATATTCCTAATTTTCCCTATTTCTTGTACCAATAATATCATTCATTTCACTTGTATATCTGCATACATAAGCACATATATGATATGTACATAAACATATATAATCTAATACATTGTTGCTAGTAATTTTAACAAACTGTTGTATGTTAGATCAATTGGGAGTAAGAAAAATAAAAGTTTTTTAAAATATTTTTTAGTTGTAGATGAACATAATCACTTTATTTTACTTATTTATTTCATGTGGTGCTAAGGATAGAACCCAGTTCCTCACACGTGCTAGTGAAGTGCTCTACCACTGAGCCACAACCCAATCCAAAAATAAAAGTTTTATTTTAACTCTACCTATTTCTTTGTTGATGATCTTCACTTCTTTATGTAGATATGAGTTTTCTGGTTTATATATTTGACTTCTCCCTAAAGAAATTCTTTTAACATTGCTTTTAAGGCAGATCTACTGGCAATAAATTCCAAAATTTTTATTCATTTAAGAAAGTCTTCATTTGTCCCTCATGTTTGAGGGATAAGTTTGCAGGACATGGCATTCTATGTTGGTGAGTTTGTTTCCCTTAACACTTTAAACATTTCACTCCACTCTCTTCTTGCTTGTACTGTTTCCAAGGAGAAGGGGGATATAATTTTTTTCTTCATTTCTCTTTAGGTAAGGTGTTTAACAAAACTTTGACTTAATTCAGGATTTTTTCCTTATCTGTATTTTTCTAGTTTGACGATGATATGCTTAGGTGTAGTTTTTGGCATTTATCCTGCTTTGTGTTCTCTGAGCTTCCTGGATCTGTAGTTTGGCATCTGGCATTAATTTCAGGAAATTCACAGTCATAATTATTTCAAATATTTCATCTGTCCCTTCCTCTTGGTCTTTTCCTTTATTCCCTTATGCATATATTACACATTGTGTAATTATCTCACAGTTACTTGGATATTCCTTTATTGGTTTGGTTTTTAGTCATTGATCTCTTTGCTTTTAAGTTTTGGGAGTTTTTATTGATAAATTCTCAAGCTCAACAATTCTTCCCTCAACTGTATCTTGTCTACTAATGAGCCCATCAGAGGCATTCTTCATTTCTGTTATACTGTTTATCTATAACATTTCTTTTAGGTTCTTTCTACAGATTTCCATGTCTCTGTTAATGTAAGTCCATCTGTTCTTGAACACTGTCTAATCTGTCCTTTACAACCCTTAGCATATGAATCATAGTTGTTTTAACTTCCCAGTCTGGTAATCCCAACATCCTTGCTATATCTGGTTCTGATGCTTGATAAATCTCTTCAAATTATTTTTTAAACTTTTGGTATGCCTTATGATTTTTTCTTGATAACCAAATATGATGTACCAGATAAAAGAAATGTCTATAAATATGCTTTTAGTAATGTGGTGGTAAGGTGGGGACGGGGAGAAACATTCATCAGGCATATGATTTGGTCTGTCTTTTAGTAAGGCTATGCTTCTGGACCATGAATTTCACAAGTGTTTATCAGTATTTTCAGCCTCCTTAAGTAAGACAGAATGGCTGGAATAGAGTGGGATAGAGTTGGGTATTTCCCCTCCCCCAGGTCAGTTTGTTTCTGAAAACCTAGCAGGTTAGAATCTGGTTAACTACTTTCTCCTGAAGCAAGATTTCTTAAGAACAGAATACTCTGACATTTTTTGAAATGATTCATTTTGTTCTCCCCTTGAGGAACTTTTTCTCCAGCATTCAGGGTGGGAACATGGTTGAGCTCCTGAATAAACTGCACAATACTATGATGGCCTCCTATCACAGTCCTCCTGAAGTTTATAATTCTAAGTCTTGTCAACACTGAACCTCCAGCAATTGTTCAGTTATCAGTGAGTTTTTCCTATCCCAGTACTGGTTCCTGTGGCCATTTTTGCTCCTCATGAATCTCTGCTCCTATAAGCCATGACTCCCTTCATTTATCTATTTCTCTAACCTTTGGGGCAATGACTCCCCTGTGTCCTCCTTTATCTTACAGATCTAAGAATAGCTATTGATTTTTCAGTCCATTTGGCTTTTTATATATTGTTAGGAGGGCATGGATTTCCATGCTCCTTACCTTCAAAACTGGAAACCAAAAATTTATATTTAACTTTTAATAATAAGAAAAACAACAAAATAAAAGATATAAGACATGACAAAAGTAAATGTGCATATATGTCCATTCAAGAAGCTCTATTCTTGATTCTGTGGATTCAACTTATGAACTTGAGAAAAGCATTCTTCATTTCTGTTGTTGAATCTTTCTTTGGAGCATTTAATTTTGATTCTTCCTTATAATTTCCATCTTTCTGGTCATTCATTTTGCCTACTTTTTAAAGACTTAAATATATTTTAAGGCCCTCTCTCTCTTTATACACACACACACACACACACACACACTCCCTCTCTCTTTTATCTAAACATATTTAAAGAGCAGAAAATCAAAGATAAAACGAAAATATTGAAGGAAGCCAAAGTTTAACAAGCACATTGCCTAGAGAGGACCAATAAGAATAATACCTGACCTTTTGTCAGAAACAATGTTTTCTTAGTCTATTACTGCTGCTGTAACAAAATACTTGATACTGGGTGATTTATAAAGAACAGAAATTTATTTCATACAGTTGTACATGCTAAAGTTCAAGATCAGGTCACCCATGGGTGCTGTGTCTGATGAGGGCTTCCATTGTGTATCTTGTTGCTATATCCTCCAAGCAAGATGAACACTGTGTCCTCATGTGACAGAAGAGATGGTAGGGCAAAAGGGCCCTAGCTAGCTTCCTACAGCTCTTTTACAAGAGCACTATCCATTCCTGAGAGCAGAGTCTTGATGACCTACTCATCTCTCGAAAGTTGCACCTTTTTAAACTTTTGCAATGGAGATTAAGTTTCAACATGAATTGGGGAAGAATGACACAAAAATTCAAACTATAGCAAATGTCTACAAGAAAACAGTTGAATTAAATCTTATTAATGCTGATATTTAAAAGATAAATTTGAAATTTAGCATCTGCAAGTTTTTTTGTTTTTTTTTTTTTTTTGGTAGTAGGGATTGAACCCACTAAGCCACACACATCCCCTTCCTTTTTATTTTGAGACAGGGTCTCACTAAGTTGTTTAGGGCCTCACTAAATTGCTGAGGCTGACTTTGAACTTGAAATCCTACTTCCTCAGCCTCCCAAACTGCTGGGATTACAAGCATGCACCACTGTACCCAGCCCTGCAAAAAAAAATTCTAGGAAGCCCAGTCAGAAATAATACGATATATTCAAAAATTGTATCTAAAAGAAAATCAGAGTGTCTGAAAAGCAGTAAAGTAAAATAAATTATATAATTTCTCATCTTTATTTTTCTAAAACAATAATAGTGAAAGTATTTGGAAGCCTTATAGCATATGAAAAAGTGAAATTAATAACAGCAATGTCACAAGTGACTCAAAGAGAATTCATAGCACTCTGTTATAAGGCTTATTTAAAAATTTATATTGTAAGCCCAAGTGCAACCACTAAAATCTTAAAAAAAGAAGTATAAATGATATGCTAAGTGAGAAGACAAAACGGAATCATGTAAAATGCCTGATTAAAGCCAGAAAATGTAGAACAAAAAAGAAATCAAAACAAAAAACAAATGAAAGAAAAATAAAAATATTACAAAATAGTGGATCTTAATCTAACTATAAAACTTTAAAAGTCAATTAATCTTCAAGTACACTTCAATAAGCTGGAAAGTAATTCAACCTTCTTCACTCTGACATGTGAAGAACTTGGAAGTGCATCTCTACTACCCTCCCAATAAAGCTTACAACTCACACCTCTTTTTTGACCCATCAACTAACAGGTCACAGGACACACCAATACCTACAAACTGAAGAAAGAAGCCACTGGCAAGCCAGGAATGCATAAGAGAACTTCAACTATAATTGACACGCTTCTGGAAGCTGAGTGTGCTAGAGGGATTTCCACACTTTGATGAGTTCCACCTCAGCATTCTTTCCAGTTTTACATGGGAAGACTAGAGATCCCCTAGTGCTCTCAGCAGTGATACAAGTAACCATTTTGAATTATACCCAGAGCTTTCTATTGTCCACCTGCCCTCAAGGGAAATAACTTATTTCCGTGAGGGAAAAGAAATACCCATATCCAGTCCCCACTAATTTTTCTGTCTCACTTAAGGGATAAAAAAGCTAAAAAGCTGAGGTACCAAGGAATGAAATTGACCAAATTATTGTTATGTGCATGAACAAATATTTTTCAATGAATCCCACTATTACAGATCATTTTAATGCATCAATAAAAAATAAAAGGGAAAAAGGCTGAGAAGCACTTGTAAAGGTCACAGTCTGGGGGAACACAATTCTACTGAGACATAATCATAGCACTTCAGAATACGTCCTTCCTCCCTACCCCCACATTACTACCATCTTAACAGGGCTCCTATGAAAAGGTGGGCAGGGGCCAGAAGTAACTAAAGAGGAGAGACTGGCAAGCACTATCTCAGCCAGATGTCAAAGTTGGCATTATCAATTATAAATCATGTTGATAGGTAACCTTGATATGATGTTGAGAGTGACACTTCCTCTTTGTGGTTTTCCTCTCAAAAGTCCATAACCTCAAGCTAACCATGAAGAAAATAGCAAAAAACACCGACTGAATCCTCTTCAAAGTTGTTATGACCATCAAATTCATGGAAGGTCTGAGAAAGTGCCATAATCCAGAGTACCCTGAAGAAATACAATAAATGAATATAGTATGGTATGTGAGATGGGATCCTAGAATAAAAAATGGCATTAGAGAAAAACAAGTAAAATGCAAACAAAACATTGATTTTAGTTTGTGTTGCTGTTTCAATGTTTACTAATGTGACAAATACAGATAAAAATGTAAGATATTAAAAGTGGTGGAAGCCACAAGTACATGACAACACTCTGTACCATCTTGACAACTTTTCTGTGAATCTAAAGCTATTCTAATATAAAAATTCATTTCAATAAATAGGCATGACATTTGAACAAAAGAAATGAAATCATGGTCAATAAGTGCATGAATAGACATCCAACATCTTTAGTCATCAGAGAAAGGCAAATGGAAACCATAATGACATACCCCCACCTACCCAGTCAAATGATTCTAATTATAAAGACTGACAAGATGAAGTGTTGAAGATTCATACATTCATGCATTGCTCATGGGAAAGCAAATGGTGCAATTGCTTTAGAAAACAGTATGGTAGTATCTTAAATTGTGAAACATTTATCATACAACTATACAGTTCTCAGGTATCTACCCAACAGAAATGAAAATGTAAGTCTACAAAAACACCTGTATGGAAGTGTTCATAGCAGCTTATTCATGATGGCTCCAAACTGGAATTATCTAAGTATCATCTGGATAAACAAAATATGCAAAAAATGGAATACTACTCAGAACATGTGATGGACTACAAAGCACAGGGATAGTGGATGGTCACAGGCAGCAAGAGGGACTCTTCTTCAAAACAGAAAGGTGGTTTGAGGTTGTAGCTCAGTGCTAGAGCACTTGCCTAGTATGTGTGAGGCACTGGGTTTGATCCTCAGCACCACATTAATTAATTAAAGGTATTGTGTCCATGGACAACTAAAAATATTTTTTTACAAACCAAAAAGGTGAAACATATAATCACTCATGCAAGTTAGGTGGTAGATTTGACAGTGATAAAATGACATGTTTCTGGTTTTGTTGTATCTATTTTCTCAAGAATTTGTGAAGTTATTTCCTCTAAAGGGGAGAGGGAGGGTTTCAGACGTTTGAGAAAAGAGGATGAGTTTTGAAATTGTCCTGTCCAAGAATGGTAATGTGAATTTACTTAGAAGGTGATGTGAGGCTGTGAAGGAGTGTTCAGTTCCCATTGGAGCTTTATGGTAATAAATTTTAAATAAGAACCATCAGGACCACTGCACAATGTCATTAAATGCAGCATTTGGTGACTCAAGTGTAAATAGGGAGCATGAGGACATTTGAATTCACAAAGGGCTTCAGTCTTGTTAGGTGTATTTGATAAAGTGGGAGATAAGCAAAAAAATTTCACAAGGCAGTAATTAGAGTGTCAAATCATTGAATTAAAGTTGGGCATATTGTTA